>OY982588.1:9691415-10226594 GCA_963859945.1 Euplagia quadripunctaria | reverse complement strand
GGGATCTCGCCCGATGACACCTGCCGACGGGTCCGAACTGTCACTGTGCACTTCATACGTATAGCTCACGATTAATTGTAAAGTACATCTATACTAATATTATAATGCGAAATTAACTCTGTTCGTCTGTTAGTTATCACGCCCAAAACGCTGAACCGATTTGTATGAATTATGGCGTAGAGATAAAAGGGACGTCTTCAGGACAAATAAGGGTTATGCAATAGAAAGAGACGCAACTTCTAGATGAATATAACTGTAAGTAATTAGCTGTGTGCGACCTGAATTGAAACTTTATTGTGTTGGAGCAAGAGTCGCTATTTATTTAAACGATTTAACGGAGTGGCACTTCTTTACTTGTACTATTATGTATTCTATGCCTAAACTAAGCATAGCTAATACTGTGGATGCTAGGATAAACATACTTTAAATACAGATTATATGGAAACACACAAACAGATTTCATGCATTCAAATAATTGCACTGAACTGTAATCAAATCCACAACCTCTGAAGTTGCAAAACGTCTAATATATAATTATTAATAACTCACAAACCTTGGCAATTTCTTCTAGATAACAATCCATGACGTGCAGCAACATAGATGTAGCGTTGCGAGCGTACCGCGGCGTTTTTAATGCGAATATACCTGCCACAGAGGAAACAGTGACAAGTTTACACTATGCCCATAACGATATAGTAAATTTTGATTACTAGCCGACAAAAACAATATATATCAAAATGAGAAGTCAATAAAATAAATTATGTCATGTATCCACTAGGCAACAACTGGCATGGTGGAATTAAGAGCGGTGGTGAAACAGCTTAAAGGCAAGAACACCGCCCCAGGACCCGACGGCATTCTTGCCCTTAAGGCTCTTGGGCCTCGACTAAAGGGGTTCTTTAACGCATATTTAAACTCTTACCTAGTGAGTACATACCCTTATTTTATTTAACTTATCTATTTTCTTAAGTATCCTTATTTTTTGAGTTTATATAATATTAAAATATTTTAAATAGAATCTAACTTAAATAATAAATCCTATGTATATATACCTACTACTAAGTTAGTAATTAACATTGTCTTTTTACAAGAAAAAAATTGTTTCTGCACCCCGTCTTCCCACGGGTAGCAGAAACATCTTCAACAATCATCAACATATTTCAATCAATTTACACACAATCTTAACAAATTATACACCTAAACCTTCCTCATGAATCACTTTGTCTATTAGTGAACACCGCATGAAAATCCATTCAGTAGTTTTTCAGTTTATCGCGAAAAGACAGAGAGACGCGGCGGGGGACTTTGTTTTATAATATGTAGTGGTGTTGTGATATTGAAATTTATTGATAGCAATTAATTCATAACAAGTATAATACGTATTAATACAAGTAAAGTCACTCACCATCACTACCAGAGATCATGTTGGCGTAGAGCTGACAACTGGCGACGCTCCACTTGCAGCGCAGCAGGCAGCGCAGACTCGCGCGGAGGTAACGACGCACCAGCTGAGTAACAAAAATTTACATCTTTGACTTACTTTTTAATGGCTGGGTCTTCGAATGCCTTTCGTTTAATCGTGAAGAACTAAGATTAAGCAGCCATCTCGAGATACCTTAGCCTGAACAAAAGCGAATAAACAAATTAAATACAGATGGGTGGAAAACCAGGCTTGTCTTTCTTCTCACAGCTCAACCATTTAAAAACAGGTGGTGGTGGTGGTGATAGACAGGTAAATACGTTTTATATTTCATAATTTTACATTCGACTGAGCAATCTAGTCTTGCGTGTGTGTGTGTTGATCTATAATTTTTAATTATAATTTTTTTTTAAATTGTCAATTTGGAATAATTGATGATCAATTTTATGAAATAAAGAAAATTTGAAAAGAAAAAAAATACTATAAATTATTTAATAAAAGTTCCAGTGGGGACAGTGACAAGGATATTTAACGCTATACTCGTAGATATGAGCATTAAAATTGAAGATTAGAATTTAAAATTTTGCAATTTCAACTAGGCGTGAAAAATAATTTAAATAATTAATTAGTGTAATGACTAATCATGTGTATATCATACCATAAGAAATTTATCCATCCTATGGTGGTCTACTCCGTACCATTCCGTGGCTAGCACTCGAAGACCTGCTTTGTACATCAGTAGAGCAGACTTCAAGTGTTCAGGAGGGAATAGATCTAGGACGGCCGAGATGCTCTCACACAGCTCCTCCTAGAATTAAAGCGATGACTGATAGTATAATAGTGATTATTGGTGCTTTTTGATCAAACTGAACACCACACACAAAGTGTTCGCTCTGCTTGCAACTCGTATTGGTGCAATAGTTTAGGTGGTCACCTCGCCAATACGCCGCGCCGAGTGTTGTGGGTTCAAATCCCACACAGGACAAAAAAAATTGTGTGATCCACAAATAGTTGTCCCCAGTCTGAGTGTTCTTTGTGCCTGTTGTTTGAATATTTGTGACTCCTGCTACACAGGAATATTCCAAATGCGGGAGTTGTCTTTATAACAAGAAAAAATTATGCTATTACGCTGGCTGAGAAAATGGTTATCTCATCAGACATTGGAGGTCAAAGGGTTGATATTCTAGTGAGTATTTTAAGGAGCACAAGTTACGGGTGCATCCTTTTTACACTGACAACTGCTGAAAAGCTAGTGAGAATTTTAAGGTCTATAGGCATCTCTGACTAAAGTGTACAAATGAAGTTTGAACTCAAACCATATAAATCTCTTTTGTACCATATCATAAATAATTGTAGTTTCTTTTCAAAGCTTTCTGAAGTGTGCCACGATGTAACTAACCTGTATCAGAGGTTTATCTGACATCCACACAGCATAAAACAGTCCTTTCCACATACGCACAAAGTCATCTTCTTTGAAGTCTGAAATAACATCAAATATCTTTATTGCAGAAGTTTTTTTTTTTTAAATAAAATAAAGATTACTAGTAACGTGGGTCACACATTACTAGTAATCTCGTTAACCTCTCCAGCTAAGCTTAACGCTAGTGATAGGAGTGGGTGGTTCACGACAGTAGTGCACTGGGTGGGGTTCAAACCCGATACCACTAGATCGCAAGTCCGACGCCTTAGCCATTATGCTACCGCCGCTTCTATAAATTCCTTTAAATCGTTTTTTTTTAACTAAAACTAATATTATCCATCAACACACAATGTCAGACTTGCTTTGTTTTTAATAATATTTTGAAAAAAGATTTACCAAATTGTTTTTTATTTATGATCTTTCAAAATTATTGTACATAAAAAATATTTTTGAATACCCCGGACGTATTTTTCTAAGTTTTTGATCAATCAGTTACAATACACCCAGTTCCTTTTTTATTTTACGCTTAAATAATAATGTCTATAACAGGTTGACAGTCATAAGCGTGTAAAATATGAAGGAAAAGCAATTTAATATGTATTAAGATAACAACCTTTATGGACACCGTTAAGATGCAAAAACTTTATTAAACTTAATTTAGTTTTTTGTACCATATTTTGAGTTTTACAATAAATCCTTTTAAATAAGTATCACAAATAAATAACTAAAGACGAGAGAGCGACGAGAGCGACGTTTTTACATTATACACATTAAAACTAATATTTTGAGGTTAAGTAGTGCACTGAATAATAACGCTTTTCATTTTAATAACTTAGGTATAGTAGGAGCACTACCTCACAAAATACTGACCGTATTGTTTCTCAAAGCAGTTCAATAGCCATTTTTTCAACGTTTTCAGGACTTTATCCCGACCTTTCTTCTCATTGCCCGACAATAATCGAGCGAATTTAATTTCCTGGGCTACGATTAGGACCTGCTCCTTTCTGGGCTTGATTTTTTCTTTCTTTTTGACTTTGTCTTTATTTTCCTTGCTTTTCTGTGGGATCTTCATTTTGGCTGTATTTTTAAAAACATGAAAACCACCATGTGACAATCGCGTTGCTTTGATCAGCTTGACACTGTCACTGACAGTTTTGACAGTAATTGAAGTAGACGTATATTTTTTTACTAGATATGGTGGCAGAGCGGGCAAAATGCCACGGGCCCCCGGCCCAAAGGCCCTGAACTGAACAAGAGGACTAATTACAAAATTTATTTAAAAAATATTAATTTTGTATTTAATAAATATAAGTTATCTAATTTAATAAACTTAATAAGATACACAAGTTGTATAAATGAATTATCAAGATTTTAACACATCCGTAAGAAAATACGGCCAATTGCGAGTCAGAACATCCGATGAATTAGCCACCTGCCTCAGATTGTATTGTTACCCCACTGGGCATGGAGGTAGAAGATAACCAACTAAAACTTGTTTAAAGCCTAATAAAAATCTATTAGATGTAAAAATTTTATTAGTGTAGTTTGAAGTCTACATCTATTACAATTCAACCTGGGACTACTTAATTGTTGCTAGATTTTAAAATTTTTAGGACCATAGACTATGAGTACGTTTTAAAAATCGAGACGGAAAATTAAAAAGAAAGAAATTGGCTATTCTCGTAACTGAAATGTATTCTTTTAGCTTAGGGACCTTTATATTGTAGGAAACCTCCCGTACCACATAGAGGAGGTCACGATGAAGTCGTTATATCGGAGTCGAATAGAGTCTGTGCATCAGCCCTTATTGATTCAGAGCATATAAAGTACTTCTTTAAGAATTTTGAATGAATTAAAAAGAAGCGTCTTCATCACACACCTATACCACCACACCATAATGCTGTAGCACATTCTAGTGACCGTTTATTTGAAACAGAGGAAATCCTGGGCCCCAACGTCAACGTAATGGTAAGCGGTTACCAGTGCATATCCCTCTCCTATTGAGCTTTTAAAGACTCGACTATTTAGCAACTTGGAGTGCTGAGGAGCCACAAGTGACAAGTGGTCTCTCTAACCTGTCTGGGTCTAACTTCGAGCATTAATAAACTATCTACGATCTTGCAGGCATTACCCACACTAATCCTGTTAGGACTTTATAACTTACCTACTATAGTATAGTTTGTTTTTCGACAAAACTGACATTGTCTGACCAGGTCCATCACGACTCTGACAGCTGACGCTTGTTTCATTTGCTAGCTATCTCTAGACTATCGACTAAACAAAAAATTTTGCGACCTGAAATCACCATAAAAAATACAACGCTTCCTGGACTATTAACTTGAGAAGTACAGTGGGAGAGCCATGCTTCGGCACGTATGGGCTGGCCCGACCGGAGTGATACCACGGGCTCGCAGAAAACCGGCAGTAAAGTAATGCTTTTATATCGCCGAATGAGTGAGGTTACCGGAGGCCCTAACCCTGCCCTTTCCTCCTACTCCCACTTTAAAAGCCGGCAACGCACTTGTGACTCTTGACTCTGGGTGCCCATGGGCGGGAGTAATCATTTACCATCAAATGACCCTTCTGCTCGTTTACAACCAATCCCATAAAAAAGTGATCATCTCTCATATAAACTTTCATCTCATATTTCACCCCCTTCAGGTTTTATTTTCGCGAAGGTCTCTTCTATCTCTGTACCAAAATCCATCAAAATTGGTTCAACGTTTCTGGCTTGAAAACGTAATCGACAGAAAGTGTAATAAAACAACAAAAAAAAGTATAACATTTTATTATTACAGTTGATATAAGAATAATTCTGTAGGCACTTGACAGAGCGATGCTAAATCTATAACCAATCGTTAACAAACATTTATTTACACATCAATTCGTATTATTAACAATTATATATTAAAATAATCTCAAAACCGTTTTTATTGGCAATAATACAAGACGAGTGTTTTTCATGCTTGCTTGTTGGAAATTAAGTACCTATATCAATTTCATAAAGACAATGATAGGATATTGTGGCCATTCCACGAACAGAAATAATATCCAGCGCCATCTATCAGGAACAAGCTAACTACTTCGTTACTACTGATCCTGCATCGCGATATAAATGTTCTCACATATCATAATGCACACACAGCAAAGACAGTTATTACATGTCCGAATCGCGATTCGTTTAGTTTGACTGTGTAGCGAGAGGCAACAATTAATTACTTTAATCGATTCAGTAGCCATATTTGAATAAGTACTTATGGGTGTGTTTCATATAATTACAATAATATCGTGACACATGTGAACAAATATATGTAGTTTTCATTATTTATTAACTTATTTTCGATAGATGGCGCTGAGTAAATTCAGCGTATATGGTGTCACAAGCGTTTCTTGCACCACTACTTTCTACTATCAAAGTTTTTGGGCCAATCAACGGCCCATCTAAATGGTTAGGAATAATAATAGTTCATCGCTATCAGATATATCAAAAGGTACAAATACTCAAACAACTTCGAGTTTTAAACCTTAGAATCAAAACTTTCGAGAGTGGTATACATATATGTTAAAGATTAACGGTTTTACTCACTTGTGTATATCGGGGACGCGGCAGGTAGCTTCACCCCTGATAAAGGGCACCCGTCGAGCATAGGAATGCCCGGCTACTTTTGGGCCCGACGAAATGCACTCAGATAACCCTGCTTACCAATAGAAAATATTGTGATTTCCGAGTGTGGAAGGTATTACCCAATCCGGGTCAGTTTTTTGACTGGATCTCTTTCTGTTGCCTTCCTGAACTGCCTTTTACAATTCAAACGTTAACCGTTTATTCTCATCTTATCACGTACAAACAAGAGTGCATACATTGATCTTATATTATTACCAAACTAAATTAAATGCTCGTAAAAAATAAACAATAAATAACATTGGAATGTTTCGTCGCTCTAAGCAAAAGCATAAATAGTGTATCCATAATTGTTCATTTAATTACATTTTATTTGTGGCGCTACTGGGTCGAGAGTCTAGCTTTCAATCTCTAACTAAAACTCGAAAGCTTGTTTTGATTACATTCTTTTTTCTTTTCTTTCTTTGCTAATAGAAAAAGAGAGAAAGAAATAGATGGAGAAATTATAGTATTTTCGAACTCTAAAAATTCGTAGACTTATTGACAATATATCTAAATATATGTAATTATTTAAAAACAACAACACCAATGATGTTTGGTAGTGCTCGTTTATGGCGGTTTTCTTTAGGTGTTTCCGCAATAATGAGCTCTAATTTGATCAAACATCTGCCTTGCCTTACCTTCCAAAAAGTCTATGCATCCTTCAGTTCGAAAATAAGAACCTACTCCCACAAACTACTAATAAATATATTTTGCGCTGTTACATTTAAAGGATCCTTGAAAATAATGTTACAATGTGATTTACTAAAAATTCAACGTGTAACATTTTTTTAATTTTGTCAAAAACAAGCCCCCATTTTCAGTTTAGTAATTTAAAATAATACTCATGTCTCACTAGCGCCATCTATTAACTATAGTTGCTCACTAGTCTTCATCGCCAAACATCGAGAGGGGATCTTCGAATACGGGTTCTGTTGTTTTTGGAGTTTCTTTGACAGTCGAAGACTTTGTAGACTGCTGCGATTCTGTAGAAAAATAAAAAAAACAATAAGTCCGACCTTTTTTGGGATGTTGATAAAATTTGTGCTAATGTTAATAAAATCTCCCTACTTTTAGGGAGCATATTTATTTGTTCTAAAAATAAATATTTATTTTACTACGTATTATACCACGTGTTAAAAAGGTCGTCGCATATTTCAGGAAAAAATCATTTTTGGAAAAAAGTATTTTTTCCTATAGGTGAAGGTATTTTGACACAACGTGTTATCAGCTTTCATGTCAATTCCAATGATTAGGTTTTTTAAACGAATAATTCCGGAGCAAATCCGGATATTCTTTCAGCATTCTTCATTCTTAGTATTTACTAGCTGTTGCCTTTGTTAGCGTGGAAATTCAAATCTATCCCAATCACAAAAAACGTACATTTTTCCGGTACAAAAAGAAAATAAAGTAGCCTATGTGGTATTCCAGACTATAATCTATCTCTGTGCCAAAGTTCATGCAGATCCGTTCAGCCGTTCTGGCGTGATTAAGTTACAAACATCCATCCATCGAAACTTTCGCATTTATAATAGTATTAAGAAGTAATATTACTCATAGTTTCATTCATAACAGTCTTATCTCTTACGAAATACGAGCTATCAATCCTACTAATATTATAAATGTGAAAGTTTGGATGGATGGATAGATAGATGGATGGATGGATGTTTGTTACTCTTTCACGCAAAAACCACTGAACCGATTGCGATGAAACTTAATATGTAGATAGCTGGAGACCTGGATTACCGCATAGGCTACTTTTTATCCCGATATTCCTAGGGGAACGAGACTTACGCGGGTGAAACCGCGGGGCGCTGCTAGTAAATAATAAAGTTCAAAAAATCAATTTGAAAATAAGTTTTTTTGCGTCATTCCTAGGATCTAACTTAGATCCTAAATTTAAAGGTAACAGCCTATACAATTATACATATATTAACTTACCAACACGCTTGTCCGTCTTTATCCCAAACAGATCATCATCATCATCACCGAACAGAGGCCCTTTCACTTCTTTTGTTACTTTTTCCACATTGTTTCCAGTTTCAACTTTCTTAGTAACTCCAAACAAGTCTCCTTCGCTATCAGAATTAAATATAGTACTTTTAACTACTGGTTTTTTATTTCTAAATATATCTTCATCATCTGACTCTTCATCTTCACCGAAGAGGGATTTAGATTTCTTATTGTCATCGTCTCTTGTTGATTGATAAGTCTTTCCGAGTGTTTCAATACCTGGTTTTGAATTTGTGTTTGAATTCAAATGGTTATTGTCGGTCATATTTGAACTTAAATATTTACTATTTCCAGGATAATTTTCTTTACATTGATTAGTAGATATAATAGTTTTATTTAAAGGATCTTCTATAGTACTAGTATTAAAGATATCTTCATCGTTTAATATGTACACTATTTTAGTAGTACTATCTGATTTTACTGGATGTCTATTAGGTACGATTTTAGTTTGATTATTATCTAATAAATCTGTCGCAGCAGATATAATAATGGGTTTTTCATTCTTTAGATCCAGATCTTCAGATTCTATGTTTTCAAATTCACCTTTTTGCTTTTCTTCATACTTTTCTTCTCTACTTATAGATATATCTTCTTTACTAGGCTGTTCAAATTCGTTGTCACTTCTGTAGTCAGGTAATTTAAGATCAGGTTGTATTTTTTTTTTGGGAGCATCATCTATAGAGCTGGAATTATCAGTAGAATCATCTCCAAAATCTATTCCAGATTTTCTGACAGCCTCTTTTCTAGCTTTTCGAGTAGATGGTCTCCTCTTTACTTGAATTCTAGGCCTTTCTTTAGACAATTTATTGTCAAGAATTTTTGATTCTGATTCCCCATCAAAGCTGATCGCTTCGGCTTTTTGAACGTCAACTTGACTTTGAGTCTGTCCATCTATATTATCAACTGGTTTTACCTTTTTAGGTGACGCCCCGGGCAATAAAGCATTTACATTTATATTAAGACCTAGTTTTAATTTGCCAACTTTTTTTACCTCTGACCTTGAGTTTGAATCTGAAGATTCTGGGGGTAGTTTGAAACCTAAAGTTGGTTTACGAATTTCGTTAGATGGATCTCTATCTAAATTGGGAGGTAGAGACATAAATAACTCCTCAGATTGTAAATTAGATCCTGGTAGTTGTGCAGGTAATGATTTAAACAATTCATCATCATCATCATCATCAGATAAACGCTTTTCTGACATATTACTTATTAAACTCTCCGTTTTTTTATACATATTATCGTTGTCATTAAATATACTAGCTGCTTCGTTAAAAGGCCTTGATTTAACGATTTCTGAATTATTAACAATTAAGTCATCGATATTTTCTTTTAGATTTGATAAAGTTGTTGGAGATTTATTTTTGATTTCTTCACTGACATTGGGTATATCATTGAGGGAAGGTGGATTATAATCAACATTAGTATTAATATTACGTTCTGCGGTTTGTTCACTAGGAAGTTTAGGTTTAGGCAATGTACTAAACAAATCATCATCGATATTAGTGAAATCTTCATCTGGTGGTTCATTAGTAAACATATCAAATAACACATCTTGTTTGACGGTAAAGTCTTCCGGTTTCTCGTCTGTGATGACGTCATCTCTCTTGAAAAATAGCGTTTCGTCATCAGAATCATCATCAAATAGAGCATTTACGTTTTTACTCTTTTTAGGCTCTTTTGGTTTCTCAAAATCTGGGGGTTCAGATATAATATCACTGAAAATGTCTGAACTCGGGTTTTTATTAACATCTTCAGGTATTTCGGTTTTGTTTATAATTGGTTCTTCAAAGCTAGAAATATTAGTAGGTGATGTGAAAATATTATTTTCTAATGAGCCACCATCAAATATGTGTGAATTTCTTAATGATTCTTGAATGTTAATATTAGGTGTGTTTTTATCAAGATGATTGTTTGTTATATCAGTTGTATCATTTTTAGAAATTTCAGTCTTCGTTTCTTGTACACATTCTTCATTAAATGCTTTTTTGTCGAAATAATTATTTGAAGTTGTATCATCGGAAAGTTTTTGAATTTGTGTAGTTTTGATATTAATATTTAAATTATTAGTATTCACAGAATCATTTTCAATAACATTAGTAGTAGTTTCATAATTATTAGCTTCAAAGCTGCCGTCTATGTCAGGTATATAACCACTACATTTACTTTTGGTAGTATTCAGAGTTTCAATGGTATCTTTAGCTAATACATTATTCTTAGTTTTAGGTTCTTCAAATAAATCAGTCTTAATAGGATCATTGTTTATGAAGTTATTATGATTATATACTTCTTCTCTAACATTATTAGGATCAACTGCATTTGCAGGTTGACTTTCAGTGATTTCAGTTTCAATTTTACTTGGTATTTCTTCTAACACTTTATTCGCGTCTACAGGAATATTTTTGTCCGAAATATGTTCCTCCATTTCCGGTTGAATATTAGATGCTACACTAGACAATTTATCCTCTGTATTAATGTCCTTTTCAGTTACATTCTCAACTCTTTCAGCCTTTATGCTTGAAGTATCAATAAATACTTTATCAGTTGTAACTTCTTGGATAATCTTTTTAGATTTACTGTGGGCTGTAAATAAGTCACTTTCTTCATCGTCATCATCAAAAAGTGATGGACTTTTGAAGATAGTTTTAGACGTATTAATATTCTTAGCTATCCCTGTAGTATTTTGAGCTTTTGAATTTTCTTTTTTACTTTTAATGTTTGCAAATATATCATTCTCATCATCATCATCCTCAAATATACTAGTAGGTGTTCCTTTAGTAACATTAGGCGAAACTGCATTTTTAGCTGCTTTTTCATTATTTTTACTGGATACTTTACTAATTGGATTAGTTTGTTCATTAACTTTAGTAGGACTAGTACTGGTTTTAGCAGTAGATTGTGGTTTATTACCAATACTTGATTTATTTATAGAAACGTTTACCGAAAACAAATCGTCATCACTATCAAATAAACCTTTCCTATCATTTGTATTTTTAGGGGTTTGCTGCACAGGGTTTGTATTAGCCACTTCAGAAAACAGATCATCATCATCAAAGATTGATTTCTTTTTATCTTTTGAATCTTTTACAACATTAGTGGTGAATATATCATCAATATCATCAAAAAGATTATCACTAAACAAATCAATTGGTTTAGGCGTATCTTTCTTTAGTTTTTCTTCCTTTTGTTTTAGGATCTCTTTTTTAATATCTTTATCGACATTATTTGTATTTGGTGTAACTTTTTTGGTTTCTGATTTAGCGAAAAGGTCATCGAATATATCCTTCTCTTTCTTAGCTTGTTGGTCTTTTGTGGGAGATGTGTGAGGCGGAGTTTCACTTCCGTTTTCGTCACTGGATGTATACGATTTGCGTCGGTTCCGTTGCAATATGGCGGCGCCTATGTTTTCAGCGCCTTTGTTTGAGCCGAAAAGAGATATACCTCCAACTGGTTTCTGTAGAAGAAAAACAAAAAAATATTGAAAAATTTTAGAAATTCATTAGGCTATCAGGGTGGATTCGCTTATTCTTAAGGTTTGAAATAAGAAGCTTAATTATTAATGAGATCAGGAAATAGTCATATTAGTGTGAACTAAGACTTACATAGAACAGATATTAAGCATATTAAGCTTCAAGATAATTGCCAAAATATTTCTTTAAGTGTCTTTCTGCAAAATTCTTTGTTAGGCCTTACGCGCTAACATCCTAATTTAATACTGGACTAGAATGACCTATTTCTTTTGGTTTTATTCTTTTGCGATAGAGTAAGAAATTACTGCAGTAATATTACTTATTCTTATAACAGCAATTTAAATATAAAATAAGAGGTATTTAAACGCTAACATTTAAATAACGATATTCAAGGTATTTAAAAAAAATAACACCAGGTAATATACACCTTTATGGAAACCTTAAAACTGATTATCTACAAACATCTTTATTAAAAATTATAAAACAGGCTTCTATCAAAAAAAAACATAAATGATTAAAGTTTTTTTTGTTCTCAATAAAATTGCAATTTTCAACTTACGTCTTTTACCTCTAAGGGAAGTACCCTTAATAATAATAACTGTTTTTTACTATAACGCTCACCTTCACACTTATTACATTATCGGTGCTGGTATAATTTGCAGCGGGCTGTTCAATACTTGTGTTCGGTTTTTCTGTGTTCTTATTTAGTGTCCTGCCCACCCCCGGTGCCTCCACGTCGCGATGTTTGTCAAACATATGGGGCGTGGGGCCGGCTTCGAAGAGGGAGACTGGTTTATCAGTTGTTGGCTGTAGATAAACATAAATTATAATACATTATGGTTACGAGTTGGATTTAGGGTAAGCTCGATAGTACAATAATTATAAGTACAGATCGCGTGGTGGTCGAATTTCGACCATGGTTTATTTCATTGGCCAATATTACTTGACCTGTCATTGTTTAGACTTTTGTACCATGTTAGGTCAAAATATATACTGGACACTCATAGCTGTATGTACCCGTTTTTGCATTTTTTTTAACTTTGTAGCAAATATTGTTCAAAAATTTTAGCATTCGTCACTTCTTCTCTGTATAAACTATAAGTGTGCGAAATTTCATACTCCTCCGTCCGCCCAATTTTCGTAAAAAGGGATCCAAAGTTTTCACTTCACGTATTAATATATAGATAATAATAACTTGACACATCCCACACATGGTCGTCTGATCCCAAACTAGGCAGAGCCTGTACTATGGTAACCAGACTGCTGATAAACATACTTATATATTTCTAAATACATACATATTATAGATAAATTATCCTTATACGTACAAGGTCATCATCCTCCGTGCCTTTTCTCAACTAAGTTGGAGTCGGCTTTCAGTCTTCTTTTTTTTATGGGATACTGGGGGCAAACGAGCAGACGGGTCACCTGATAGTAAGCGACTACCGCCGCCCATGGGCACCTGCAACTCAAGAGTCACAAGTGCATTGCCGGCCTTTAAGGTAGGAGTATGGGAAGGGGAGGAAGGGGGGAAGAGGGAGAGCACGGGTAGAGGGACAAGTGGGGATGAGGGAAGGATTAGGGCCTCCGGTAACCTCACTCACTTGGCGAAAAGCAATGTAATAATTGTAATAATTGCTTCATTGCCGGTTTTCTGTGAGACCGTGGTATCACTCCGGTCGAGCCGGCCCATACGTGGCGAAGTATGGCTCTCCCACATCAGTCATCAGTCTAACTACGATACGGCTGAACTTCGATATTTTACGTGGAGCGACTGCCATCAGACGTCCACAACCCAAGTACTAGGCAATATCGAAGTTCTGCAGCTAGACCAGATTGTCGAACTTTTTAGGGCTCCAACTACCCGTAACGAATGCCACATAATATGTTCGTATGGCACCCGGGACCGACGGTTTAACGTGCTCTCCGAGGCACGGAAGGGTCTCAATTTGTTAAGAATGGTCACCCATCCTAGCCTGACCTGGCTAGTATTACTTAACTTTGTAATATGCTAACCTACTCATACTGTCATATTTTAGGAACTTGTAGTAGACGAGTAGACGAGTGATAAACGTAAAGCGCTCACAATATTAAAAAAATTGTTAATCTAAAAAGCTAAGTTCCCGGCAGTGTTTTTTCAGATAAGTCCACAAGGCGGTTTAAAAGTATTCTGGCAAAGACTGTCCCCGGAACCGACAGAAGTGAGATTTCATGGTATGAATTGCAATTTGCTCGGTTATCCTTTGCTTTTATTTAAGGTCCAAAGAGAGACTTTGCAAGAGTTTGGGCCTTGCTCTTTTTAACCCCCGACGCTAAAACGACGGGTGTTATAAGTTTGTCGGGTCTGTGTCTGTCTGTGGCATCGTAGCTCTCGAAAGGAAGGACCGATTTTTTTTTTTTTTTTTTTTTTTATTTAATACTTCCTGCATTTCAAAATACATGAGGCGGACTTAATGCCAAGTGGCATTATCTACCAGTCAACCTTTGGGTGGTGCAGAGAGGACGTGGCAGGTGCATATATATATATATATATATATGGAGAAGTGATTAATTATTATTAAAGGCTCAATCTTATACCTCATATACCTTACACATTAATAAGTACAATAATAAGTACATATAAACAAACACATAATATACATAAATAAATAAATATCATGTGCCATAATACATAACTATACTACTACTACTATATAGACACATGGAAATAAATACGAAAATATAATAAATAATTCAAAATATACCTATTGACATGATATTATGAAGATATTTGTTTTCTATAAAACTCGCGAACTTTAGTTTTAAAAGTGTGACGGCTAGTGGACATCCTAATTTCAGGGGGAAGCGCATTCCAATACAAGATAGACTGGACATGGAAGAGTGAATAAGAGAAGAACTATGTGTAGGGCAAAGTAGTAAGAGATTATTTGAAGAGCGAAGATCTCTGTCATGGTTTGAACATAGTAGTTGAAACTGTGAAGTGAGATAAGTGGGAGCAGTAGGGGTATTAAGAAGAGTGTAGAGAGTAGTTAAAGCCCGTAGGCTACGTCGCTGACGTATGGGTAGCCATGACAGTTGGGATCGATATGCAGACACATGGTCGTACTTGCGAAGATTGAAAATGAATCGAATGCAATTATTGATTTTGATATTGTTGATTTTGTTTGAAAGGTGAATTAGTCGGGAGTGTTCTTAGATATAATCGAAGAAAATCTGTTCAGCCGTTCGAAGAACATCAGCTCTTTTCTAATCGTTGAAGGGATTTTCGAGTCGGGAGTATTTTAAATTGTAATAAATAAAAATAAATTTATAGTTATTTCCACATATCGACTAAGAAAGAAAGTTTTTTGAGTTCAAACAGTTTAAATCTGTGGGAGATTGTTAGTACCGTATTTAATTATTAAACACACGCACACACGCACACACGCACGCACGCACGCACGCACGCACGCACGCACGCACTCACACACACACATACTACAATAAATAAAGGAAGGAATAAAATTATCCAAATTAAAATCCAGTACTATATTTACGTACCTGGTTAGCAAAATCACCGAATATATCACCGCCCTCCTCATTCTCCGTCTCGTCCTCACCGAACAGTTGGTCAGTGACGTGCTGCCGGGAGTAGGGCTGGTTGTAGGGCTGGTTGCGGTGGAGCTCCGCGAAGATATCCGTGTCAGAGTCGCTCTGGTACTCCAGGGGGGGCGGCTCGTCCGGGAATATTGTACCTGGGGGGTTGGGGGTTGGTCAATTAGCCTTTCGTAGAGAAGTAGTAAGTATGTTAAGGGTAGATGATCGTAGGTAGTTGATTTTTTTTTGTCAAATTTTTATTTATTTAAAGTTCATTTCAGGAGATATAGGGTATTTTCCGATGGTTAAAATAATTTTTTTTTTGCTTTTTCTCCCTCTATCTGCAATCAGTCTTAATCAGCTTAAGCTTCAATCAGATTTTCTTTTTTTTTTTTTATGCCAGATCGAGATTATTCTAAAGTACGTGGAGATTATCTCCAATTGAAATGAAACTACTTCTTGTTAGAACTGCAGAATAACAATGACTATATTTTCTGATGGAATACAAGAGCTTATATAGGAATTAATCTAGGTTATCATACGTAGCACGTTACGTATGTATGATATCACAATATTATTCACTTAAAGGAATGCTAGGAATTTATGAACTCCGATATATAACATTATACGTCACAACCTACGTCACGACTTACGTCATGCATTGCAATTCACATCCAGTGACGTGTCATCTCATTTGTTTAGATGAAGTAAGATAGTAGCTATTTGGTTTCGTTTAGCCGGTGTAAGGAGTGCCTAGTCAAAATCTTTTATTTCAATTAAACCCATTATAGGTACTTTTGAATTGTCAGGAGTAGTAGTCAGTCAAAGTTAGTCGTGAAGCTAGTTGCCTGTTCCAATACGTACATCCTGTGGAGAAGAACAGTCTCCAATAACGTCACGGACAGTTGGTTTTTGTGTTGCGGTAGTTTTGTTTAAATGCTTTACAAAACTTATCTATGTCCTGTGATACTTTTTTAACTGACGAAAAAAAGGAGATTTTCAAGTCAATTATTTTATTTTATTATTTATGACCATGAACATGCATAACTTTATACAGGGTAGTCCGATTTTTTTTTTAAATTTATTGGAAGATAATACTTTGAAGTTGGTCCCATTTAAATTTCAAATAAAAATGCCAACCCTAAGGGTAGAACAGTAGAGGACGAATGATTGTTCAGCTATTGGCTTCACACCTGTGAACCGATTTTGTTGACACTTGGCACACATATGTAGTCTACACGACGGAGACTTGCAGTTAATTTTTAACCGACTTCAAAAAAGGAGGAGGTTCTCAATTCGACTATATTTTTTTTTATGTTTGTTACCTCAGAACTTTCGACTGGGTGAACCGATTTTGATGATTCTTTCTTTATTTGAAAGCTACGTATAGTCTCATTTCAATATGATCATGTGCTGACAATGGCATCCATGAGAAAACCATATAAATCTTTTATGGAATAGTTTTTTTTAGAAGTTTTTTTTTTAAAGATTCATTAAAATATTTTTTTTTTATCTTCTGTAATGTATTAATTAGTTATTGGTTGACTTACTTGCTACAGGTTCTTGTGGCTTATATACCTTCCTGACGGCGGGCTTCGGCGGTTCATCGTATTCAGGCTCCTGTTCAACCACCTATACAATAAAAACACTTGATAATCATTAAATAATGTTAAACATAGCCTATTATTTATTTGGACGGCAGACTGGTTCCTTTGATCTCTCTTTCCCAGTAAACAGGCTCTTTTGGACCTATACTTTAAAAATTGGGCCACGCCTAAATGCCTAGATTATATTTTAGGGTTTCGTACCCAAAGGGTGACAATGGAACCCTTACGACTAAGCCTCCACTGTCCGTCTTTCTGTCAGCGGGTTGTATCTGAAGCACCCTATTTTTTTTGTGGTTTAGGGAGCAAACGAACAGACGGGTCACGTGATGTTAAATGACTACCGCCGCCCATGGGCACCTGTAACTCGAGAGTCACAAGTGCGTTTCCGGCCTTTAAGGTGGGAGTAGGGGAATAAGGGGCGAGGAATTGAGAGAGGAAGAGCGAAGGGTTAGGCCCGCGGGTAACCTCACTCGCTCGGCGAAAAGCAAAGCAAGCATTGCTTCACTGCCGGTTTTCTGTGAGGCCTTGATACCACTCCGGTCGAGCCGGCCCATACGTGCCGAAGCATGACTCTCCCACTATTAGGTAGATAGTTAAACATAGTCCAAGGTTTACTTGTGTACTGTGCTATGTTGAAATAAACATTTTTCTTTCTTTCTTTACTTGTTGTTGTTGTTGTAATTGGGCTAATGTTAAAATTTTAAAGACAAGCTTGTTTTTTTTAACCTTATTCGCTAAAAATTTTCAAATATACGTGTATATAACTTACCCTATTAGGAAGGTCTCCACCCCCGAGGCGCCGGGCTATCTCACTGGCGATATCTGATGGCGTTGGCTTCGTGTTAGGGGTAGTCTCTGAGGGTAGCTCCGAGCTGGTCTCTGACAACTGGAACAAATCATGAACCTAGTAAAAAACTCTGGAACCTTCCAACTTTCAGCTTAGGATCTTGGAATAAGAAGTGTGTATGTTAACCATCTTGCTCCCATACATCAGAAGACCATTATTACACTCGAACCACACCTTCGATAGTCAGCCTAATGCAGCCCACTGCTGGACATGCTCCCCCAACGTGCGCCAGAGCCGCCTCCACCTTCCGTATCCAATCTATTCCAGCTACTTTTTTCAGGTAGTCCATCCATTTTAAAAATTAACCCCCCCCCCCCTTCCGGCACACCCTAAGAAGTACAACTCCCGCACTAGGAAAATAGTGTCACAGGGGACTTTAGAAACATTCAAACAACGGACAAAAAGAACACCCAGACTGGGACAACTATTTAAATGTCACACAAGTTCTTTTGTCCCGAGTGGGAATCGAATCCCTAACACTCAACGCAGCGTAGTGGCAAAGCGACCACTTTAAACCTTACAGCATCCGTGTGTTAATATGTTTATTTGTTTGTTAAGCTCTCACGCCTTAACTGCTCAACCGATTTTCATGAAATTTTGCACACACGTTGTCAAAGGTTCAATAGATCCAGAAAAAAAGTCTTCTTCTGTTAAGGATACCTGGCAAAAGCTAGTAAATTAATAATCCTTACTTTTCTAACATGTTGAGGAGCAGGTATATCCTGCACCTTGAAGTTGTTCACCAGGTCGAAGTCCTCAGGCTCCGACTGCGAGTACTGGTCGGAATCCCGGTCTACCTTCGACGTGGAACTGTCTGTGTCGCTGTCTTCTGGCATCAGACCTTGGGAAAAAGGAAGGTTTCAGGATATGGTTGTTGACTGAAGTCAAATCAGTTCCATTTTATTAAATGTCAAAATGGTATAATCTGTAGAATACTTGTGTGAGATAACACCTTGTGACCTCGTACATTGCTATCGTCAAAACGTTTAGTTTTAATTCAAATTCTTTATTTCAGACATGAGTCAATAATGCACCTCCGCAAACATACCAGACGTTCTACAACGCCATGACAGTCCCAACAGTATCCTGAACGCGTTATTATATACTAGCAGCGCCCCGCTGTTTCACCCGCGTAAGTCCCAATCCCGTGGGAATATCGGGATAAAAAGTAGCCTAAGCGTTAATCCAGGTCTCCAGCTATCTACATACCAAGTTTCATCGCAATCGGTTCAGTAGTTTTGGCGTGAAAGAGTAACAAACATCCATACATCCTCACAAACTTTCACGTTTATAATATTAGTAGAATTACGCGTATATGCGTTATAAAGTCAGTTTGTTTGCCGATCGTCATAAATTTTATATACTTACTTCTTGTTGTCAGCGGTAGGAAAAGCAAATTCTCAATACATATCCAAAAATAACCTGTACCTGCATGCCACTTGTTCTTCCACGGCTCTGATCCTATGATGTAAGGGAGAGGGCGGTCGGCGTACATGTCCTTTGGTTTCATCACCAGTCTGGGGACAAGATGGAGTCTCAGTCAATAGTCAATTGAGAAATATATTTACATTTATAGAAAAAAATTACTTGTAGACATTATTCTAATGTATCTCTAGGCTGTCAAATGTACAAAATACAGAAAAAAAAACTGTCAGTCGTAGGACTGCACGTTAGAAGTGAAAACATGACTTACATATACACACACACAGCTGTATATACGTATGTATGTATCTGAGTGTGACGGTCACGCGAATTCAGTACTTTTTCCCCACACCAAAAGTGCCCAACGTGCCTAAAGAAGTTTTCACTTCAAAAAAATCAAGTGTGGGTGGAGGTGGAATAAGTGCGTAGTCAGGGTGAATATGACATACATATCTGTCATATTCATCCTGGTAATGTTTGTAGTGTATGTAGGGTAGAAAGAAATCACAGTTCTAATCATTGTGTCGTACTCACTGTGGACTCTGTGGAGTCAGTAGTGACAGTACGGCGTGAGCCACGGGCGAGAACGGACGTGTAGCGTATCTATACTGAGTTACCGAACCAGTGAAGGGACCATGTGAACGCGCGTTATAGTGATACACTACGATGTTGATCTGAGATTTAGGAAAAACACTTAAAATGATCTAAAGCTTTATGGATTGTTTTACTATTTTATTTACATAAATATAAATCAAGTAGTTAAGTCCGAGCCACTTGGTTATATTAATAAAAATCCATAAAAACTAAATTAAAATGTTTTCGAAGTTAGTTTTTACGTACGTAAGTAAAAATATGTGCGATTTAAAATCTTTAACTTTACATATTCCACCTACTTTTATAAAAAGCGGAGGTAAAAATACCTGGAAATTCAAACGGATAGTTTTTTTTTTTTTTATCTTCTTTTGTAACTGCCCTTTCAGTGAATTAAGTAAGTGTTTCAATGTCAGATACACCCTGTATAGACGATTCTTTAAATTTATATTTATACATTCGGCAAAATAAATAGATAAATAAATAAAACAGGAATTAACAAATAAATAAAGAAAAAATAATAAGTAAATAAATCAATCAATCTTATTGTAGATATTAATATGACCCACAATCCCTCTGAGTAGGACTCTCTGACTTCCTCGGGTTACTCACCTATCAGGCAAGTCATCATCAGTATCAGACTCGGTATCACTGTCTTGCAGAATGGTGATCACTTCGTGCGTCTTCTCTATCACCGCTATGCTCCTTTTCAGGATCGAGAGCTCGTCTGGTGGTGACACTTTTGGTGTTTCCTGATGAACCATAAAATAAATATACATACATATACATGACAACTAGAATTTAGACCCACTGAAGAAATAGAGGGCAAGTATTGTAACGTAGGGGCAAGTATTGTAACGTAGGGGCAAGTATTGTAACGTAGGGGCAAGTATTGTAACGTAGGGGCAAGTATTGTGCGGCGTGAGACGGTGGAGAGTGGCAGTGTCGTGGTGGTGAGGGGGTGTAGAGTGTACTTTTTAAGAGGGAAAATGAAGGATTTGGTTAGCGTCGCATACCTGTAACTCAAACTGGCCGTAACTGGATAGTCCGAGCCCAGTAATATCAAACTTAGAAATGTATTTTTCTGAATATCGACTACATACAAATATAATGGTCTTTGTAATGGTATGTGGTTACTGAAACTTACAGATGCTTGTAGTAACAGGGAAACAGGGGTATTAGGTAGGCAGGGAACGAATAAAGCTCATCACACACTATACCGTCACGGCTCCACCCCAGCAATTAAGTTGTCATTCAAATCTGAACTTTAAAACGTGGTCGTAAAAATAAATTATACGACCACGTTTTAATGCTCAGATTTGTATGACAACTTTATTGCTGGGCTGGAGCCGTGTCGTTACCGTGTGTGATGACCTTAAGAAAGGTATCGTCCATTAATTACGTGATGTTTTTAGCAACTATTTTAACCCTTCCTTCCCCTTCCTTTGGTATCGGATAGATAGAGTATACATAGAGGAAGTTTATAGACTATGTAACATCACGCTTAGGAGTGGAGCAGTGACCATTAACACGGGTTAAACTGCGTGGAACATAAATACTGCATTATTAACTATTTTATTGTTTGTATTATTAGCGACCTTTGTGGCGTTGATTTAAGATTCAACTGCATTGCAACTTATCATATTTACGCGTACATATATTAGCATTCAGAGGGCATGAAATCAACGACCCCGGACGTAGCAGGCGAATGCTACGTCTATGCTAAATTGATGAGTAATTAATATGATAAACTCCTTTCTACCTTTTTAGTCTGTTTTTTTTTTATGGTATAGTGGGCAAACGAGCAGACGGGTCACCTGATGGTAAATGACTACCGCCGCCCATGGGCACCTGCAACTCGAGCTTTTCTTGTGAAATTTAAGTGTTTGTGTGTAATTGTGTGGCAAAAATAAATCGCTTTTCTTTTCTTTTCTTTCTTTTCTTAAATTTCCTCACCTTTGCCGCTGGGGGTTCTGTGGCTACATCGACGTCATCGTCGTACACTCGCCTCTCAACGAACTGACTACTGCTTAACGCCATAAATCTGTAAAAACATATTTAAGGGTTATTTTAATATATTTACCAATTGATGTGTCAGATGGCTTAGACTTCCCGGCTGTTGCCAGGTCTAATCATGAGACTCTGACCTGCTGGAGGTATTGCTAACACTCTCCAATCCATCCGTATACGCAGTATCTCGTTCCTTCCATTGCTTTCTCTTCTTGCTTTTTTTTTATAGGATAGGAGTCGTCCATTAATCACGTGATAGACTAAACCCCCCCCCCCCCACCAAAAGTCACGTATTTTTTTATCAGATTATTATATTTCAATACAGATATAATAGCGTATTCTACGAAAAAATAAATACACGTGATATTTCTCTACACTCCTCCTCTCTCCTTGTGATATTTTGTTTTTTTTCGAACCTCTCCCTGACTACCGCCGACCATGGGCGGGAATAGGGCAAGAGGGGAAGAGGGAGAGGGGGAAGGGTTAAAGGATTAGAGCCTCCGGTAAACTCACTCACTCGGCGAAACACAATACAATCATTGCTTCACACCGGTTTTCTGTGAGGCCGTGGTATCACTCCGGTCGAGCCGGCCCATGGCTCTTCTTACCTTTCCCTTTCAATATACACACAATTTTCCCATTTTTAATTCCCAAAGTGCCCAGCTGAAGGCAATAGGCTTGCCTCCTATTAAGTCAGTGGGGTCAAATTATAGTTAGCTAAATGTGGGTGGTTGATACGGCTCTGCTTACCCCTTCGGCAATACAGGCGTGAGTGTAAGTATATCCTACTAATATTATAAACGTAAAAGTTTGTGAGGATGTATGGATGTTTGTTAATCTTTCACGCAACAACTACTGAACCGATTGCGGTGAAACTTGGTATGTAGATAGCTGGAGACCTGGCTTAACACATAGGCCTTTTATCCCGATATTCCCACGGGATTAAGCGGGTGAAACTGCGGGGAGCTAGTGTACATATAGACGACCACGCAGATCATACCCTGATCAGAGTGGTGATGTTCTGAAGAAAAGTCAGGTCAGAAATACCTGAATTGTATAAAAGGTTTAAGGACCTGAGGTCTGTAAAGTTAGAAGTAAGTGGTGGTTGTTGTCTCTGTCCACCCCGAAGGGAGGAAAGCGTAAGAGTACCTATATATTCACACAGGCCTTCTGATCCCAAACAAGGCAGAGCCTGTACTATAAATTGCCGCCTGCGATATTTCGGGACCGATACGACCTTCAAACCTTCAAGAAAAGAGCGTACTCCCATCTCAAAGGCCGGCAACGCACTTGTGACTCTTGAGTTGCAGGTGTCCATGGGCAACGGTAGTCACTTACCATCAGGTGACCCGCCTGCTCGTTTGCCCCCTATAATATAAAAAAAAACTATCGTAACCAGACTGCTGATAAACATACTTACATATTAAATGTATGTATACTGATTGACTAAACATCAGCTATAGGAGAAAATTTTATAAACGTTTTGTACTTTTTGATTTTAATGCTGCAAAATTGCTACCATGTCTATTCAGAAAAGGAAGTCTTAAATTAAATACATATATTTCTACAAAAGTACTTTCATTTGTATACAAAATGGTGAAAGTTTCATAAAAAATAGGTTCAGTAGTTTTGGAACAATTTTTATTTTTGTCTGCGTTTCGCTCATTTTTACATAAATTTTGTTAATAAATTCAGGCATTCAGGCTTTGGTACCTTCTATGTTCTATCGATACTATTGACTACGTATATGCAACATTTCACTATGACCGATTAGAACAAAAATGGCGATTATGCGAACGATTTCAATTTAAATATTTACGCTACAATTGTTAAAAGATTTAAATTACTCACAAAGCTGAAAAATAATACAAAGTTAAAGTGCCGCATATTGTTCAAAGTTGGCTTGAAATTTTAAATTATACCTTTCAGTGAAAATGAGATTTATATGAGATGTTATTAGATCCCATCTCCCATTTTAAACTTTTGTAATTAATGAATGCCCGAGAAAAGTAAAGGTATAGCTGGATTTGATCCCTAATAGTTTTATATTAAGTCCAAAAGACTATCTCCAGCCAGTAGAACTGTGAGTGTGAGACAAGTTATGAAACAAGTTGTATGTGATCTTCTATTTTTAGTCAAGAACTATCGCAGGTAAGTAAAAACTAATTAAACTTTAACTTGAAACAATTTAAGCACTTACATAACTGTATGTTGAATTTTTAAGCAGTGAAATTGGACGCATAACAAATTAAAATTCGCTCAAAAGTAACAAACCATGAAATAAATGTAACACTGAGAAGATTTTCGAAAGATTTCTCTCACCTAAATTGTGAATTAACTTGCTTGGGTATAACTGCTATGAAGACATTCCTTATAAATATATATTTTACAATGCCAAAGTCGAATAAAAGGTTTTTTTTTAATATTATACGGGTCACCTGATGGTAAGTGACTACCGTCGCCCATGGACACCTGCAACTTAAGAGTCACAAGTGCCTTTGAGATAGGAGTACGCTCTTTTCTTGAAGGTTTGAAGGTCGTATTCGGTCCGGAAATACCGCAGGCGACAATTTGTTCTAGAGATTGGTTGTGCGAGGCAAAAAATTTCTGGAGAACCGCACAGTGGTGGATTGCCAATTATCCAGGTGATTAAAGGTAGTCATTTCCAGGACTATTTTTATGGTGAAACATTATTTTACATAGTCCTTCACATTTAACTATAACTTATAAGCAATGTAACCAGAAAATTGTAAAAAAAAAGGATCCTTGGAGTTGTTGCCTGCTTTTCTCCAGAGGATCTAAGTACTGATAGAGTCAACTAGCTTCAGAACAGGAAAAAAACTTGTAAAAAACATCTGTGGTGGTGGAAAATCCAACCTCTAATCCCACCAGCAGAAGAGAGCGTCATGCTTTGCAAGCTCTTAGCAGAAAGGTGGTATGTAGTGGCGGGCTGGACCTGATGGGTGCTATGGGGTACAGTAGCATACAGACCTCTTCGGTATGAATGAGGCTCTGGCATAAGTTTATTAAAATTTAAAAATGTGCTAGGAAAGGAAAAAAACAGAAGACAGCATTTATTTGGATCACCACTTAAACACACCAATTTTACGAACAAACCCTCTCTTGAAGCTAAGTGGGCGTACGTAGCATAGCAAGCGATACAGTACTTCAGCACCACTTGCCACGGGCCTCGCCCAGTACAATACACTCGTAGTCTTTCCTGGACAGAGTTCGAATCTGACATAAACACTCCATGATTCCCTCGGTACATCTTCAGGTAGGTACCACATTGGGTACCTACCTGAAGATTTCCATTTGCGATGGTGTACACCAGCCAGAGAAGCGCTGGAACTTGTCCGTTAAAAAGGGACTACAAAGGGAGAAGACTAGTATTCTGCTGTCCAGTAGGAGCAGTTACAAGCGCTTATAAGCATCATTAACTAATTACCATAAAAACACTCACTGATTGTTGACGTTCTGCAAACTGATGTTAGCATCGTCCAGAGCCGTTACCATTTGTTCCAACTGAGAGTTCGCTTCCTGGCATTTTGTTACTAATCTCTGTAAGAATAAAACAATATATATTAAAAGAAGGAGAGCCATGATAACAGTGAGAGAGCCATGTTAACAGTGGGAAAGCCATGCTTCGGCACGTATGGGCCGGCTCGACCGGAGTGATACCACGGTTTCAAAGAAACAACGCTTGCGAAGTGTTTCAAAGAGTGAGTGTGGTTACCGGAGGCCCTAACTCTTCCCTCTCCCCCACTTTCCCTACTCCAACCTTAAATGGCGGTAACGCAGTTGTGACTCAGTTGCAGGTGCCCATGGACGGCGGTAGTCACCATCAAGTAATCCGTCTGCTCATTTGCCCTCTATCTCATAAAAAAAAATATACATTTCTGAGACCGAAATCTTGATGCAGTAATGTAGCATGGTTTAGTATTAACACTGCATCAACGTGCGCTGTTTGTGATTCGGAATCTCCGAAGTGGTCTATTACAACCATTAGCTGTAGATTCCCTCTAAGTATGTTTTATCTTAAAAGACTTCTTATTATTTAGGCACATAGAAGTTGCTGATACTTTTTAAGTTAATTGTGAAGAACCTTATACAGCAGTGTCCAGGTAAGCGTGTGATAAAGAGAGAGATTGTTATTCATGATGATGATGAATTCGGTATAGACAGAGAGAGGTCTTCGGAGAAGGATATAGGCAATTTTATATGTTCAGAAAATAAAATTGTAAGGTGGAGAAATACGGGATGAAAGTTTGTTTGGGAGATATTTGTACAGTAGTGTAGTATCTGTCATGTAATACAATACTTATTCTGCTCCTGCTTGCCTTCTATTGTGAGGACTATTCTTAAAGTGATTATTAAAAATCAATCGAATTCCACAACAAAAGATGATTGTTGTGAAGCATTCTAAAACAAAGACTTTTGAAGGTTGAAAAAATAAACAGAATTGATAACAATACAGAAATGTAAGTACGTAGTTTATTTACAAATAGACGATGCAGTTATGACATAATAACTACATAAATGTATAGTATTGATGTACAAAAGGTGCTGATTTTATCGCTATTTTAATTATTCATATGACCACATATTATTGAATATATAATACAGAGTGTCAGACTTTAACCAGACAATCAAATAAATTGCAACTGTCGCTCTTAATTGATAAAGTTCAATATTGGTCAACCGCTCATACGATGACGGACTATTTGTAGTTTCGAATGAACGCGCTAATCTCTGTAACTACCGGTTGGATTAAAAAAAACTTTTTGCATTTGATAGGCCAGTTCTTGAGGAAGGTTATATGTTATGTAACATCACGCTGCGTCCCTTAGGAGCGAAACAGTGACCATAAACGCGGGTTAAGCCGTCAGTCACGGTTGCGATACGAACATCTGTGGCTTTCGTTACGGGTAGTCGGAGCTCCAAAAAGTCCGACAGCCTAGTCTAACTACAGAACTTCGATATAATAATAATAATAAAACCCCACACACCTCACACACGTCTGATCCCAAACTAGGCAGAGCCTGTACTGTGTGTGTGTGTGTGTGTGTGGAACCAGACTGCTAATAAACATACTTATATACATATTTCTAAATACATACATATTATGGATAAATTACACCCAGACACAGAATAAATAATCATGCTCATCACACAATTATTTGTCCTGGGTGGGAATCGAACCAACGACCTCTGGCTCAGCAATCAGGGTCACTAACCACTAGATCAACAGGTTGTGGAGGTATGATGGCAGTCGCTTCACGTAAAATATTAAAGTTCAGTAGTATCGTAGTTAGACTGAAAGCCGATCCCAATTTAGTTGGGAAAAGGCGCGGAAGATGCGGATGTACTGTACCTGGTGTGTGTTCTGCAGTATGGTGAGAAGTCTCTCGTCTCCAGCCAGGGACCAACATGGCGCTAGTTTACGCAGGGTATCGGTGTCTGTCTCCTCCATGGTATACTGCTTTATCTGGCAAAATAAGGAACTGGTGAGTAGGTCTGAAGCGAATACAATATCAATGTTAATTTATGTGTATTAAAAATCTCTTCTACGTAGTGTGAAATGAAAAGATAGAAATAAAATGACGTAGGAACAGGAAAACCAGTTTTTCTATTTTATCATTTTATTAAGTTTTTGTTTTATTAATTTTAAAGATGGATGTAAGAAGTTCACGACCAACCTACAGAAATGAAGAGGCACTTAAAGAATAAGAAGAAGAATATCCCCCGTGAACTTCTTAGACCTTACTTCTGCAAAGTAGTCTAAGAAACATCGTCTCGATTTTGAAACGCCTGTTTAGTTAATATATGATACAACTCAATAATTAATGTACATAATTATTTTGCCTCGACTGCTATTTTGTATTTTACTTGGTACTCAAATACTTCGTTATTACTAAACCTGAATCGCGCATTACAAGTTCGCATGACGCTTAGTATACTAACAACATGTCAATAATAACCTTTGGGCCGAAACCCGCTGGACGTGACTATCTAACCTGGCCCGAGGATCCTTCTTTGTGTTGGAGTACACCACATCCCCGTCCCTACACATCTTCTTTGCTTGCTATTAATTTATACAAATAAATAAACTAGAAGAGTTTGTTTGTAATATCATATAACAGCATTTTGCTAAATGCATTCGAATGTTTAAACGGTACATTTACCAAAAAAAATTTAATTTTTTTATGTCTTGTTCCGGCTAATCTCAGGAACGGGTTGACCGATTTCCACGGGATTTTCACTGACAGATAGCTGGTGTTATAAGGAGTATTTAAGTTTCTAGTATAGTCTAACTGCTCTAAATTATAAGCTCATGTAATACATATAAATAATACGTGAAGCGAAAACTTTGGGTCCCTTTTCACGAAAATTGGGCGGACGGAGGAGTATGAAATTTCGCACACTTATAGTTTATACAGAGAAGAAGTGACGAATGCTAAAATTTTTGAACAATATTTGCTACAAAGTAAAAAAAAAATGCAAAAAAGGGTACATACAGCTATGAGTGTCCAGTACATATTTTGACCTGTCATGGTACAAAAGTCTATACAATGAGGTCAAGTAATATTGGCCAATGAAATAAACCATGGTCGAAATTCGACCACCACGCGATCTCTAGTACATATAAATTGTTAAGAAATAGGACAAAACTACTTAATGATATCTAGAAAAACGTACTGACAAGACGCCCTGACAACAGTACGATGACGTTCGATGGTCTCTGTGAAGTACAGAGATTATGAATGGAATTTATACATGTAATACATTGTTGTTCCTTCCTCCTAGCCTATCAAACCAGGAAGTCATTTAATACTATGTAGGAGTGGGAATATTAGTTTTCCTTACAAATGGAGTTGAACACATGGAATATAACGCAGCGCTATCTAGACACACTAAGCAAAGCTTTTACTGTGGGCTCTAGGACACGGATTGACTTTAAATCTAACTACGAAACGGCCGAACTTCAATATTTTACGTGAAGCGACTGCCATCCGCTAGGCGATATCGAAGTCCTGTAGTTAGACCAAGTTGTCGGACTTTTCAGGACTCCAACTACCCGTAACGAATGCCACAGATGTTCGTATGGTAACCGGGACCGACTGCTTAATGTGCTCTCCGAGGCACGGATGGGTCTCAATGTGTTAAGAATGGTCACCTATCCTAAGACTGACCTGGCTAGTATTACTTAACCTTGTAATATGCTAACCTACTCGGTTACCACATAGCCACTAAAAAGTCCGACAACCTGGTCTAACTACAAAACTGCGATATCATCTGGTACTTGAGTTGTGGAGTCCTGATGACAGTCGCTTCACTTAAAATATGGAAGTGCAAGAAGCATTAAGCACTTAGTTGGGAAACGGCGCGGAGGATAATGACGTAGATATTATACGTACTGGGTGGTACTAGGTACCACCGCGTCCTTTAGGTCTTCAATACATCTGCAGAAAAGACCCATACCTTAAGAGCCGGAAGACCGGACGGATACCTGGAGAGTTTGTGACGTATAATCAGCTAGTAGACTTTGAGTGGTTAGCGGGAGATACACTCCAAGTCTCTCTTCCCTTAATTGGTAGTTCAGATACCACTATCTGAACTACCAATTAAGGGTTAAACAGGGTTTAATGTTCAATGTAGAAGCGTCATTATCGAGGACATAATTGTAAAAAAAGTTCTGTCTTTAGGGTGTCGACATGACCCCACTCCTCAGTCCCCCCACAAGCATTTAGTTTAGTTACTTTAACGAGAGTACTAGGTATGTGTGATTCATGAGAAGCATTAAAGAAAGTTAATGGAAAGTTTTATTTCTATTTAGAAGTATAAAAGACGCAGCAACAACGCACTGCGGAACGGAAACGTGAGCTAATCTTCACTCAACACAACGCAACATCAAAAAAATCACTAGAAACAATCCAAATTCAGTGTAGGGCCTGGTACCAACGGTGCAGGCCGCTTCACCCTAGACAAGGGGTCCCAGTTGAGTCCGAAACTAGTCCGCAATTATTTTTTTTATTGTGTGACCCATGGTTCATCACCTCCCCGGGGCTAGCGGTGAAGTGGTATGTCGGAATCGAACCGACTAAAACCACACGGTGTTCCGACACAAGTGAGTCTATTGCAAGGGACTCGGGTATACCCTAGGAAGGAAGTCCCCGAAAAACCCCGGCAGACTTTGGCCACTTCTTAAATGATAGGCAGCCACACGAATGCGTGCGATCATACAAAGTGTTAGCAAAATCTAACTTAAATAAAGTAAAACAGATTTTCTAAGAAAGTCACTCGTGAAAGTAAGATATTTAAATTGTTTTGGTGTACAATAAAAAGTAATCTCAACCTCAATTACAACACGTCAAGAGTCTACTCGCTTTCTGTCTTTGCATTAAATTGTATAGAGGCAAATTAATTCCTCTGATGACCTCTGGGCGCGGCGGTAGTGCAGACAGTAACGTCAAAACGAGCAGGTTCGATTCCTGATCTTTGTAAATATTTTTATTCATGAATATGTCTGTTTGCATAGCTCTAGATGTGTTTATTGTTTAATATGCATGTATTTACAAAAAAAAAATATCTAAGTATTTTTTATCCGTGTTCTAGAGCCCACAATACAAGCTATGCTTAGATAACGCTGTGTTATATGCCCCAGGATATTATTATTAGTAGCTGACCCAACAGACGTTGTCCTGTCAAAATTTCAATAAATTAAAAAAGTAATTTCATGTGACCCAGAATTACCCCACTTTCGTGTTAACTCCTCAATTTTTTCTTTCCCTGAACACTTATTCGGACTATTAACAACATATAAAAGAAAGTATTAGTCAAATCGGTCCAGTCGTTCTCAAGTTAGGCGCTTACCAAACAACAGACTGTCTTTGTTATTTATATAGAACAAGCTTTTGCCTGCGGCTTTCCTTCTGGATGAGAGGTACCCTATGTCCTTGTCCTTATCCTGGCAACGGTTATGCAAAATTTCATAATGTTTGGATGAACGGTACAGGAGCGCATAAAACACGAACATACATTGATTTTAATACAAGGTGTATTTGACAATGGAACACATACTTCAAGCATTGAAAGAGCATGACTCTAGCATGCAGTTACAAAAAGAATTTTTGAAAAATAACTGTCCGTTTAAAAGTTATGACCGTTTGAATTTCCAGGTATTTTCACCACCGTCTCTCATAAAAGCAGCTAGAATGTGTAAAGTTAAAGATTGTAAATCATCGAAAATCCATAAAAATATAACTTACGATTTAAAATCTTTACACATTCCACCAATTTTTATGAAAAAAACAGAGATAAAAACACCTCGAAATAGTTAAGCCTCCGATAACCTCACTAACTCGGCGAAACACAACGAAACATTGCTGCACTGCCGGTTTTCTGTGAGGCCGTGGTGGCGGTTTCCGGTCGACGTGGCGAAGTATGGCTCTCCCACGATTATCCAGAGCCTTTTATCCAGATAAAAGTACTGTTCTCGTTATATATTAACGCGAGCGAAGTCACAGGCATAAGCCAGTGATAAATACCACTAAGTGAGAATATATATATTTTTTAATAAAGAATACTACCAACATGAGTCCCACATTACTGGTAATCTTGTTAACCCCTCCAGCTAAGTTAAATGCTTGTGTTAGGAGTGGGTTCACGTCTATAATGCACTGGGTGAGTGGTTCGAACCCGCAACCACTTGATCGCAAGTCCGACACCTTAGCCATTACTCTACCGCCGCTTACTATTCGGACTATCTACTGTGTTTGTGACAAGTCATGTTGATTTAATTTCATATTTTCGTGATAGACTACACTTACGTAAGAAATGTAAAGAACTCAATCTACTATTGTGTAAAATAATCTGATTATGAATGGATGACGAATTATATAGTAATACTAGCAGTTATAGTAAAAGCGGCGTTAGCGTAATGGCTAAGGCGTCGGACTTGCGATCAAGTGGTTGCGGGTTCGAACCCCACCTAGGCCTGCCATCACTTAAATTGCCGACGCCGGACAATCTCACATGTGTGAAATCGTGATTCTTTCCCGGACACCTTACAAAAACGCCGATTCCATTTTTTAAATAAAATTATACAGCTTGTTCATCTAACAATTATAAGTTTCCCCTGGCACAGAGTGTCCGGGTTTTACCCGGACGCTTTTTGAAAACCCCGCCCGGACGCTCCTCGGGCGCCCTCTAAACTAGGACAAATCCGGGGAAACCCGGACGGTTGGCAGCCCTAACCCCACCCAGTGCACTACCGACGTGAACCCGCTCCTAACACAAGCACGTAGCTTAGCTGCTAGGGTTAACAAGAATACTAGTAATGTGTGACCCACGTTGCTATTCTTTAAAAAAAAAAAAAGTTTCCGCGCGGCTTTGCTCGCCTGTACATATTTATATATTTTGCGCGGAACCCTAATTCTTTTTCCGAAATAAAAGTACCCTAAGTTACTCCTTATAACACCAGCTATGTGCCACTGAAAGTCCCGTGGAAATCGGTTAACCTGTTCCGGAGATTATCCGGAACAAACAGACAGACCGGCAAAAATTTTAAAAACTCATTTTTAGGTATAGGTATCGTGAAAATAACTTTATAAGCTTAAAATAAAACTATTATTTTGATATTACCAACAGACACTTCAATTTTATTTATTTGTATTGATTATTATATAAATTTTATCAAAAACTAGCATTATAGACGAAATTATACACCTACAGAGATAAAGAGAAATAATTAAAGAAATAAAAAAAATTAATAACTTGAAATGTACATGTATATGTTGGACTCGCGTATGAAGGGTTCCGCACCATCGTACATGATTTAATACTATAAGCCAAAAAAATACGTTTCTAGTAGGGGGCTACCCTTTAATTTTTAATTTATTTTTATTATTTGTTGTTATAGCGGCAACGGAAATGTACATTCTGTGAAAATTTACATTGACCTCCATTTCGACTCCCTTTCCACACAGCTGTCAAAACTTAATAGCAGTATATCAGAAACTTAATAATACTTTGTTAACTTATTCTTAGCTTATTGTTAACTTATTATAGTAAAACAAATTTAGTCTTTCCTTTATCTTTAAGTAATTACTACACTGTATTCTTATTATTGCATATATTCTATTGTAAGTGTTTTTATGTGTAAGTAATTGTTGGTGAACCTTAAATAAAATAAAATTTCAACTGTCTACCCATTATGGATCATGAGATACAGCCCGCTGACAGGTGAACTGTCCCATTTGTTACTATTCGGGTACAGAACCCTAAAAACAAAGATTTAAATAATTGTTAATTTAGTTCTGTAATGTTGGCTAAAGTATGCTATATAAGTATATTATTTATTTGTTTATTATTTAACAACAATAGTTTTTAAGTCTTTTACTACTCTGATCTGAGTCCTGGTAAGTGCAATCCCATCAAAAACATAAATGTGAAAATGAGAGCCAAGTTCAATATTAAGAATATGCATGGTTGTCGACTTTGTCGACAAAAGAATTGAGATCTAAACGAGTGCCAAGTTCTGTAGATAATCCTGAAATTTATTTATAAGAATATACAATATTCTAAAATAAATTTAAAACACACATTCTTGATATTCTCTGCTACAACAATGTTTGCTATTTAAATATATAACTTCTTAAATCTGAATACTCAATTTTTTTACTCAGATCAGATAACTTACGATAAATTGCAGCTCAAGATTTGATTTAGCTAGTTTTTGCATACAAGTTATCTTATGTATGCGAATCAACTTATCTTCCTTATTTTACATGCAAGTTACGGTTTTTATATTGTGACATCAACATATCTTACTCTTAAACTTATGTAAAAACTTCCTTGATAAATCAGCTATCCAACAGTAAAAGAATTTTTCAATTCGAACCAGTAGTTCCTAAGATTAGCGCGTTCAACCAAACAAACTCTTTAGCTTTATAGTAATTAGTATAGATTACACTTAGTACCTAACTTATTTCTTTCTGGAGCAGAAAAAAACAGGCAGTGGGACTGGGCAAAAGAGTACTAGCAAGAAAAATAGTCAAGCAAGAGTAATATTTACTAGTTAACAAAATTTCCATCTCCACCAACACCGCTAGAGAGGTATGCTGTACCTGCTGATGGGTAGGGTCACCACTTCAGTAGACTTTCTCATAGAAAGAACCGAGTCACCATAATAAGAATACCTAATATATCTTATACCTCTTCGATGCAAAAATAGTTTTATAATGGCAATTAAAATTTATGATCATTTTCCTCATTCAATAAGAGAATTACCATTACAATATTTTAAATCAAAACTAAGGTTTTAGCTACTAGGAAAGTGTTTTTACACCATAAATTATTTTTATAAATTGTAAAACCTAATAATTTAAGTAAAATTTCGCATGCCTATTGAAGGCGAAAGTGTCGGGCTGCTTCTTAATGTTATCACCTACTCTATGTACCATATTCTTGGCAAATAAAAATCTTATCATTATATTTTAATAATGTAATATTAACTTTCATAATATAAGAGACAACACACAGGAATTACAGATATCTTGTACAGTGTTGACAGTTTAAGGAGTAAAGCAATCGCCTCCTAACATTAAGAGCTTGTGTTTTAGGCACCAGTTTTGTCTTACTAATATAATAAAGGCGAAAGTTTAGATGTAGATGTTTGTTGCTCTTCACGCAAAAACGGCTGAACGGATCTGGACGAAATTTGGCACAGAGATAAATTGAAGTCTGGAATAGCACGTAGGTTATGTTTTATCCTAGAAAAATGTATGGTTGCCGTGGGATAGATTCCCTCAAAATTTCCACGCAAACGAATTTACGGGCAACAGCTAGTGGATTTAAGTAGTATCAAGTACTCACAAAAACAAGAGTTAAATTACATGCCTACATAACTTTCCCATAGTAAATTGGATACACATTTACACAAAAGTCAATTGCAATAAGATTTTCTGTTTCACCATTAATTATTTTTAACCAACGAAAACGGAGGAGGTTCTTTAATTGTCCTGTATATCTCTATTTACTTTGTATACATATTGTTATTGAGAATACGAAGTACTTTTGGTCTTTCTTGAATATTAAGTCACCGCTAACTGGTAAACATGCTGTTACTTGTTTACATTCCACTGTAGACACATCAATTAAAACCTCACAGCATATATTTAAAAAAAAATTGTTTACTTACATTTGATTGTTTATCAAATAAATCACAAAATGTTACTCATATCCGAATTCTTGAATCAAATTTAAGTAGGCGGAATCATGAGCTCTCAATAGAGATAAAACAAGTCGCGCCTGCGATCTAATAACACGAATAAATTTAATAATTTATTGATGACATTGAGCTCATTCACTTTGATTATGCATAGTCATGTGGCAACTTACCGTATTTATGTAATAACTGGTTTGCACATCACTACTATGAACGTCAACCGTGATTTTAAACTTTAATGGAAAATATAAAATTATTTATTTACTTATTTTCAATAGCAATAGACCGTTCACTGCTGAGCAATGCGAATCAACAAAAAATATTATGACAAGGCTGACAGTGACAAGCGCAATGTTGCCAGATCTAGTTTAAAATTAACCAACTTGATAATATTGCAAGCATCAAACTGCACTAAATTATAGTAGTTTATTTCTTTATTATTAGCTGGTAATTTATCAACTAATATAGGACTTGAGTAGGACAATTTGAACACTAATCTATATTGAAAATAAACTAGAGTAAAAATCACTATGATTAAGTTTGATCCTTTCGTATTTTGAAAGCGTAGCATAAAACTTGCTTCAGTTTCATAGAGCAAAATTATGACATACTCAATTTAGTCTATACTTATTTTTTTATTAATCTATTGCACGTCTTAAATCATCTAAATAAGTAAACATCAAACTAAAATTAGACGTCAGTTCAGCAGCGACACAGTTAACGAAGTCTTAATTGTCCTTTGTAATTTCAGAATCAATTTTAGAACTATTGTAACGAAGCGTTATTATGTCTAAATATTGTCCGACGCTACAACAGACTAGCATATTTGAAATCCCTTAATTAAAATAAGAGAAGTTTAGAGATTATTTTAATGCAATTTTCAGCAGAATCTTCAAAATGTTTCCGATTTAATGATCGTGATTCTTCCCTTTATTGTCACCTACTTGCACGTTCCTTATCGCTGTTCCACATTTCCCAGGTGTTCTTGTTAAGTAATAATACCAACCTATATAACTTGTTGAAACTATTTAACACCTGAAGTAGTCTCGTTGTAAATAAAGTAAATAAATAGGCAAAGACAAAATAGGTGAGTACTTTTTTTTACTTTACCTTAATTTAGCAGCTATTGACGAGCTCTACTATTATCAAGGTTTTGGAAACTTTAGATTCGATTAGCCTGTTGGTCTAATGGTTAGTGGTCTTGACTGCTGAGCCCAGAGGTCGGGGGTTCCATTCCCACCCAGGACAAATAATTGTCTGATGATCATGATCATTTTTTCTGTGCCTGGGTGTAATTTATCTATAGTATTTAGAAATATATAAGTATGTTTATCAGCAGTCTGATTACCAAAGTACAGGCTCTGCCTAATTTGAGATCAGATGGCTGTGTGTGAGATGGGTCAAGTTATTATTATTATTTTAAAAGGACAGTTATAATTAAATGAATTAGGGTCGAATTTCTAACTCTGGGCTACCACTAGCTAGTATAAAGCAGTGCAAACCAAATCGTAGAAGTGATTCTGTTCCCTTCTTCCGAAACCTCTTTAAATGAGAAGATCCTAACTAATGTTATAAATGCTAATGTAAGTAAGTTTGTTTGTTACGCTGTCACGTAATAACCACTTCACCAAAACGAAAAAAAGAAAACACTGAACAAACCACAAAGTCTCCGTGTACATGTCTATTGTTCTCCCAAATTTATTATAGGTAAGTCCTCCTTCAAGGCATGGGTCGGACATCAGCATCACATTCGTACACTAGATAGATTTCACATGTAATGTCTTAGTGACATGTTAAACATCAAGGTTCGGATCGGATAAGAAACACCGAAGAACTTAGACGAGCAAATTTATGTGGCATTGAAGTATACCGGGTGTCATGGCAGCTCGGATAGTGTGGGCATCTTTCACGTATGTCCAAAGATCGCTAGCCTATCTTCGCGCATAATCTTCCCCGAACTCCAGAACAGAAAACAAGGTGGTCAGTTCCAACGTTATAAGAATGTCCAGAGAAGTTAATATGAAGCGACGCCACATCGATCCTAAAAAATGGAAGGAACGAACATTCCCAGTCTAAATGAAGACATAAATGTATTGAAAAAGTAGATGCATTTGAAGAACAGAGAAAAGTAGAGTTAGACATAAAGTGCAATGCTCTTAAAACCAGACAACCAATGGCTACATTTTACAATAATATTTAGGGAGTTCTAAAATGTCGCAAATGTTCGCGTATGTTCAATATTAAAATTGGCTACTGCAGTTTTACAACGCCATATGGCAGGGTGATCATCGCAGCCCCTCAACAATAAACAGGCAACAGTCACCGTAGCTGAAGTCGGCCAGGTTGATTTGCGTAGGGCACTACATAAGTTTTGCCGTATACAAACTATATTTCAAAATATTTTGATTTGAAATTAAATCCAAAAACTCTAAGTAATATTACCACAAAAATAAATTTGAAGGTCGTTTATTCAATTTTTGAATAAATTTTCTAAATTATAATGGTGGGCTTCTCTCGTAATGAAATTCGTGTAATTATTTTGTTTAACTTTAAGCGTGGCTTAATCAAACAAAAATGTTTCGAGGAAGTGAGTAGTACACTGAGGGAAACTTGTTTATCTCTAAGGACCATAGAAGTATATTCAATTCAATCTCTGCTATTTTAACTTTCAGGATGATGCAAGGTTCGTCCGGCGGCAACTTTGTTTACTTTGGGTACTTGATGATTGATGTCCTGAGGGAGCAGCGTGTGTCTTGGTATCGTAATATATGAAAAAAATTTGAAGACGGCCCATTTATCTACGTGAACTCGATTGTTACATGTGTTAAAACCTGGCTATATATTATTTCAACGTTCCGAACGATGTTCCTTATCACTCGTTATGCTCCAGACGCCGGCGGATCGGGGCTGAATAGAAAAAAGTGTTAGCACAACGAAAAATGCTGACCGCAAGTTTATTTATTTTATTTACGCCATCTGTGGATTCGCCACAGATGGAGTAAATAAATAAATGAACACTTTTTTCTATTCAGCCCCGATCCGCCGGCGTCTGAAGCATAACGAGCGATAAGGAACATCGTTCATAAATATCAATAGCGCGCTCAACGCTTTTTGCTCAACGGTTTTGCTCACTATCTTTTCCAAGAATAAATATAAATATGAAAATAATGAAGAGAGATTAACACAGGAAAGCACAAGAAACTTGACTTACCGTCCATGATAGGACCTAAGCTGAATGTTGTCAAACAAAGTGCTTAGATACAACTAACTACTAACTACGAGTAGCCTAGGGCGTAAAAACATCGCTTGCAATGAAGTAGAAATGAGTGAAACACTCACAACACAGGTATATGACCACAAACGTTATCCTGACTACAAACTACAACTCGCATCTGTTAAGTAGGCTTTTTTGGTTGTTTTTTATATGCATTGGAGCTGCCCTTCTTAAGATGCACCTCCACCCCAATGAAGGCTGCAGTTTAACGGTACTATTATTATTGCTTTTTTATGAGTAAAGATTGCCAGAGTTCCATCAGAAGAAGATGGAAAATTATAGAATTGTCATCCGAACTACGTTTACATACAAAATTTCAGTTCGACAATTACGACAACTAGAAGTAGGTTAAAATAGACATCCATGATTTATTTCCATTATTAGTCAGTCAGTTACAAGTGTAGCTACTAAAAAAAAGCGTGCTATAAAGAACGAAACCCCTGAAGTACCGGGAATTCTTTTAAACATAAACCTCACTAAACAGTTGGCAACCTTTCTACTTTTAAAGTTTATTTCAACCCATTTCTAAGCCGTATTGAAATCATTATATTAATACGTAAAGAGAATTCTTTGTACCCCTTTTTGAGAAAATTTCACTAACATAGTAACCTGAATATTGGAATATTTACAGTTTATATTATATAGAAGAAGTGCAGAAAGCTTAAATTTTTAAACAATATGCCTTACAACTTTAAAAATTACCTGAAAACGGCTTAATGAAATTACACACGTCCAGGTAATCACGTAAGTGATTACCTGTCATGATAAGTCTATACAATGACAGCTCAAGTTATACTGGCCAATAAAAAAACCATGGTCGAAATCCGACCATCACGCGATCTCTAGGATATCTAAAATCTTGAAGAGAATCTAGTAAACTTTGCCTATTTATCAAAATATCTAAATTATAAAGAGAGCTATTCCAACGTATATTATCTCTGTATTGGCCACTACAATTATTATTACCGATGAATTATGGTTCGCGACCATTGTTTTGTTTCACGGTTTGGAACTGAGCCTTATTTATTGCATATTAAATATACATACCGATATGTAGGTTACTCTCTTTTTCCGGTCCTAGCTGGACGTATGCATGACGCACGAGTGTTTCACTCGTTCACTTCTTAAGTAAGTACTTAGTCACAAACATTGTCTAAATTGTTAAATGTAGGTACTTAAATAAAGTATAGTACCTATGCTGGCAATTGCAAAAAAAAAACATTAAACTTATAAAAATCTTTTTAACAAAAAAATAAACCGACGAAATAACTAAAAAGCAATAAATAAATAAACCTCTTAAATCTTGAGCTTATTTACATAAACTATCAAATTTTATATAAACTTATTTTGAGTCGGCGCTTAAATAAGCTCAAGACTTAAGAGGTTTATTTATTTATTGCTTTTTAGTTATTTCGTCGGTAAATTTTTTTTGTTAAAAAGATTTTTATTTGATGATTTTTTTTCATCATCAGCTCAGCTACATGATATGATGATTTCTGAAGGCAAATACCTGATAAAGTAATGAAAAGTAAACAGAAACACTATTCGTTCCTCCAGTTTTCGAGGGTTTCTCTCAATTTTATCAGGATCCCATCATCAGAGAGAGACTTCCTTGACATGGGACCACCCTTAAGGTGTACCCTATCTAACAAAAAAAGAATAGTCAAAATCGGTTCATAAATAACGGAGAGAGGGCTGAACAAAAATAAAAAAATAAAAAATGTATATATACGATCGAATTGAGAACCTCCTTTTTTTTCGTCGGTTAAAAAACACAGACATTTTTTTTACAGAATTTTATTGTTTTTATAAAAAACAGTGGCAAGTTATCCGCTTTCTTGAAAACTAGCAACCCGCCTCGGCTTCGCACGGGTACAAATTATACACCTAAACTTTAGTCAAGTCATGAATCACTCTGTTTAATAAGTGAAAACCGCATGAAAAACCGTTCAGTAGTTTTTCAGTTTATCGCGAACAGACAGACAGACAGATGTGGCGGGGGAGTTTGTTTTATAATATGTAGTGATCATAAAGCACACGCCAACCGTTTAATAATAATATTCGTTTGGCGTTTTATAGTTTAATAAATAAACTTTGATTTACAACGATTATGAATTTATTTATTAGCACTTGCAACATTGCAAATTACAGTTTTAACTTTTTCCACTTTCACGCAAAAGTGGAGTACATATTTTATAGCCTATAGGTACTATAGCATAAGGCCAATTATTTTGATTTACTTGCTCTCTGAATTTATTTCTTACCTTAATTATAGTATATACTTCCAACAATCATTTGATACATTGAAAGGATTATTTATTTTATAGATTACCAGCTGAACCGCGCAACTTCGTCGGCGTTTGTAAATTTTCCTCGTTTTTGCAACACTTTTCATTGATGCTCCGCTCCTATTGGTTGCAGCGTGATGTTATATAACCTATAGCGTTCCTCGATAAATGGGCTATCGAACAATAAAAGAATTTTCGAAATCGGATGAGTAGTACCGAAGATTACACCGAACGTCCAAACTCACCCTCTTTATAATATTGGTATAGATTCTGGATTGTAAAATAAGTACCTACTGGCTTACCTACAGCTGCAGCGGTGGTGTTAAGTCTATTAAAGTGGCTAATTATGTTAAATTAATAGCTACAAAAATATCACACAAGTATCTATCTTCTTTTTATATATATATATATATATTTCTTCTGTACGTGTGTATGTCACCGAACTACTCCAAAACGGCTGGACCGATTTCAATGAAACTTTTTGTGTGTCTTCAGGTGGATTCGAAAATGGTTTAGATTTACAATTGGACCCGGTAGATGGCCCTGCGATAGGGTTCCAGGAATAATATTTCCGTTCCGGCAGGACAACGTCTTTTGGGTCCGCTAGTATAGGTATAAAATGAAATTGATGTAAAAACTTACAAAACAATCCCACTATCCCACTAATATTATAAATGTGAAAGTTTGGATGGATGGATGGATGAATGGATGGGTGTTTGTTACTCTTTCACGCAAAAACCCCTGAACCGATTGCGATGAAACTTTTTATGTAGGTAGCTGGAGACCTGGATTAACATATAGGCTACTTTTTATCCCGATATTCCCACGGGATCGGGACTTACGCGGGTGAAACCGCGGGGCGCTGTTAGTCTTGGATAAAAATATTACCATTCAGTTCTAATCGGCCTTATGGTGGGCAGACTCGCATTTTCATTGTAACTACAAACTACTCAAAGGTGACGATGAAGTGGTTACCTATGTTGATGGTGAACTGACTACAACAGACCTGCACGGTGACACTTACATTAGATCTATCTACCTACTGCCGCGATGACCTTGATTCATTCTACTATCACCATTCCTGGCAAACCATTCTCATCACACCCTAAAGTGCGCGCTACCTATTCGTCGACGATCAGGGCTAGGTGTTAGTCAAACTACCGTTTATATAAAATCTAATCTAAATTTATTTTTAAGAGTCCTTCACAAACTAGAAGTCGATAGGCTTAAAAACTCAATTCATGCCATTTAACAACTCAGTATTTACCGACTCGAACGACGAAGACCAATTCACATTTAATGAAATTAAAAAAAAACAGTTAGTCGTAGGACTGCACGTCAGAAGTGAAAACATAACTTCATAATGTATTTGCATATACACACACATCTGTATATATAATTAGGTTAAAAATAAAAAGTAGGTAATAACATTTCTAAATGTATACATAGGGTACACTGGAAGTTCTGCGCTCCTGGCCGCGCATAATTGTTTGAATTTCGAATGCTATATTTCTTTAAATATAGGTAAGAAAATCGGCTCCGTCTTACGAATTTTCGATCACGTCACGGGTCCTGACGCGAGTTTAATATTTTTTACCAATCCCAAAAAGTCCACAACGCCGCTAAAGAAGTTTTCACTTCAAAAATGAAAACCAACATTTTTAAATGATACCGCTTTTTAATTGGTCATAATATAAGTGGCCCAAGTTAGCCAGATCTTTTAAATACGTGTTTGGCTTTACAGTGAGTTTCCTGTGTCAATGTTATCAGATTTTGTATCGGAGTTAGCGGGTACTGTTTGTGCAGACGATAAATTAACTACTTTCTCCATCACCAGCTACTTATTATCGGAGGTTACAAGACAAAGGCGGTAGCGGTTAAAGTAGATATAAAGGTAGATAGGAGCCTAGTTAAATTTATCGATATTTGGAGCATGTACTATGCATTTGAAATGAGAAGATAATCGCGACCGAGTTAACTTCACTTAAGACTTTTTTTTTTGGTAATGGGGTGGAAGATCCTCATTGATGTCCTCCACCCTTGGGGAGGCTGATGGCATCTGTTTGACTAATACCGACAAAAAACCACCGCTGCTTGCCCATGATCGGGGGAGCGAGAATCGCTATTGCATTTTTTCGTCTCACCCAAGACAGTTCCCGTCAAATGGTGCGACCGTCAGCCATCGGTCGCAATTCTCTGAGAAGCGCGCGTAGAACACTGCGCGCTGCCCTCGGTTCTATATCTGATCGACCTGTGTCCCCAAAAGTTCTTCACCCGTAGGCCACTTAATACGGTGGCCGGAGATCATTAAATGCCCTCCGGCGCTCGGTACGTCTACTGCGGGTAAAGAGAGTTGTACTTCGCTCTCTCTCCCATTCTGCCGCCCCCTTTTGCAGACATCACCTCCACACACTCTCGCTCCGGACCATGGACAAATCCACGGTCGGCAGCGAGAGACTACCAGCAGAACCGACTGCCGCAACGAGATCACGACGTTGGCTAGCCTAGGCTGAGCATTCCGCCGCATAATTATGGCACCGTGATGTCCGCACCCGGTCGATCCGACACAGGTACTTGCCGAAGCAACCGTGTCCAGAAAGCACCTGCGTTATCCGGAAGAATTTAACTTGAGACTTGTCAAAACAGAACTGTCAGCATCAAAAACATAATTACTTAATTTGGAAAAAAAAAGTTTTTTTGAGATTTAAAAGAGAGAAATTTAAAGATAACGCAGACTTGTGTGATGCGCAGATATGTATATTTACAAAAAAAATTACTATCTAAGTATGTTTACCTGCCTTCTAAAATCGCAGAACCGTTTACGTAGTATGGGCACGTTCCCTTACCTGCAGGAAAAACAAATTCTGGGTAAGGAGGATATAACTTTAGCAACGCAAAAGTGACACTGATGTTGCGAGTATTTTTAGTCCTCGGTGATCACTTAACATTACCAAACCTGTGTTGTGTTAGTATAAAAAGACCTACGTTCTGACACATTGTGTGTTAATTTGTCGCTCGCAATTTGCGCCAAGACCAAAACGCGCGCAAATCGTTCACATTTACATTGTGGAGCAATACTTTCGACCGCGCCGTGGGGGACTGGCACTCGCGTATTGATAGAATTGGAGCACAAGACAACAGTAAATCAACACTTCGACTCAGTAAATAAGAAGAAGAAAAGATCTTTTTATCTAAGAGAAATACACTGTGCTAGAGGGCTGGGTCTTCACGGCAGCAGCCAGTTCACTAGAGTCAGGGGCGGCCCTAGGGCGGTGCGAGCGGTGCGGCCGCAACGAGCGCCGTCATGCGGGGGGCGCCAAAATCAATAGATCGGGGGCGCAACAAAACAACACAACATTTTAATTACAATTTGATTCACATTTTTATCTGAAAAAAAGGTCATCAATTTTTTTCTACGGCAAACCAGGGGCGCATCCAGCAGCCTGCCTTAGGGGGGGGGGGGGGGAGTGTAACCAAAATATTGCTGACTACATTTTTTTTACATGCAATCTGCATGTAAAAAAAATCCCTTCTTTAAGTTTCTTTTAAGTTTTTTTAGATTAACTTTAATTATTTTTTTTATCAATAATGAAGTTGGAAAGAACTATAACCTCGACTATGTCCTATAATTATTGTTTAATTAGATGAAATTATTTTCATTTCATAAATTTGACTCTCTATAGGCTACTGAAACTTAAAACTACAAGGGAGTTTTGAATTTATTGGACGCAATTTTTCGTTTTTTAAGTTTTTATATAGTTTGACATGGTTTTAGAAAGCTTAGGGGGGGCGATTGCCCCTAAGCTTTCTAAAAACAACATAGGAAAACTCAGGTTTTGTATTTATAGGGGCGCCACTTTGGGGTACCACCTAAAAATGTAGCTAGGGCCGCTACTGTCTAGAGTTAAAGGTATGAGACCCGTTCTTGTGCTCCTTTCATTCCCTTCACTTCTTACCATACTTTCTCTTATAATATTCTCCTAATGTTCTAATCTAATCAATAACTGTGGGAGAGTCATGCTTCGGCACGTATGGGCCGGCTCGACCGGAGCAACATCACGGCCTCACAGAAACCGGCAGTGAAAATACTTGTTGCGTTTCGCCGAGTGAGTGAGGTTACCGGAGGCTCTAACCCTTTTAACCTTAAAGGTTGGCAACGAACTTGTGACTCTTGAGTTGCAGGTGCCCATGTTAGGCAGTAGTCACTTACCATCAGGTGACCCGTTTGTGCGTTTGCCCCCTACTCAATAAAGAACCACTCAGCAGTCACAGGAACGGCTTTTTTAACTTTACGTAAAGGCCACCAGGCACATGGGTCACACATGTCAAGTGTTTCATGTCGCGTCGGTAGTGTATGGCAGGGGTACCTAAACTTTTAAGGTGCACTCATCAGAACTTGGAGGTTATTCAATGGCATACCCGCTACCCAGCTTTTAGGCCTTGTGGGTTAAATATTTTTTTTTTTTAAAGGAGAACTCCCGCATTAGGAATTACTTCTGTGTCGCGGGGGACTTTACAAACATACAAACAACGGACACAAAGAACATCCAGACTCGGGTGAGACTCGAACCCACGACCGACGACGACTCGCATAGCAGTCAGGGTCACTAACCACTAGGCCAACAGGCCAGCCGATTATTAGGTAGCCTAGCCTAGTCTAGGCCGCATAATTATCGCTAACTGCATAAAAGTAATGGTACTTCTCATCAGTCATCACTTATTTTGTTCTATTTATAAATAATTTTTGCACCTAACTGTAGAATCATTTAACTGTCAAAAATCCATACCCCATACAAATAAATAAAATTGAAGTGTCTGTTTGTTATGTCAAAATAATAGGTTTTTTTTACCTACCTATGAGTAAAAATTTGTTTTTTCAATTTTTGTCTGTCTGTCTGTTTGTTTCGGCTAATCTCCGGAACGGGTGGACCGATTTCCACGGGACTTTCACAGGCAGATAGCTGGTGTTATGAGTAGCTTAGGCTAGGCTTTAGGCTTTTATTTTGGAAAAAGAGTTAGGGATCCGCGCAAAACATACAAATAAGTACACGCAAGCGAAGCCGCGCGGGCACTGCTAGTACACAATAGTTTCGCAGAACTCTGGGAACTTTCCACGGAACAATCGATCGTAAGTCACCTAATATACGTTTGGTATTGCGAGTGTAGTAGTAACGGTTTGTTTACTACGGTAATTGTATACATACCTTTATATAAAAACGTCTTCGTTTGTTTGTTCGATGAACGATAGCATGACAAATTATGTTGTCATTGTTCTATCATCAATATCAATCATAAATACTCATAAATATGTTATCTAATTTTTTGATCAAAATATTTTGAGTCTTTGCCGATATTATCTGTGGTTTTTTGTTTCTTTTATGTGTAGGTATAGCCTATAAACTTAATTATACTAACGTAAGTTTATGGTATAGCCTATTTATTTGCGTTACATAAACTATTTTACTGCTGAATGCACCAGAGTTCGACTGCATCGTCAAGTTGCATGGGTTCGATTCACGCTCAGTGTGAATATTTGTATGCCTAAATAGAAAGGCTTCAATTTTCTTAAAATTTGCTCGATAACTTATTGGAAATCAAATAGTACTAAACTGATCCATATTTGTATTAAAAACGGTTGAGATCAGTACCTACTTACATAAATAGCTTTTTCCTTTTTTTATCATTATACATTATGCATATTGATCATTTGTACTTGAGTATTTGATCATGGAGTTTCATGAGTATTTGATCCAAGTGTTCAAAGGTGCAGGCTGTCTATACTTCCCTAGCAGAAGCAGGCCCGAGACGGTGGCGCCGTGTTCCGCGCGTGCCTTTCTTAATGATAGGGGACAAAATCCCCCACAACACAGTGGGGTCGCCTGTTGTTTAACAGGCGGCCAAGTCTATCAGGGTTCACAGGGATTTACTTCTAAGGGTACACTTGAGGCCCTGGTAATATGGACTGTGATGGAACACCGTGTGGTTTTAGTCGGTTCGAGTCCGACATACCACCCTACCGCTTAGCCCAGGTGGGGTGACAACCCGCGGGGGATTCCACACGACTGACTACTAGTCCTGACAATTCGAAAATACCTATAATGGGTTTAATTGAAATAAATGATTTTGATTTGAGTTATTCCCGGAAGTAATGGTCGCTCAAGACTTTCTTCAGTTTGAGAAAACTAGTGAACAAGAGATTGGCTATGTAATATCACGCTACGACTCTTAAGGGCGGAGCAGTGACCATAAACGGGGGTGAAACTGCGGGGAATGCCTAGTATTAGATATAATAAAACCCTATCATTGGTCAGTAATAAAAAAAAAGAGAGTTATTGAGATACTTGCCCATAATTCTATATGAATTATGGGCAAGTATAGTATTCAATAGAAACACCACCGTGTCCGATTCTCAGGAATTTTCGATAATTATTGAAAAAGAGAAAGTTTTGTCCATGGTATATTGCTGCAGCTGCATAGTGTTGTAAGATCGGCAAACGCGCCATTGTCTATTGCTAGAGTTTTAAGTGTTTATAGAAACCGATAACTTCTTACCTTACTTATAAAAAAGGCTTTCTAAGCATTACCGCTGCTTACTTCTGATTCTCCTCTGTAGAGTAGATTTGCTCTTTCATTAAGGACGATAATACACAGAACATTCTAGACTGTCACAAGCTTGCTGATTCAGAGACATCGGTAAGCATTTGCCGAGAAACGAACCGTGTGCAAATAGCTACTAATAGTATAAAAGTAAAGCAACCACATTGTTGACAATCATTATAAAATGCTACCCTATTTCTGACAAGTAGAAAGTTTGACAAAATCATCGGCTTATTTGCAATTAGCGGTTCAATTTGACCGCAGTTTACTGGCTACTTAAAACTTGATTATAGAGCATTAATTAAGCAATAAGAATGTATTTATAAATACCACATCTAAGAAGGTAGGCCGTAGAAGAATCCTGCTGGAGTTGGAGCCACTCCACTCGGAAAGAATCTCACCCGTCTTAGGGTATTAGAGGTGCTTTTATGTAGGTGAGTCGAATGCACCGCGAAGTGTAGAGTAGTGTGCCAAATCGCGTAACCAGAACCAGAACCTGATGAACGTATCTACATTTTCTTAATTTTACAGGAGAGCAAAAATACTCCGAGAATTTACCTAGTTCCTTGTGGTCAAGGGACCAAAATAACAAAATAGCTAAGGAGCTATTTTGTTATTTTGGAATGTGTGAAATATTGCATTTACAATTACGTCGTTTTGGCATTTCATAAAGGTGCACTTTGTAACCCGTATTGACTTTTTTGTAGATACGTTCGTCTGGTTCTTATACCACGAAATGCCATGTGTGTTGGGGGAGGAGAGGGGGGCCACATTTAGAAAATCACAAGTGTTTTAGGCAGCGTTATCCGCTGTCGCATTATAATCATTCCCGTGGTGGGATTGATTACAATGGGATGTCTTATCATTAAATGCGATGTTTTCTAGACAACCTTTGGATGCAACAGCAGAGTAAGTATAACTTATATTCACCAGTAGCGATATAAAATGCTGTAAACAAATATACAAAATGACGTATAACTATAAAACAATTTTACCAGAAGCTACATGGAGTGAAAGCTTTCATTGTTTTTAAGTTTTGGTTTGGTTTTGCGTGCTGTCTTCGATTTCTAAATAGAACCCTATTTTAGTTTAATTATTTGGAATTACGCTTAATTATTTGACATTCCATAAAACCATAAATAATAAGATTGTATTTAAGTGAAATTAGTTTATAATGAATTATATTTGCATGTCAAATCAATTTTGACTAAAGTTGTTTGCACTAAAATGTTTAGCACGCAAGATCTGCTGTAGGTACCGGCGACCGTCCCTAGTTGTAGGTCCTTCGGTCTATAGCAGCGGGGCGTGGCGGATGTGTGTGAATCTGACTCGCACTTGGCCGTTATTTTCTTACGGATGTGTGAAAATCTTGAAAATTAATTTATATAGCTCATCTGTTTTATTAGGTTTATTAAATTAGATAACTTACATTTATTAAATACAAAATTAATATTTTTCAATACATTTTTTGTAATGAGTGTCTCCTGTGTTCAGGGCCTTTGATGCCCGGGGGCCCCCTAGGGCCGTGGGCCTATTGCTACGCCACTGGTCTATAGGTACCTACTACTTCCAGTTTTGTGGTTTTAAATCTATAAAGTCAACAGAGCTATGGTAAAATGGCGGACCCTGACCTATTTTGTGCGGACTTTAAGTAAACAGTACTACTTAATATAACAGACACTTAATCTTCTTTAAGTTTCTGTTATAAATTAACTTGTGTTACTCGAGTACCTAAGTAAACATACAAGTACGGAAGTATCTTGTGAAGGGTTTTGGTTAAATTTGTGTGTGGCAGGTATCAAAAAAAATCTTGGTACTTTTGTTAATTACTTACATTAGGGTCTTATTTAAAAAAATAAACCGGACAAGTGCGAGTCTGACTAGCGCACCGAGTGTTCCGTAAGAAAATAAACTTGTATGTAGATAGCATGTCCATCTCGGGCATCAATTCTCGAAGATTTTTGTCCGTCTTTTACGAAAGACAAACTTAACTTTGCGGTTGCGATATACGACAAAGCCAACTTTTCAACCGCAAAATATAAGTTTGTAATCACAAAAACTATTTTTTATGTGATATAACAATAAATTAACGACTTTCATCTTTTTTCCTTTACTTGTGCTGTCAGACCTTGCTTCTTACCAAATTTCATGATTCTAGGTCAATGGGAAGTACCCTATAGGTTTTGATTTAGGTACCTGCGAAATGTTCAAATCTAATGTCATATCTTTTGATTGCGTTAACTTAGAAGCTTGATTTTTTTTCAGCTTCAAGAGACTGCAAACTTATGTAGGTATTTGATAATAATTTCAACTTGATGCGTCCACGGCTTCCTGAGAAAAAGGACTGACATACGGACAAGAAAGTGATCCTAAAAGGGTTTCTTTTTTTCCTTTTGAGGAACAGAACATTAAAATTAGTTTTTTCTGTCTTTCTTCGTTTGATTTTTTCATTGATATTAATTATAATATTGTAGTTGATTAATTTAGTTTTAGCATTGCAAATACACGTAACAAAGGCTGGCGAGAGGAGAAATGAGGTGAGGACAGGTATCTTAGAACCTCATCTGTAAATTAAATGATTAAGTGAAATAAAATATACTTACTTCTTTCTGAACTATTTTTTAGCTTTTAGACATAATTTTTTAACATTATTTGCATCATTAGATATTATATTTCTTTTTAATAAAACCAAAATCAAAAATCAAACTTATTTATTTCAAGTAAACTCATTATAGGTGTTTTTGAATTGTCAGGAGGAGTCAGTCAGTATGAGTCGGTCGTGAAGCTAGTTGCCTGTTCCAAAACGTAGATCCTATGGAAAAGAACAGGCAAGAAACTCCAAGGACACTCTTTTACAACATGGTTTTTTTTACAACCTTGTTACATTGCTTATAAGTGCAATTTAATGTGAGGACAATGTAACATAATATTGTTCTAAAATGAAAAAGAAATTCACAGAGCTGCTAGGCAACATAGAAAATTAACATAATACTTGTGACTACACAGTTCTCACATGTACAATTCATTTTATTCTAATTAACAAGAAACAAAAAGCGTATCATAACTACAATATCAACAGTGTATAAAATAACATCAATGTTCTATAAAATTAATAATGTCAATAATAATGATCAAAATATCAATAATAATAATCAAAATATCAATAAATATATACGTCAGATAAGAAACAAGACCTCAAGTGCCTACTCATTGACTGTGTGACTGTGGAGCAGGACCGGCATTTTGCCAAGCACTTTTATCATCTAAATAATGATCTAGTTTATAATATGCTCGTTTACATAGCGTGCGCTTTATACAAGTTTTAAATTTCTTCTTATTTAGTTGAAGAATATTATCAGGTATTTTATTGTAGAATTTAACGCAGTACCCCATAAAAGATGTTTGCACTTTTGCTAACCTAAATTTTGGTTGAACTAGTTTATGTCCATCTCTTACCATTCTCGTTCTTGTTTCAAATTTCAGATCAACCAGGAAAGGGATAAAATTTCAATTACTAAATTTGACCCGATAAACAAACGAGGCCAGCCAAATAAAACCGTTTAAAAAAAGTAGAAACGGACCCCAACGGCCATATTATATAAAAAAACGGACCCCAAATAAAACTAATTGGTCATCCCTACTGTTGAGTATTTGGATAGTAGGATTATAATATGTACATAGGTACTTTGGTCTACAGTTACCTTTTTAAATAAAAGATAGCTTCGTAACGCATGGTGGTCGTCAACGGATGATGATGAAAAATTGTTATAATAGATCCAATTCTGGCTCCCGGTAGTACAAGACTGGACAATTTGTTAAACGGGACATACAGTACACGCTAATCTCAGAAATATGAGATTAGCATGTACTGTACGTACCCTTAACCTTTGTTAGAAGTATGTCTATTGCTCCGAATGGAATGTATTCCATAGACAGGTAACTCGTCAGCAAAGAAGATTATGAATTTACGATTTAATAAACTTGTAAAAGTATAAATCTATAATTATATTAATTACATGCTTATATGCTATAAATATATGCTTTTACAAGTCTCGAAAACTCCATATTTAACTATTAGATAGCATATTTATCTTTATAGATATGCTTAGGCTATAGAATAAAAAATATATATATAAAAAGAAAAAAAGAAAATAAAACAATAATTTTATTTTAGAAACGAATATTGTTTTCTGCTGTCATTCCATTCTATATTTAATTATATATAGAATGGAAAAAGGGTTGCCAATCTTACTATCATAATATACAATGTAGTATTACTACAAGTTCAAATTTGTTTTTTTTTTTCTAAATCCTTTTAAACTATAAATAAAAGGTGACAGCAGAAAACAATATTCGTTTCTAAAATAAAATTATTGTGTTTTATTTTCTTTTTTTAATTAAAAAATAAGAACAATTTAAAGTCTAAAAATAACGAGTCTATGGTCTATTAATTCCAAATGGCTACCAGGAATGTAGATAGTACGTTACCTGCGCTCTAATATCCTAAGGAAGAGTTGGTCTTTTATAGTAACAAAAAATATAAAATACTTTTATTTTCTTTAAACTGACCGTTGGAGCCCTGAACCGTGAAACCGAACTTAAACGAACTACGCCGAAGGTGGCCGAGTGCACAATGAAAGTTGTATTGCAGGGTTGCCAATTAATAAAGTATGGATGAATTATACGTTTTTAAAAACGAAATTTTAGGAGTTTAAATTAACTGCTTTTGATTGTGATAAAGTTTCCAAGCTAATTTATGTTCACGAACATTTTGATGTAATCGTTTTGATATTATAATCAGTATGCAAAAATCGCTAAACGTCTCTGCCAAAGTTTGTATTTCAAGTTATGACAAAATTTTTAATTCAAGTTCCTTCATAAATTTTTAAGCTCAGCGAACGAAATCAATTCAAGTCAATTTCAGGTCTGTCCATTGTTTCAGGTTCAACAACAGCCCTTTACTAAGGGTAAAGTGACTTGTAGCGTCCAAGACCGACGAATGATTACTATTTATATATGTATAACAATTACAAAAATTGTGTATTCATCGCATCAAAAAAGTTGCAAAATAACAAAACGCTAGCCTTATCTTAAACAATTACAATAATATAATGATAATTAAATAATTTAAATAAGGGTTTTATTCTGTATTTTTGTGATTCTATTACTAAATATTAATTAACTCAAACTTAGATGTAGCTATTAGTCATACGTCTAATGACCGGATAGTAAATTCATTAACATGTAGCATGCACTTTATCCACTTTCAAGAGGAATAAACTCTTTAAAGAAGCGTGTGCTTAACATAGCAGGCCACCTTCAATAACCCATTGATTAATGAATAAGGGACACAAGTTAACTAATCATGCTTCTGTGAAAGCCGTTTGAGCTACATAACTGTAAGTTGTGGCGGCTTCCACATACAGCAAAAACATACTCCAATCATCTAGCAAAGACGAACTGAACTACGAAGTAACAACTAATCCTGCATCGCGCTATAAGAGTTCTCGCTCCGATTAGTATATATACAACTTCCCAACATCAACCGTTGGACCGCGGCCCGCCAGGCATGATCAGTTCGCCTGATCGGAAGATGTGTTGGAGGGATGTAACACCCGTTCTTCTAAAAGTTTTTCAGTACAAGCTCTACTCTCCTCTTATCGTACCTGACCCCGAAAAACTTTTAAAAAGTACATATTTACTTTTCAAAAGCTTTTCAACTCGTACCAAATAAATTTATAATAATCAAAATTAAACATCTGTATAACTAGAACGTCGATAGGTACTCCCGCATTAACTATTAAAAAATCAAGGCACGATATCGTAAATAATAATGTCTTCATTAACTTTCTTTTAAAAAGAGAACAGCATAATACATTATTCAAAATGCATTATTTCCCTATGTCCTTTTTCGTAACACTGCGCTGGCAACATCGCGCTCCTTTTTTTTAATACAGTCAGTTCCATTGTGTCGGTCGTAGAGTGTGTACGTGTCGGTTGGCGCTAGCGGGTCGTGATTACTTTTACGTGGTTACATACAAAACCGGTTGGAAAGTGCCTGAGGTGTGGCGTGGGCGCAGAGTGCGTTGTTCAACCATAAAATACTCTTGAATACCCAATAACAACTTGAATGTGTTTTAAAAAATACTTTTACTGTGTTTTGTGAGTAATCGGATCCCTGCGCTATCAATTGAGGTAATCAAAATACAGATAATAACTATTTGTTATCATTTCGTTTCTTAGTAGGCATCGTTTTTTTTTTCATAAAATGCACTCGGGTGTCAAAACACCGGTGGAACGTAACCTGATATTTAAAAAAGAATGGAATATAAATAAAAATCAACTTGCCAATGGTTTTCATGGCCGATTGTCTTGTAAATTTTAAGTTTTTGTAGTTATTCATTGGAATGGCATGTCGTTGTTCAACTGTAGATCTATCTAGATTTATTTCCTTATAACTATGTAAATACTCATGAATGATTTCTTATTGATATGTGGGTACAATTACCAATTTCACAAAGGTAGGATGTTCTTGTAGCTATCTGAACCGCATTCGTAGCATGCGTTCTATAAAAATAAGTTTAGTGTGCATCGTAATCTTGTAAGCACGTTATTTTTGGAATATTACTGCAGACTAGTGTTATTAAGTATCTAATTCTTAACTGTCTAACCGGTAGTCCGACTCAGTCGAGTGTAATCAGACCTCAATTCATTTGTATCGGTTTACACAAAGGCAGAACTAGGTCGAATAGTACAGCTTATTAGAATGGTTCACGAAGACCTCTCCCTTGGCTTAATATCTTTGAATTATCTCATAACAACTACACTTTCTTATTAGCTCTTGTACCTACTTACTGGACTAGAATTAAACCTCTTTATAAAAAATTCGACTTCAAAGTTCAAATTTAGAACTTTTTAAATTCTTATTACTGGCAATATTTATAATTTTTGACACGTTCGGTTTTTAAAATATAAAGTTTCAACAATAAATTAGGTAAACATTGGTTTCGGGTGCGATCAAGTGGTTGCGGGTTCGAACCCCACCCAGTGCACTATCGACTTTAACCCACTCTTAACACAAGCGTTAAGCTTAGCTGGAGGGGTTAACAAGAATACTAGTAATGTGTGACCCACGTTACTAGTACTCTTTAAAAAAAACAAAATCAAAGAATTAGGTGGGTACTTTTTGGTCAGTAATTCGAGATTCAGCCTTTTGCAAAAGTATTTACTGAAATACAATAGTACAATGAGAAGTCTGACATTATCTTCAGCTTAATCATAGAGTGATCAAAGTACATTGCACTTATAAAATTGGTGAAAGTTCCAAGAAGTCTTGTTCTATTAGCGATACCGCGGACTTTCTCTAAGTACCTACCTTGCCGAGTTCGCTTATAAAACACTCCTACCTTACAATTAACTTGTAATACTGCCACTGCAGTGTTTGAAAATTACGATAAAATCCAACCATGCAGTCTTTGTTAAAAGTTATGGAAGTTCTCATTTTGCGTTGTCTCTGGTTGGTCTTATACTTTTTTTTAAAGTTCCATACCTTGGAATGATCGCAAAATAAAGCGAGTAAGAAAAATACAAGTGGGTTGTATTTTTTTAATCAATCAATTAGTCTAGTCCACTGCTGGACATAGACCTCTCCCAATGTGCGCCACAGTACCCGGTCCTCCGCCCTCCCCATCCAGTCCCTCCTAGCTACCTTCCTCAGGTTGTCGGTCCATTTGGCTGGGGGGCGTCCTACCTTCCATTTACCGTTTCGCGGTCTCCACTCTAAGACCCGGTTGCTCCTACGGCCATCGGTCGGTCGGATGACCTCATTTCGAATTTTATCCTGCAAAGAGACCCCAAGCATAATTCGCTCCATGGCCCGCTGCTCGACTTTTAGTTTATGGACTAGCCCCACCGTTAGTGTCCACATCTCGGCACTGTAGGTTATTACAGGTAGGACGCAGTGATCGAAAACCTTCGTTTTGAGGCATTGCGGTAAGGGTGATGAGAAGACTCGACGTAGTTTGTCAAATGCTGCCCAACCTAACTGAACTTATTTTTTTAACTTGTGTTGCTAGACAAACTAAAAATGTTATCACCTTAAAATATCTCAGTAAAGTACTGGATTTATTAAACCAAAGTTAATATAATATAACTAACTGGAGTTTGGTAATTAACATTACAGTAAATAATGTTCAAAATACCGTATCCACCCAGTACGTACGTACCTTAAACTAAAAATGGAAAAATAAATACTTAAAAAAAGTTAAACAAGGATGATTTTGTTGATTATATACGTAATATGTGCACGGACCTAACCTATCTATCAAGTATCTTTTTAGCTTGGCACCGACTTCATACAGATCAGTAAGTACCTAGTGCCTTTATATACATTTGTTAGTGCTTTTTGAAGTCGGTTTAACTTTTTAGAAGTGAAAACTTCTTTAGGCACGTTGGGCAGTGATGTGCAGTTTTTTAGTATTTATTTGCATTAAATAAATGCCTAGCTATAAAATAAAAGTAGTTCCGAAAATTTGTCACATCCCTATTGGTATCATTTTGTAACTGTTTCCCTGTCGTTTCGATCGAATTGCACTCGTCGTGGTCAGATGAACGAGAAGGTCAGGAAAGAAAAATATATCATACCCTGTAAACATTACCGCCATTACCTCGATATTAAACATGCCTTAGATTATATATATTACAGTATAATCTAAGATACATTCGATATTGTTAATTATGACAATTTAATTGATATTAAATACAGGCAACACTCAAATTAGAATAAATATTCTTCTAGGAGTCGATAAGTGAGTAGGTACATTCTCACATATTGACATTTTATGACTCCTTTCCATGAGCGACTAAAATGCATATTATTGAATATTATTTTATACTAGCTGTGCCCCGCAGTTCACCCGCCTAAGGGTGAATCCAGGACTCTGCATACCAAGTTTCATCGCAATCGGTTCAGTAGTTTTTGCGTGAATGAGTAACAAACATCCATTACTTTTGTATTAATAATAATAGAAGAGATTTAAGTTATAATCTGGTTTGTTTCGATCAAAAGTTTTATTATAAAAGTATATTTATCATAATTATACATTCATATAATAAAATAAATATATCAAACTTAATGTAAAATATACATACATGTGACACTTATAATAGGTAACATTATAAAGGCACCAGGTACCACGTCATATAGTTTCAAGTCGGTGCCAAGCTCGAAACGCCCTAATAAAATATAATAATAATAATGTCATCAACTTAATATAATATAGTAGGTAATTTTCATTTCTTAAATAAATAGATGATGTAAATTTGTTTTCACATTTCTTTCGCTATTTTTAACCGATGAAAACAGGAGGAGGTACTCGATTAGACCGTATATACATACATATTTTTAATGTATGTTCATAAATCCCTAGCTTTAAACAACAATAAGCATAACAAAGAAAGTCGCAGTCAGCAGTTCCATACTAACCTTTTTTTTTACGTGTGGTACCCCCCACGGGTCATCACCTCACCGGGGGTAACGGTAAGGTGGTATGTCGGACTTGAACCGACTAAAACCACACGGGGTCCTAATGCCGGGGACTTAGGTGTCCCTGTGAGCCCCGGCAGAGTTCAAGACTAACCTAAACATACAGAAAAACAATTGGTAAAGGATCCTTTTATACTACCTATTCAAATATAAAACCTACAAAAATTTAAAGTTTAGTCTCAACAGCCTTTTTTTCCTAAGCTCTTAAAAGACTACAACTTAATTAGTTTTTTTTAAATTCTAGTTTTTTATTTGGCGTAGACCCGTTACACTTATTTAATTGAAAACATTTTGGCAGCCATTTTGTCCTAACGGTTATGCGCGCCAACAACTATGAAATAAAGTTCTTAATTTAAAATTTGCGGGAGAACTATCTAACTGCTATGAGTGCGTACTTCTACTATCGACTTGCAAAGTATTTTATTGTTAAGCGATTCAGTGGTTAAGTTACTTAATTCACTTAGTTACTTAGTATTTTCTTCATAATTGCTATATTGGTACTGTTAAGTAAGAGAGCATTTTCCTACTTCGTAAGGTTTTTTGGCTTATTTTAAATCCCACTTTTCATGTAGTTTATAATATGACTGGGCATTGTGCATAATTTTAAACCTTTAATCTGAGACCAGGACTATTATGTTACTTAAATCAATTACTTATCATATTTGTTATATGTTTATTTATTTCATACTAGCTGCGCCTCGCGTAAGTCCTTTGTTAAGCTTTCTTAAATTTTCTAATTGCCGCGCAACTTTCTTAATTTATTCTTTCATAAGAACCTCCTGCCAATAACAAACACAAAAAAGAAATAGCGAAATTGGTCCAGCCGTTCACGCGTGATGCCGTGATCAAGGGAAACAGGGATTCATTTTATATACATATATATATATATATATAGATATTATCGTGATTCGATTTTTAAGCTTGTCTTTTCCGTTTTTTTCATTAACTCTCTTTGAAATACATTTTGAATAACATAGTTCAATTCAATTAAATTAATAATAATATAATATATTATATACTCAGAATCGCACATTCCAAAGGGATGAGAGGTGGGTTTATAGAAGGTGGGAGCAGCCTGATTTAGTGAGTGACATTCATTTACCAGATGCTGAAATCACGAATTCATTTTGGCGTAACATCTGGTCGATGCCTGTCGCTCACACTGAGGGTGAATGGATGCGAGATGTCGAACGATCATGTGAGTCAATTAATAGAATGGAGCCAGTATTGATTTCAAACATCGATATAGCTTATGCAGTTCGTTCGTTGCCGAATTGGAAATCAGCAGGACCGGACGGACTGCATAACTTTTGGTTAAAGTGGCTCCGTAGCTCACATGTTTGTTTGGCATCTCAATTTCAATCATGCTTGGAATCGGGTTCGCTTCCAACTTTTATGACCACAGGCGTGACTCACCTGCTCTATAAATCTGGTTGTGCCACGGATCCCAAAAACTACAGACCCATCACCTGTCTACCAACAGTATATAAATTACTGACGTCCATTCTGAGAGTGAAGATAGCATCTCATGTTACCAACAACTCTGTTATGTCTTACTCTCAGAATGGATGTAGAAGTGGGGCACGTGGCACTAAAGAGCTCCTTATTATTGACACGACCATTAACCAACAAGTTCGCCGTAACCGAAAAGATCTGGCGACATGTTGGATAGACTATAAGAAAGCCTATGACTCTGTGCCGCATACGTGGCTCCTGAAGGTGATGGAGTTGTATAAGATTGATACAACTCTATGCACTTTCTTGGAGGCATGTATGCAGCAATGGAGAACAGTTCTTTGCTATCCAGGATGTCGACAATCTCAGGGTGACGGCGAGTATATAAAGATCAAGCGGGGTATATTTCAGGGTGACAGTTTGAGTCCCTTGTGGTTCTGCCTGGCTTTGAATCCTCTCAGCACTATGTTGGAGGGTTCAGGACTAGGCTATCGTTTGCGGAGAGGAGGTCAGGTTATATCCCACCTCCTTTTCATGGATGATTTGAAACTCTTTGCCTGCAGCAATTTCCAACTGATAAAATTACTAGAGGTAACTGAAAACTTTAGTAAATGTATCAGGATGGAATTTGGTGTGGATAAATGTGCAGTCATGCATGTAAAAAGAGGCAAGATTGTGGAATCTGAAGGCATGGAACTCTCAGATTCTACACACCTTAGACGTCTTTCCGCAAACGAAACTTACAAGTATCTAGGAATGTCACAGGCGTTAGGTTTAAAGGAATTGACTATGAAGCAATCGTTACAGGAACGCTTCTTTGGCCGCCTGAAAAAAGTATTAAAAAGTCTTTTGTCAGGCGGTAATAAGGTGCGGGCCTATAATGATTGGGTCATACCAGTCCTAACCTACTCCTTTGGCATACTTAGATGGACTCAGACGGAACTTGATGCCCTGGATAGAAGAGTCCGTACATTGCTAACCGCGTACCGAATGCACCATCCACGTTCATCGGTAATGAGATTGTATATCCCGCGGAAATGTGGGGGTCGTGGTTTTTTAAATGCCAAGACACTACATAACCGCGAGGTATGCAATCTCAGAGATTACTTCCTCTCTGTTAACGTGGAGGTGCATCGGGATGTTGTGGCAGTTGACAACGGACTCACCCCGCTTGCTTTAGGTAGAGAGAACTGGCGCAAACCTGCAGTACTCAATATTACAGATCGCAGGGAAGTATGGAAGAGCAAAGAGCTGCATGGACGTTTTTATCGGGCCTTAAATGGGCCCGAAGTAGATCTATTATCATCTGTGTCCTGGCTACGTTTCGGTGACCTCTTTGGAGAAACTGAAGGTTTTATCTGTGCAATTACTGATGAAGTTGTTATGACGAACAACTATCGGAAACATATCCTGAAGGATGGCACGATTGACATTTGTCGGGCATGTCATCGTCCCGGAGAAAGCCTCAGGCATATAATTTCCGGTTGTTCTCGTCTTGCCAACGGCGAGTACTTGCACAGACATAACCAAGTGGCCAGGATAGTCCATCAGCAACTTGCTCTTAAATATAACCTTGTGACTATGGAATTACCGTACTACAGATATGTGCCCGACCCAGTTCTTGAAAATGGTCGTGTAACATTGTACTGGGATCGGTCTATTATCACTGACAGGACTATTGTTGCCAATAAACCTGATATAGTGGTAATAGACCGATTAGAGCGCCGAGCAATGATTGTAGATATCACCATTCCCCATGACGACAATCTCTTAAGGGCTGAAAAAGAAAAACAAATGAAGTATTTGGATTTGGCCCATGAGGTGGTCGACATGTGGGATGTGGATTCGGCAATCATTGTGCCGATAGTCATATCAGCCCATGGGTTGATTGCAAAGAGCCTCGATCAACACCTTCAGAGGCTCACGTTAGGCAGCTGGATTAAGGGCCTAATGCAGAAGGCAGTCATTCTTGACACGGCACGTATTGTGAGGAGGTTTCTATCTCTGGAACCCTAACCACCGATAGCTTGGTCCCTGTACTCGATACCGGTGGGACACTATTTTTTATATTTTTAAATATATTTTTTTTTTATAATAATGTATTTAAAAATGTAATTTATATGTTTTATATATGTTAATAAAGAGAATATAATATTAATAATAATATTATGATTTATTTCTCACCACAATATAGTAGACATTACATTTTGAAAACACAAACATAGAATTTTTTACAAATAATATTATGGGAGACTGGTGCCTAAGCTAGGCTCGAAGTCTGTGTTTCAGGACACCAGGTCTCCGCCCCGTGTATATTTACATTTCAATTAACTATAAGAAATGGGCACTACAAAATTGAATGTTTTACTATATTTAAAAACTTATTTCTAGTAGCATAGTATTAATATTTATTTCTATTTTATTATTTTATATTATTTTATTTCTAGTAGCATAATACAATAGCTACATATATTGTTATTGTGTGTCTGTTTATGCCTGACTGTGTGTATGCTAGCTAGCTAGCTTGTGCGCATGGGTTTCTGTATGTGCATTCGTGTCATTTTGCTAAACTCTAAACCAGTACGGAAAGCATCGCTTCAGTATCGTCGTAGTTCAGCCCCTTTAAATAATCAGTCAGTGTTCTTTTACACGTGGTCTTAAATTCATTTAACTGCGAGAATGTGAAAGTTTATCCATCTTCCACCTATTACGGTATGTATTAACATTAGTATATCATGTGTCACGCAGTCGACAATTTCTTGCCCTAAAATTCAATAAAATCAATTTTTCAATACAAAGTCAATTATAAATGTCAGAATTAAAACACGGTCAACCAACGGTCAACAATCAAATAATTAAAAATGCTTAAATCCCTCAGGTATTTAAACGGGCAAACGATGTAACTAGGCGCGATAACCTAAGGAACCCAGACAGGCTCGTTCTGGACATGATCCCAAGAAGTAGTCGGCTGCAGAATAACTCTTACGCTATGTGCATAAGAATATATAATAAAATTCCAAATTGTATAAAGACACTACCTCTAAATAAGTTTATGACAAAGCTACGTTGGTGGCTTATGCTAAACAATTTTTATTCCACAAAGGAATTTCTTGAAAACAAAGAGTTGTAAAAATAATAAATGGAACTAGAGCCAACGTAATTAACTAATTGATTGATATTTGATGATGATGAATTGATGATTGATATCTGATGAAAAATGACAATAATAATAATATAATATACTCACATTATCATATAAGTTACTTTAATAATTTGTTAAAATTTGCATGCTATTTTCATGGCTAAATGGGCCTGTTCGACTTTGATTGTAATACCACGCTATGTACTACTACCCCATTTAAGGCAAATAAATAATTTGAATTCGAATTTGAATTTGAATTTGAATTATGTAAACTAATTATGTCACTACGAAATAAATTTGTGATGATGAAATGATAATGATAAATTCATTCGCAGTGAATATTTTTATCCTAGTTTACTTATTAAATCCATAGAAGATTTAATTTAGAGCTTAAAAATAAAAAGTTTCAAATTAAATCTTGCACGATCGTACTTTTACCTCGGCGTCAAATATAATGGAAAAGTATTTCAGTATCTATGGAAAATCAGTTCCAAAATTGGAGAAATATATATTTAAAGTGGGTTCGGGGGACTCAACTCTTCATTTATATCACCCGGTAATTAATAGTTATCGATGGAAGCAATTTTAATAGGCCATTTTTCATTTAGTCATCATTCGATAACTAAATGAAAAATGGCTTATTAAAAGATAAGAAAAAATAATGTTTTACTTACCACAAACACGATAGCTAATTTACAAACATGACTATTTTATTCTGTATTTTCTGAATACTTCATCTTTACCGAAATGTTGTATAAAATATTTTATGAAATGCCCGCGCTAACCTCAAAGATGATGTTATGGCAGGGCAAAGGTATTTTTATCGTAGTGCATAGTGCCTACTTATCTGTTCGGATATTCCGGTGAAATGAACTTTTTTGTTTTTTTTTTTATAAAATATGTAGGTATCGGATATGTGAGCTCGTTAACATTCTGCTTCTGTAAACATGTAATACATGTATACGTAATAAAATTAACAAAAAACGTGTTACTTGTCCTAGGTAATATGTAACCGAGTGCCACGACACAATGAAAAAAAAAACATGCCCTATCGATTGAAATTCTAAATTTGAACGAGGTGAAAATAGAAGACTTTCCTATTACCTTTTGCTCCAATAATATAGTGTGTAAAATTAATAAATTGTTATGTAAGTGTTATGTAAAATTTACAAATAGTAGTCAGCTAGCTCTGTAAACGAACCGTGGATAAAGTGTGGACATAGTAGACAGAAACCACATTTAAAAGATGGTTACGCTTTGATATGCTCGTTGCGTAAACCATTGGTTTACGTGAGTTTAACGGTTTGGCTTTCAAGTGGTTTGTAATGAAGTTGGAAAGAATTTATTTTAAATTGTTTTTGATTGTATGTTTACTGTTCGATATAAAATTTACTTTGATGACTCAAAAGTTCAATAGTTTTGTATTAATAGAAGTTTGTTGGTTTTACTATTTTGCCAATTAATGTAGGATTGTAGCTGTTGAGAAAGCGGACCAAAAGAGTGTGGTCTTGTTAAACCTATACAGACTAATATTAAATAATACTAATATATTATACCAAGAACATTGTCATAAAGATGGTACAAATGTGTCTTACGAATAGGTGCAGAATGTTCTGCCTAAATTGGGCATGCAAACTTTTTTATAAAATAACATGCATTCTAAATTATGAAAAACTTAATGTCTATGTCTAGTGCCATTTATTATATATCCTTAAGTATTCTGTTACGGAATAAAAGCTTTTCTGAATCAGCCACTCTCTTAGCTTTTTAATAAACCGTTTATATGTTAAAGCTTTAATTTCTTTTGGTATACAGTTACAAATATATCCACACATAGCCAAGCAGTTCTTTTTGTATAAAATAGTTTTAGGTACTTTAGATAAAACAATCCTATTTGGATCACGCGTATTTCTCGGGTAAATGTCTCTTGCTGTTGTAAATAAGTATTTGTTCAACCTCACAAATTTAGCACATTCCAATATTTTAGTTTTTTAAACAAAGGTTAAATTGCTCTAACATATTTTTTTTGAGCAATGAATGCTTTGTTTAAATCGGTTGAATTACCCCAGAGAATGAGACCATAATTAAGAACTGAGGCCACGTATCCATGGTATGCACTAAGAACTGTCTTGTCCGTTGCAATTCTTCTTAACTTAGCTAGGACATAAACGAATCTATTAATTTTGTTACATACGTGTTTTACATGAGCTTTCCAATTTACGTACTTGTCTAAAATTAAGCCTAAGGATTTAGTATGTTCTACTTCTTCAATTTCAATGCCTTTGTAAACTATTTTAAGATTTATACATTTACGTCCGTATGTCCTAAATTGTATATATTTAGTTTTCATTAAATTAACATTAAGATTATTCTCATCCAGCCATTTTATGATAGATTCAATTGATTTATTAATGTCATTGTTATATTTAATAATATCAGTGTCATTATTGTGAATGTCTTTTGTTTTAGATTCTATTATTAATGAAATGTCATCAGCAAATAATGTCATTGGATATTCAGTTATGTCATTTATATATAATAGAAATAGTAGAGGGCCCAGCACACTGCCTTGAGGAATGCCAGAAATGTTGACTCTGTAGCCAGGCCGAAAGGTTTCTAATTCATTTTTTTCATTTACACTGTTAATTTGGACACATTGTTTCCTTTTTTCTAAATATGATTTTTAATCTTGTAAATAATCTTGTCTGTTTATATCATCCGTACCCATAAATTACATTGGTATAGATGTAACATATTTTTATTTCTGTGTGGTATCCCCACGGGTCATCACCTCACCAGAGCTAACGGTGAAGTGAACCAACTAAAATGCACACGGTGTTTCGTCACAAGTGGGTCTATGGCAAGGGACAAGTCAGACCCTAGATGGATGTACGCTACTTATACTCGTTTCTTTATTAGTCGCTCGTTCAATCCGTCTCAGACAGTTTAATTTTTTCTTGTATTTCTCTACATTTCTTTGGCCGTTCAGATGTTTTTTTACAAAACTAAAAGTTGTTTAGTTAGTAGTTTTAATGTTATGCCTTGAATGCCGCCAGTGTAGAGCCACATTTCTTGGTGTCAGTAGTAGTTTTGTATTAGAAAGAAGTAATTTTATAGAATACTAGCAGCGCCCCGCGGTTTCACCAGCGTAAGTCCCGATCCCGTGGGAATATCGGGATAAAAAGTGGCCTATGCGTTAATCCAGGTTTCCAGCTATCTGCATACCAAGTTTCATCGTAATCTGTTCAGTGGTTTTTGCGTGGAACAGTAACAAACATCCATTCAGCCATCCAAACTTTCATATTTATTATATTAGTGGGATTTGAGTTTCTCAGAAAACACGACAAGCATAACCTTGATGGAGTAAAACCTGGAATCACTTCCACATTGTAGTATAACAACAGTCCTAATACAAAGTGTTATATTTCTATTTAAATACAAAATGACCACTTTTGTCTCGGTTTTATACGGATTTTCTGTAACGAATATACTGATAAAAAGGTTTGTTCGGTTTTGACATAAAAAAAAAATATCTAAAAAAACGCAAGAATCTTGACAAACCGCTCAAGACGGCAGGACGCTGTGCTTATCTCATTGCCGGAGATCACTAGACGCTATTAAAACACTCTTTCATGTCTATTGAACTATTAAGGCAATAAGTGTATGATCGTGTTAAGACGTTTATACACTTGCGGTGTGAATTGTTTAAAATAGTTCTGTTCCGTGAAGTTTTATTGCACGAGTATTTTTGAAATGAAAACTTCTTTGTGCACGTTTGTGCACTGTTGGTATGGGGTAAACAAAACTGAACTCGTTACCGTCATGTACTTACATATATAGATCCACTAGAGGGCGCTAATCTAAACATTGAGTATTGTCAGCTCCTTATTAATTAATCTTTAAAAATATAATTAGTTTAATAAAGTATTTATTGTGTGCGCAATTCATATGGTAAAATAAACAAAAACATAATTGTAATTAAGGTGAAAATTTATAACGCCTATAGTGCTCAATAGCGAAAACCTTTATTCAAACGCGTTCGTTCGCGTGCGTTCGTTTCGTTGACGCGACACGTCGTTTTAAGTTTTCACTTCTTTCCGCAGTCCTATGACTGCCTACTTTTTTTTTTACAGAACCTGTGGCAGGTTCTGTAAAAAAAAGATTAATAATATAATAAATAATTTTTTACCATACATTCACGTGTCACTTTGTGACCCATAGGTATTTCTGATTAAATTTTAAAGTAGAATTGAATAGAGAAATATAATTAAATTTAATCTTAAATTATTAACATTTGCTTAAAACCTGATCATTCATAAAAATAACTTCAGTACCTGATAAGAAACACGGAAAATAATATCCATCTATTCAATATTTTAATGCTATTAAAAAGAAATAGGAAAAAAAACTAGATTAATAATAATTATTATCAATTTTTCTTAATTCTAATTTATTTAAAAAGAAATTATCCTTTATCAATCTGAATACGTCTTAACGAAAGCATAGTGCAGCGTGGAACAGAGACAGCGCTATACACAAAAGTGAGAAGTTCTATCCTAGAAGGATTTAAAAATAATACCGGAAACCAGTTTGGAGATGTACAAGAACATGATTCTCCGGAGATAGAACTCGTAGTGATTGTTGCCTGCGGCTAGCGTTGAAAAAAAAAGAAAATAAAATGTATCGAAACTCTATGGCGTACGAAGAATCATTTTGTGCTTATTATGTCATGCTGGGCAACGCCCTCGGCGGTCGATACGCATTGATATGATAAAATGAGAAACTTAAATATAAAAATGTTATGATACTTTTAATGTATTTTATGCTATTGAGAGTATCAAGCAATTCAACATCGATCAGGGAATTTTGAGACTGTGTTAGACAAGTTAAACTGATCGCTGGAAGTGACTAATCCTACTGATATTATAAATGTGAAAGTTTGTGCGGATGTATGGATGTTTGTTATCCTTTCACGCAAAAACTACGGAACAGATTGCGATGAAACTTGGTATGTAGATAGCTGGAGACCTGGATTAACACATAGGCTACTTTTTATCGGGATAAAAAGTAGCCTATAGGATAAAAAATTATAAAGGGATAAAAAGTTTCTCTAATATCGGGATATTAGTGGTTCATATATATGCTATCTTAGCTCCAATGAAATTCAAAAAAATAATGAAAATAAACATTTGTATTTAGTATATTAAACTTATATATTTTCATGTTTAAAATATAATTTTACGTAAACGTAGAGCGTAAAATAAGATAATTCAGTCAATGTTTGCCAAGTTCTTATACAAAAATCTCTGAATATAAATACCGAGTATCAAGTAAAAAAAAAATATTCCAAAAATATTGTACAATTAAATTTACTAGGTTAAGATTTAATTTAAAGATTCTACTCGGCTTTTATGAGTTATTTACAATAGAAGTTGCGTTAAACTGGCGTTCAAATCTATACTAATATTATTAAGCTGAAGAGTTTGTTTGTTTGGTTGAACGCGCTAATCTCAGGAACTACTGGTTCGAATTGAAAAATTATTTTAGAGTTGGATAGCCCATTTCTCGAGGAAGGTTATATAACATCAAATACCAACTAACTAAACTAACTATATAGGCTATATACTACCAATAGGAGCGGAGCAGTGACCATAAACGCAGGTGAAATTGTGGGACACGGGTAGTGCGATCTATAAAGGCTCATAACTATCAAACTATTTTTGTGTAAAAAAAATGATGTTCCACTATTTAAAAGTAAGTCTTGATTTAAGAATTTCACGCTATTTTTAAATTAAAAACTCTGTAGTTGAGTCACCGTGATATGTTTTACTATTAATATTGTTATTCGATTCTCATGTACAAACAAAATTTCCTTGATGTAAAGGAATTAGACCCGGTGCTTACATTGTTACGTTTTGGAGATGTGTTGAATTCAATTATTTTGTGTTTTTTTACACTTTTAATAGTTTAAGATAGATGATAAGGGTTGTATTTATTTTCTCTTACATTTGGGGGAGCCTCCAAGTTGGTACTTATCGCTTCGGTAAATTGAGTCGCATCGTTACACAGAACCGCTGAGTTTCCTCACATATATCTGGCGGGAATGCACCTTTACTCACTGTAATGAATAATAGATATCCTATCAAACCCCTTTCTCCAGTCTATGAATAACAAACTCTAGTTGTTATCCACACGAAATATATCGTTTCGACAGTAATTCCTGTAAAAAAGTCATCTATATAATATAAAATATAATTGTAAATTATATAACTGATCTTTTTTTTTGTTTAGAAAGTATTGTTGTTAAGTATTGACTGGCCTGTTGATCTAGTGGTTGGTAACCCAGACTGCTAAGCCAGAGGTCGTGGGTTCGATTTCCACACAGGACAAATAATTGTGTGATGAGGACGCTCATTTGTTCTGTGTCTGGGTGTAATTTATCTATAATATGTATGTATTTAGAAATATATATTATAAGTATGTTTATCAGCAGTCTGGTTACCATAGTACAGGCTCTGCCTAGTTTGGGATCAGACGGCCGTGTGTGAGATGTGTGTAGTTATTATTAGTTATTATCTTTAGTGTCATCAATAAAAAACTTGAATAGTATTTCCCTATCTCCGAAGGAGGATAGTTTAATAAAATATGGTGACGTCGGGCGGCCATTGTTATTATTAATTTATGTAAAGATTACAATATAATACTTACGTCCAAAAGGTTCACTCATTAAAAACTTAATAAGTAATCAGATACTCTAGCAGCTAAGCAATTGAGTACAAATTAAATCAAACATAATAATAGCCAAAATTTCATATTCAAAAAATAAATTTGTCTATTGTATGCCAGAGTTTCCCTTGTTCCGGCCGCGTCTCACACATAACTGTTATCCTAAAATAATAAATCTGAAGTTTTTTTTTGGTTCAACTCGGTAATCTAATAGTCAAAATTCCATATTTAAAAATATATTTGTCTGTTGTATGCCAGAGTTTCTCTTGTTCCGGCCTCGTCTCACACATAATTGTTAGCCTAATATAATAAACCTGAAGAGTTTATTTTTGGTTGAACTCGGTAATCTCTGGAACTACCAATAAGCTTTGTAAAATTCTTTTTAAATTTGATAGTCCCACTTCTGAGGAAGATTATAGGTTTTTTCACATGTTGCTACGACCTATAGGAGCGGAGCTGTGACTTGAAATGTCATTTGATGACTGCGTCGTGTTATTACCGTTATAAATAACCCAAATGGCGAGCTCGCAACACTTAACTGATTCGAGCTTCTATTGCTGCTGCTTCTGTCATAGATTCGAATAAGGCAGAGCTGTTCTAAGTCAATATTTATCACTGTATAAGATAGTAAGTTAAGCAGTATTTACTAGATCTCATCATAAAAAAGGTGTCAAGTCATCTAACAGTGATAACAGTTGAGATTAAATCCTGTATCGCATAAAAATAACTATTTATGAAGAAGTATACGATATCAAGGTTCGGTCAGTTAAATATAAAATAAAAGTAAAGATAATGTCTACCGACAGGCGAGTATCCTCGCGGGTCGCTTCTAGAAGGCTGTGAACGCCCAGGAGGATTCTGTGCTTCTGTAAGGAGGTAGGATGGCTCGACTAGCCAGTCTATCTGAAGCCATATTACGTATGCCACTACCATTAACATTAATGTCAACCGATGATCGACAAGTTTGACAGTTTGATTTACAACATTTTTCAGATTTTTTCCCCTAAATTACAACAAAAAATGTTTTAGGAAATTGCACTACGAAATATACATTAATTTCATGCAATTAAGTTGACAAACAAGCATACGTTATGTCCATTATAGTATACACCACTTATGTCACTTGCACGTTGTCAATCTTTCATCATCATCGTTTGCATTATAATTCTCCAAAAAATATTTAAAATAATGTATTAATAATGTAATAATAATGTAATAATGAGCCAAAAACAATTTGAAGTCTATTTTTGAACATGGCAATCCGAACAAATATTATAGGGACAAGACATTTTTTAACCTTTTATTTATTTAGAGGTGTTATAAATGAACTTTTGTAGCCTTTGAGAACGAATGTGTAAGCCGTAATCGTGAACACACGAATCTGCTAAAAGGTTAAAAGTCTCAAACTTCAAAGATCCAGTCAAGTTTTGTGTTTTACTTCTCTATATATAAATCGATTTGCGCCAAGCATAATCTACCATTTATTACTATATTACTCCATAATGCAAATGTATCTAAAATATGTATAATCGGTAGGATGCTTTATGGGGCCCTAGGGAAATAATCCAGGATAGCCTTGGAGCTCGCTTGAAACTCAAGAATTTTCCCGTTCCAAGTAGATAAGAAAATTTCCTATCATATACTTAATTGGTACTAAAAAAACAGTCAGTCGTAGACGTCGTAGACTGCACGTCAGAAGTGAAAACATAACTTCACAATGTATTTGCATATACATACATACACACACACCCACATAGGGTACACTCCTGGCCGCTCATAAATGTTTGAATTTTGAATGTAATATTTTTTAAAATACAAAAAACTCTGCTCCGTGTTACGAATTTTCGATCAGGTCACGTGTCCTTATGCGAGTTTAACATTTTTTATCCATCCCAAAAAGTGCACAACGACGCGATGTTTTCACTTCAAAAATTATGTCTGCATATGTCACCGTATGATTGTGATCGTTACTTTATAAACATTCTCGCGATATTATAAATAAACTCACGAAAAATTGTGAATTGCAACCAATTTACAATCAATTTATAATATCGCCAGTATGATTGTAAACTGACGAAGTCAAATAAAGTAAATAAAGAAATATTTGTTTTGGGCCAAAGTTACCCACCATTAACTTGAAGTGTCATAATTCGAAAAAAAATAACTATGGTCTTACATCAGTTGTCAATTTTAAAAGCATAAACCGTGAAGTATTTGTAACGAAATTGAAGGTGACATGAGCAAACAATGTAACGATAATATTTCATTTATCTTTTGTTACCGTAACAAATACGAAATGACCTCGGCCTTTGGGAGTCTAGTTACCTACCAACGATTTTAAGCTCGCCTTCTAATGTCAATAGTTTAAACTTCATATAGGTATATAATTATATTTTGACATATAGAAACTTCGACAATATCATGTAGAAAAATAAATATATTATTAATTTCGGTCACTTAGTAAAACTAGTAAAGGTTAAAAATGTGGTTGTTTTTGTCGTTGTAAATTTATATTCACTGCTAGATACGACAAAAAGACCTGTCCTTAATTTCTTTTGCACTTAATTACAAATTGATAACAATATCTAGGTAGTAAAAAGTTCGATGCTGCGATAAGATAAGTCTCGTTAAATAATCTGAATTTGTAAAATTACGTGTCTTCTCTAGATGTCTACGGATCTAGATGAAATTTGGCACATATATAGATTATATTCTGGAATAGCACATCAGGTATTTTTATCCCGGAAAATGTACGGTTCCCCTGGGATAGCTTTTACCAATATTTCCACGCCAACGAAGTCACGGGCAACAGCTAAATAGTAAAATATAATATTGTGAGCATTCGCTTACATTTATCAAAAGAAGACCAAAAAAAGTTCAACAGCACTACGTCTCTGATAACTTGACCATATTAAAATTAATTAGCTAGATACTTAATTCAGTAAAGAAGGAGCGCCCGTTCACGAGCATGACGCATTGTTCAGCCAACTATCCCATGTTAGGTAGGCAACTCCACTCAACTCGCTCAACTTGTGGCTGCTGATAGTAACCGTAACGTACACATTACGGTTTCTGATGTCTGATGACGTCATACAGAAACGACCAGATGACGTATGACCATATTAAAAAAGTTTTTCCAATTACAAATCCGCTCACTATAAAGCCTATAAAAACTGGTTTTGCAGTTGTAGTTTAATTTCAACGAATTTACACAAATCATTAAAAGACATGAAACAGAACTCAAATATCTGTTTAAAAAGTCATAATAGCTAAAAAACTTCGCCGCGCATTAAGAGAAAAAAGGTATTCCTTACTTACCGTCTGTTATCTTTGCCTACCGGGTCCTCGTAAAAAAAGGTTTAAGTAAAAAAATGGCGCCAAGATAATTCTTGAAACGGTTTTGGAACTTGTATCGTATTTTATTTAAATTATGAAGGTGATCAGATGATGCATTATGTTTGCTTTATTTAAAATATTTCTTTTCGTGCCATACTCATTGGCATAAGCAAAAAATGGTTAGTTTCCCACCAATAAATGTTATACGTATTGACATATTATGTGAAACACTACATTTCTTGCCATATCTAAAAATTGCAATAAAAATCTTGTAACTTGTGGCACTAAGTAGGCCAAAGAAGCACACAATGCACTTCCTAATGAGGGGTAACCGTGGTCTATAAACACACACATAACACTTCCTTCGGTGTAGTACGACACGTTACCAACCGTCTCTGTGGTGGGCAAAGCGTTGTATCTATTTCCGTAAACTTAATCCAAAATTACAACTCACCGCCACATTCTTAATTCAAAAACTGTTTCCTTGGTGTAAGTTCAATTGAAACTAAAGTTGCCAGATAAAATACATGACAAACGTAGTCTATTTAATGGCGAAATGCCGTACTCATTGTTTTGTCTATTTTTAATTTTTTATACCAAATTTTATGCAAATAAATTCATTATTATAATTAAAATCAAACCCCTTCCTTTTGGCTTTGCCGTAATCGGGTAAAAAGAAATATGATAGGAATAATTTACCTACATGACATTTATGAGCTTTTAAATTTTATGTTTAACAGAGATAGTACTACCGAGGTGTGACGTATTGCTTTTTAATTGTGGCAATTATTTCAAGTTATGATGGCTTGTCATTCGTGTTGTAATATTGTTTTTGTTTTAAGATAGTGGTAAAACAAATAATAGTGCTTAATTTCAAATCTATCCAGGAATTACATGTAGTTACTTTAGTTGTAATTAACATACGAAAGATAACTTTTCTAGTTTTGTGAAACTTTTGTGAAAAACTGAGTTATACTCGTATATAGTTCATAATATAATTATTAAAAAAATATGCAACTTGACCTTTATGCAGATGCGTTTTGTTTAGAAACTTTCCTAAGCCTGTTTTCATTCTTGGAGGTTTATTTTATTTTACGTTCACCCTCGAAACGAACTACACAATGAAATCATCAATTTAATAAATTACTAACGATGTATTCGCAAATTTAAGAGTTTTATATTTTCTTCTCATGGGTCGTGACCAAGTTCATATAAAGGACAACTCTCAAAAAAAGAATCGGTGACACGTACAACATAATACATATCACTAGATACTCCTAAAATTAAATATGGCAAATGTGGTTCACCATCCTCCATTTTTAAGTTGGTTATAAATATTCATTATGTACTTATATAACATACATATTAAGTAAGTATAAGTACAACATAGTTTTATGAAACACTACACTAGATTAGAATCTTTACCACCATTTTTTGCATCTACTTATTTTTTAGATGTAACTGCGTCATTATTATTGCTAAGAAATGCAAATTACCAGAGCCGACACGAGCCTTTTTTCGATATGGCAATATAACAAAATAAATGTCAAATTCAAAACATAACTTTTAGAATCTACCCTCAGTTTTATTTATTCCTTCCTTTCGATGACATCCTTACAACTTTTAACTACATTTTCTCGGTGCGGAAATAAAGGCGCGAAAACTTATGAAATAAATCATCTGTGTACCGCAAATGTATTCCCTGGCGAATTGTACGGAACCTTGAGAAAGTTTTTGCATAAAAACGCCACTTTGAAGCAACAGGTTTGACTTAAGAGTTTTTTTTTCTTGAAAAAAATATTTGCTCGGTGAGTAAATTTGCTTCGGGCGAGGCGCTTTGTATTTGTCGAGATTAAAGATACTCTAAGAGTGGTACAGAAAAGTGATGTTCATATTTTATGATCTTTCACCGGACCTCTCAAGGTTTCCCTTCGTTCTTTTTAAAATCTAGCCTGTTCACACAAAGAGCTATAATTGCTCTTAGTGTTCACATGTCATGCACACCATAGACAATTTCTTTTAGCGGATACTCAAATTTCGACATAACTTATGCGTGTCCTCTATAGTCATGACATATAGACATAACACAACCATAATCTATGTCTTGTATAGCCCCAACGGCCCAACCATGACAACGAAATGCCATAGACAGGGAAGGATCTTTAATATTTTTTCCTTATTCTCAAATTCAGGAAACAAGAGACAAATACTTGAATTTAGTTTATTCCGACGTGTAATCTTATCTTCGTAGAAAAGATTGAATTAATTATTTACCTTAATCTAACCCACTTAGCGAGGGTCAACTTACCATATATTATTCAAACGCCTACGAAACTAAAAGTACACCATACTAATACACCTCAAAAGGCATTGAGCGTAAAGATAAAAATCTTACGTACAAAAAAAAAAACGGGTAATTACATAAACTTGTTACACGGAATACAATAGCGCGGAACGAGGCTCGTCTGAGAGCATAGACAATCACTTTCCATGTCGCCTGCATTTTTTATTTTAGCAGCCCAACGTGGGAAGTTCTATTGTTCTGGCAACATTATATTATTGGCGGGAATGGAAATTATAATCGATTATTTGTTTACAAAGATAGTTTTTAATCTTTTGTATTAGTAATAAGAAAGTAGCGTAGATAATGTGTTCGTTACTTTTTAATTCTACCATTAACATGTCAAACTTGTCCCCGGCTTATAGTAACTCCCAGTTAAAGGGTTTACACGTACTCTAATCTTGCAAACTTTCACAAAGCGGACAATATGGCGACTTCCTACTAAATATCTTACTTACGGCAGGAAATACAAGGTTTCTTTTGTAATTCATTTGAATACAGTATTTAATCTCTAATTTATACATACTATTTTAATTCCTTATCTTTTCATTGTACACAAAACATTGAATGCATTACATAATAAATATTAAGATAATAGATTATTATTATTTTTTTTCTTTTTTTTTTAAAAGACAACTCCCGTATTAGGAATTACTCCTGTGTCGCGGGGATATTACAAACATACAAACAACGGACACAAAAAACACCCAGACTCAGGTGGGAATCGAACCCACGACCTATGGCATAGCAGTCAGGGTCACTAACCACTAGGCCAACAGGCCAGTCAAAAGATTAAAAATATTTGTTGACTAACATTTAAAAAAGATATAGATTATTTACATGTTTATTTATCTACTATCTGCATAGAAGAAAGAAAGCTCCATGCATATCCAACCAAAATATGAATTTAACGCTAAACGGATTTATCAAAAATGTTCCAGAATACTTACTACAAAGATTGCGAAACATTTTTCCTCGAATTCGTAAAACTAAGTTAACAGTTAATCGTGCGAGAGCCTTGCTTCGGCACGTATTGGCCGGCTCGATTGGAGTGACCTCACAGAAAACCGGCAGTGAAGCAATGTTGCATTGCTTGTCGCAGAGTGAGTTAGGTTACCCGGAGGCCCTAACCCTTACCCCCCCTCCCCCTCTTCCCCCCTTCCCCTACTCCCACCTTAAAGTTCGGCAACGCACTTAAGACTCGTGAGTTGCAGGTGCCCAAGGGCGGTAATAGTCATTTACCATCAGGTGACCGGTCTGATCGTTTGCCGCCTATACCATATCAAAAAAAAAAGCTGTAATTCGAACTGGCTTTTGTTTTTCGTCTTATCTACAAATATGGTATATTTGTACTACTTTCTTCGAAAATGAATCTTCCAATTCATAACTCTGCTTGATTCTATAAAGATTAATAGTACACTTTAAAATAGCATCTTACTTAGAAGGATCTCTAAAAGGAAACTGTGGACTAAGTTTTGTACAGCACTTACTAGTTACGACGTAAACCGTTCCCTATAAAGGGAACGAAGTTTGAGAGTAATTAGGGAGGCAGGACTTCAACCATTTTGTAAATGACGCCAGGGTTGCCACTCTTAAATAAGAAAGTATTTTAGTTTAATGTTTTGTTCGCGTTGCTAATTAGCATACCGGGAAATCTTACCGTTTTTTCAAGTGATTGAACAAGAATTTAACAAATTGTGTATATCTTGAGTTTAAATAAACTAAAGGTTATTTTAGGTATAAGTTTATATTTTTAATCGTTGTTGTGTGTATCATTTTGTCTAATCTTTTACAAAACTGCCTGTTTTTTTAAAATGTACCTTTAGAAAAAGAGAGGTGTCATAAGTTTAACGTGTGAGTCTGTGGCATGATAACTCCTAAAGGCATGGAACAATTTTGATTTAGATTTTTTGTTTAAAAAGTCACTTGATCGAGAGTGTTCTTAGTAATACCTAATTCGCGCAAATCTGTTTAGCAGTTGGAAGATCTTCAGCTCTTTTCTAATAGTTGAAGGGATTTGGCCCTCTGAGTCTGGGGTTTTCTTTTTTGGAACGAAGTTCCTTATGGGGCGTTGCGGAGGGGTACCCTAGCCGGCAAAAAACGTCCGTAACGTTAAAAAAAAGCGTAAGATTTTTATGTATAGTCTACGTATGATGGCTATACAGTGTCTAATGTATAGTCTACGTGATGACTGTTATTATTATTATTATATATTTTTATAAATCATTGTAAATAAAATAAAGGTGTTAAGATAATTTTGTAAAGTAGTTTTTTTGATTTTTATCGATAAAAAAATCATAATGAAAAATGTATACCCGAATAGTTATTTTCTTTATACCTCGAATAGAACTTGAAATTAATATTTTTATAATAAGGAACTTCGTTTGTATCTGGTGTCCTACGATAACACACAGTTTTTTTTTTTGACGTGACAACGTCTTATAAATTGGTTTGCCGGGTGACACTTCAAAAAACTGCGTTACGCTCCGCTCACGTTATGCGCTCACAATGAGAGCGAGTGAGAGGCACGCGTTTTAAATATAATTCTTTGTATAAATAAATGTTTTAAATTGTTACTATTATTTCATCCTTCTTCCTACTATACGAATGAATATTCACATTAAAATTATTTTACCACTCAAAGTCGTTGTCACGTAAAACTTTCGCCCGTATACCGACTTTACAGGCAACCATTTTTTTATTTATACTTATCTCTGTATCATCACCACATATGCAAGGTATTAAATAAATAAAAATAGATAACTAATTGAATCCGGCGTTAAATACGGACATCCATAGTTAAACAGTAATAGAGAAGGGAGATGCCCACCTCTCATCCTGTTTTTGTAAACCTCAACGGTGATGACAGCCAAGGATAAACCTCAACGAAATGCCATAAACAGGGAAGGCAAACAATACTCTATCAACAAAAATTTGCCTTCTATATGTAGTAAAGTCTTTAAGCCTTATCCTTCGCTAGCACGTGTATGATAAAAGTAAAAAAAGAAATTAGTTAATTTCACACTAATTTAGCTGCTAAGAGCTAATGATAGCTAATATAGTGGTTTTCTAGGAATTTTCGGCCTTGGCTGTGGCCCAATATTAAGAGTATTGAAAATACCAAAATTATTAAGTTAAATGCACCTTTCTAACAATATTATAATTCAATCGAATATTTATAGTTCAGTAAAACTAAAAAACGCGGTTTAATGGCAAACCGAATTAAAAAGTAAAAAAGAGTTCCTCGCCTGGCTTCACCATCAGACCATCGTTACTAAGCCCAATCTGTTGGACTCGTCAAAACGAATCACATGAGCCCAAACTCGAGTGGTTTGCTAGTAGCCACTGAAGAGTTCCACTATCCCTCGGGCTGGTTGGCTGCATCATCAGATTAGCTCCAACATGCCAAATTATTGTCATCCAAACCACAAATACATACAAAGTTTAGGTAAAGGTAAAAAAAATATGTATCACTACCATAACTTCGCACAACAGCTCCTGTTACATGATAACATATTTCTTTCGCTTCATGTCTCTCATCACCATTTTATTATTTGCCTTGTTCGAGATAAAAACAAACAAATACATATACTCGTATATATTTCCTGCTACCATCAAAGCACAGACTATCGAGTTCTGTTTGAAAAAACTTATCGCGAACTTTGAGCAAAAACTTTCAAGTGGCAACCCTACTATGATGTATGATGTTTCCGAAGTACGTTATACTGTGCAGTAGGTAGCTTATTTTAACTTTTTTGTTCTCTGAGATATATTGGTAAGTGCCTTTGGTGTAGTGTGTTTGAAGTGACGTATCTGTGCAAATATTTTTCTGCAATATCTATGGCTTGTATTATGGGGAGTGCTCCAAAGAATTATTCGGACTTATACCGGCCGCAGCTTTCCGCCAGCGTTCGTTCGTCACCTCAAAGGCCGGTAACGCACTTGTGACTCTTGAGTTGCAGGTGTTCATGGGCGGCGGTAGTCACTTACACAGTAACCCGTCTGCTCGTTTGGCCCTATACCATAAAAAAAATAGGCACACAGAATACAGACATTTTTTTCCTTTGACATTTTGATGAATTTTTTTCAACTTTTTTTTTGGTCAAAGATAAACTCTAATAAAAACAATAATAGGCTTGCTTACTTTAAACAATCGCTATCTTACCCCTAATCTCCTAATTGTAACCAAACTAATGGAAAAAGTGTGTTTAAAATCAAATCTAAATGCTGTTAAGATAGGTGTAGATTACTAAATGCTATTGAATAATTCAGTTTTATTCGATGGATTGAATAAACTTTTATGGATAGGTGAATGAAAAATAATCATAAATTTAAAATACCCCGGACTCGAAAATCCCTTCAAAGATTATAAAAGAGCTGATGATCTTCGAACGGCTACCTTTCAAACAAAAAAAAAACACACTTAAATCGGTCCATTCGTTTGGGACCTATGATGCCACAGACAAATTATAATACCCCTCTTTTTGCTTCGGGGGTTAAAAAAGGGACAAAATTAAAATTACATTTTGTTTCGCGAGTCTGAAATATGAAATACGGTTTCCATATTGTGAAATGACACGTCAGTGTCGCCATACGTACTTTTTCGAATAAGCAGGCAAAAAAAATGTGTGCGTCTCGGGACGCCCGACAGAAGTGATAACTTAAACTAATATGGCTAGCGCTGAGGGTTAGAGTGAGAGAGGAGGAGCCTGCCTACCGCTGCCGTATGCGTGAAAGAAAGGGAACCCAGACAGACTGGCGCCGTAACGCGTTACGTAACGAAGCGGTTTACCCTTCCGTAAGAAGTTATCACTTCAAAAAAAACATTGTGGCATGATTATAATTTCTTTGAAAGGTCACTCGTATTAGGTTTTTTCGATGTTTAGTCAAAATTATGCTAAAAGTAAAGAAAAGATATGAGGGTAAGATGAAAGTAGGGAGCAAAGAGTAAACAAACACTATAGGGAGTTAAGAAAGTAGGAGAATTTATCAACTGGAAGCCATAGTAACGCTTCTGCTCTCTGTCAATGTTATAATTTATTACCATAAGTACTGACTGACTGACTCATCGTCCAATACTTTGTCATATGTTATCGTGTTAATTCCCGTCAACATAATTGTGTTTTCTTTGTCATTGTCTATGCTCTGTGGCACTAGTGAGGCGCAGTGATTTGCATAATCGACTAATTACTAAACGATTTACGGACGGTGTTGTATTAATGAGGTTAGTTGAGGCGGATTTCGCTAATATAGTGCAGAATAGTTAATTACGTATTTAATGTACCAGAAATAATTTATTTGCAAACTAATGCGGTTAGTAGTTGTTTGTTGTCATCAAAAACAAAGAAGGATACATGCGTACTATTAGTGTAAGTTGAAATGAACAAATTATTAATTTTATATAATTTAATTTTTATACTATTAAATTCACAAAAATGTACACAGCCAGATGGTAAGCGGTTATCGGAATCGATATCTTTCAATACCAGTTTTGTTACTTGTGCGTTACCACTCTCATGCAGTTTTTTTTTGAAGTGAAAACTTCTTTAGGCACGTTGTTCACTTTTGGTATGGGGAAAAAGTACTGAACTCGCGTCACCGTCACGCTCAGATGACAGATGTATCAGTTATGTTTTCACTTCTGACGTGCAGTCCTACGACTGACAGTTTTTTTTTACGGAAGCCTCAAGGAACCCTAAATATGTTATCACTATTACGGAAACAAACAAGGAAATACCAAAGTTACACATTCCCTTTACATTATTTTGTTATCTGATTTTTTTGATGGCCCTCTATCGCCATTATGATAGATGTCGATTAGATTTGTTTTGCAAATGGCGCACCTGCCACCTCGTCAAGTGTCCTAGGATACACACTCATTATTGTGACAATTATTTGTGTCCGATGAATGTATATTTATAATGTGCCCGTGATGCAGAAATAGTGACTGACCTGGTCATTTTGTAAACATCGACATTACTCGATACTTATAAAAGTGTGATTAACTTTATATTATTTTCATAGATCAAAAGATAGTGCTTTGCATCGCAAATATACGGAAGGACGGACGTACGGACGGATCTTAGTTTAGGAACAAAAAATTACTAATTAAAAAACACAACTGCCCTGTCAAAAAATAAAGATTATTTTTCTAGATCCTAGACCAAAATATAGTGCTTTGCACCGCAAATATACAAACGGCTTCGTTCAGTAGCAAGTTCCTAATTTAAAAAATTCAAATCAACTGCCTTGTCATTAAACGAATTACGCGCCATCGCCATATTGATTTTTTGTTTAAAAATTTAAAAAATACTGTCAGTCGGGATGATGTAAGGATTCTAACGATACCATACATCCATATCTGTTCAGGCAATTCTAAACTCCTACACAGTAACTAGACATATCACTACATATTATAAAACAAAGTCCCGCACCTCATCTGTCTGTCTGTTCGCAAAGTACTGAACGGATTTTCATGCGGTTTTCACCAATAGATAGAGCTATTCATGAGGAAGGCTTAGGTATATAATTTGTTAAGGTTTTATGTAAATTGGTTGAAATATGATGATGATTGTTGAAGATGTCTGTGCTACTCGTGCGAAGCCGGAGCGGGTTGCTAGTTTTGGCTAAAAGAAAATTCATACGTTTCTCAAACTTTAAATTAATCCCAGGTCTGGTATCCTGTACCCTAAATGTGTGGTACCTGGGCACCTGAAAAGGAATCAACGATACCATTCGACCTTTTAATGATTCCAGTCCAACAAACGTTTTTCAACTTCTCGTGACAATTAAATTCGCAGATTACTCAGAGTTGCAGATTTATCTCAAAATGTAAATGCACATATATTATGTTTAGCTTTTAAACGGTTATATGTGAATGTGATATCAAGATCTTTCGGTATGTCTGCGTCATATAGATCGTTTTAGAAATAAGGTGAAAATATTTTTTCACGTTAGCAACACTTTGTTTACTGAATCTATACCGTTAACTAATCTGTGTCATATGGCAAAAGCGCGGGCACTGCCGCCGTCACTCTTTTAGAGGTTATAACGCTCATGTTGCTTACAATAAAGGGCGACCTATCTCTACTTAATATAATTATACCCGGCGAGTAACTGGACTCTCAACTCATTAAGTACCCACCATTCTCATTTAGTTAGTTTCTTCCTCGTTCGAATGGCTACCTACATACTCGAGTTTCACAAAAACAACATAACACCTTTTCATTGTTTATGGCGCGGTTTCGAAAGAATTATTTTACGCTTTAATTATAGAGTTATAATTAGCTAAAGATTAAAGCGTATTATTTGATTTGACGGCGTCGATACACGATTTTAACCGCTTTTATAAATGTTTGTAACTTTCTAAGAGTTTTGTTCCTTTTTTATTAATTTATTAATCGACAACATAATTTATGGAAATCAATGTTTTTCCATAAAGATAGAAATACGGATCATACTGTCATGTGCAAATTCTCAAATGTGCAAAACATATCTATTTACTAACTTTTAAACTTGCTGACAGTCAGCCTGTGACCACGGCCATTGCAACCTTGTCGAAACGCCAGGCAATTCAGAGGTATGTAATACCTTTTCGTGATCGCGTTAATTCCCGTATAAATACATAAACATATCTATTTATAAGTAATAGTTATCATAGTAAATTATTTTATTATAGACTAGCAACCCGCCCCGGTTTCGCACCGATAGCAAAGCATGTATTGATTTTACCGAAATCTTCAACAATCATCGACATTTTTCAGCCGTTTAACACAAAACCTTAATGAATTATATACCTAAACCTTCCTCATGAATCACTCCGTTTATTGGTGAAAACCGTATGAAAATCCGTTCTGTAGTTATTGAGTTTATCTCGAACAGACAGACGCGGCGGGGGACTTTTTTTTATAATATGGAGTGATGCATTGAAATTGTAAATTTAAAAAAAAGTGTGTGTGTACTTATGTACGCACGTAAGAAGTTATACTTCTTTGGCGTTAGTTAAATAAAGTTTATTTAAATATTATAATAAATAATACATACCGTCAACTAACCTCAAATTCTACAAACGTACTCAAAGTAATATGTAAAAACCATTTTTATCACTTATAATCACAGTAAATTATGTTTAAATCAATAAATTGTTAGTAAATATCAGTCACCATGATATATTATTTGGATAAATATATATTTATGTATATTTATATATATTTTATTCGGACTGATAAAAAACACGTTGTAGGTTTAGAAACACTTGAATGAATATCGTGAAGTTGGTAACTTTTTTTGAAAAACTAAAATGTTGACTAGTTAACTTCAGGGTGTCGGTATTTCGTGAAGGTGTGCGCGCGCATCGTAAAAATTTACTCTCATCATTTTTCCCTAACGCGCTAAAAGAAGTATAACTTCAAAAATATATAAATATTCTTACACTCTGTCATAATAAAAAAAAATATATTCCATGTGAAAATACTTTAGATGCAATGTCCACTAGTAGTTATTGGCTCCTTGAGCTAATCTAGTGCAAGAAATTTCGAGAAATTTAGCAAGTTTACTGTCCATTCATAGTTCATAAAGGCTACTGCATCGTAAGGTACTAATGTAATTATCAATGGTACACTAATTGTCGGACTGTGTCGACAAAGAAAGCCTTCAAAAGGAACACTGTAAAGGAAAAAGAAGTTAGTTATTAAGTTAATTGGGGGAATGTAAGGAATTTAATGTTGCCAGTTTATTAGGATTCAGGGCAAACGGTAGCTTTTATCTCTCCTTTTAATAAAGGTTTATGTGGTTATTTTTTAAATTAGATAGATAGAATATTTTTTATTGTACACAATTAATAACGTACAGTTAAAATTAATCTTATTGTACCTACATTAAGAACATATATTTTTGTGGTTTTAATTTTCAATTTCTGGTATTCGAAATTCACAGTATCTATATTTTTATATCTGTGTAAAGGTCCAGTAGAAAAAATATTTGCTTAATGTCCGGATAACCGGACATGTTTAAGTTTTTACTGTCGTGTGCATTTTGCCTTTTTGCTATTAAGTACAGTAAAACCTATTTCAGACGATTGCAAAGGTACCCAGCCAAAAACGCGTCTTAAGCGGGATATGGAAAATAAAACGTATTATCTACTCATTTTGTGTAGGTTTTGGATAACATATTTTAAAGTTTTTAGAAAGTTATTTCAATGCAATGTATGTATTTTGAAATAACGTTACATCATAGTATTTTATTATTTATAATTAAATTGGTTAATAATCAAATATTAAGGTTAGAAAAATATATTTTTATGCATTACTACAATTACTAGCAACGCGCCCCGGCTTCGCACGAGTAGCAGAGACATCTTCAACAATCATCCACATATTTCAATCAATTTACACAAAATCTTAACAAATTATACACCTAAACCTTCCTCATGAATCACTTTGTCTATTAGTGTAAACCGCATGAAAATCCCGTCAGTAGTTTTTCAGTTTATCGCGAACAGACAGACGCGGCGGGGGACTTTGTCTTTTAATATAGTTTAACTTTTGTAGTGCCTCGCTTGAAGTTGCAGGAACTGACGTAAAATGGCGTATTATGCGTGATCGTATTAAGCGGGTTTTACTGTAATTTGGCAAACAAGCATACCTACTGCTGTTTGTTATACGCTTTTGTAAGTGTAACAGTACGCAGTAAAGTGAAACAAATAAACATAGTTTATATACTCGTAGATATCCGTATAGTAACTACTTTAAAACGTGTCTACGATGACGACGACGACGGTGACGCTTGAGAGACAATTCTGGTTTTGCGAGTATTTATGGACATAGTGTGCATGTTTGTAAACCTACTTGTATTACAAAAAGCAGAACGGATATAATAGTAAAAAGCTAAACATATCCGGCTAGCGTTCATAGCTCACGGTATCTAAATACTATCAAGAGGATTTACAAAGTAAGTAGTATAAAAAAATCTCTAATCATCGTATTTTTACACAAATTCAGGGAACCTCTAGCAGCCGTCCATTGCAATTTCCACGTTTATGGTCACTGCTCTGCTCTTTGAGATCGTAGCGTGATAATGAATAGCCTTTTACTATCGTTAACAATTGGGCTATTAAATGCATAAAGAATTATTCAACTCCGACTAGTAGTTACAGAGATAGCTCGTTAAATAAATCTCTTCATATGGGTAAAATGGATGTTTAGTTGTTTTTGGTTATTAAGTAAATAAGAATTTGTCCGGAAATGAGGATAAAGTGTACGTCTACTAAAGCATAAATTCTAAAACCTGTCAACCAAATCCGGCAATGTCAAATAAACCTCAATCCACACTGCCGCCATGCCGCTACTGAACTAAGAATACTGCAGTGTGGTTTAGGCTTTATCGTATAACATCGTACATATTAAACATTAAGAAATTAATTAAGGTCCTTTGTAAGGATTTCTAATTTGTCGACACATGAATTTAATAAATGATCAAGCTTCACCGCTTATATATTAAGTTAATATTAATATTATGGGTAGAAAAGTAGAATATTAAGATCGTACTTTCGTAAATGTGAAGACAAAGGCCTCGAGTTCTTGTATGTATTTATGTAGGTTATACTATAAACTCTTGGACTTTGCGCCAAAAGATATATATAATAATATTATTGTATATTAACTGATCACTGGAGAAATCTAAACGCATAAGCGATACATTGACCTAGAAGCCATTAGATGTAAAAAAAAAAAGAAAGAATTCAGGCATAAACAAGTTTCAGTTCAATTTTGTTTCTTTCAATATGTACCTACTATGAAATTATTCTTAAATGAAACCGGGTCAAAAGGGATTTAAAAATAAGGATTTTTATTGACAACTTGCTCTTGACCAGAATTTTGACAATACAAAATGGTTTTCTTCGACAATTTCCCTTTTTTAACCGACTTCCAAAAAGGAGGAGGTACTATATTCATCTGTATGTTTTTTTTTTGTGTATGTTTATCGATGTTTTCGCCAATTGTGAACCGATTAAAAAAAAAATTTTTTTAGTTCGAAAGGTATACTCCCGAGGTGGTCCCATTATCATCAAGTGAGGATCTGATGATGGAATCTTAAGGAAATCGAGGAAAAACTAACTAACTAGCTTTTGAGTACCTATTTGTTGTTTTGAAGTCGGTTTAAATTTTTTTATAAAAATAATTTATTTCCTATACATTTTCAGACAGTGTGTCATTAAGACAAGAAGCGAACTGCATAATTTTTAGAATCGTTAAGTGATTCTAAAAACTATATATTTGTTGTTTGTTAAAAATAAATAATCCCATGATTATTGATTTTATTCAATAAATTTTGCCATCTAAATAGTGAAGTTTAGTCCATTTCTGTGTCTAGTCGGAAAAATAAAGGCAAATAACTCCATGCGAATTTTTAGTAGCGACGCGAGCAGGCGTGAACGTAAATCGCAAGAATGACAGTTTCCCAATAGTAAATACATAAATCATTGGCAAGTTGCACAATCATTGCAAAAATGAAATCGACTTGTTACTTGATCAATTACTAATTACGAATCTAAATAAAATAAAAGGACGCCCATTGTAGGGTTACATTCTATTGCCATACTTTATTTAATCGTAAAACTATAGATCTGAATCATCATCCTCCACGCCTTTTCCCAACTAAGTTGTGGTCAGCTTTCAGTCTAACTACGATACGGTTGAACTTTGATATTTTACTTGAAGCAACTGCCATCAGACCTCCACAACCCAAGTATTAGGCGATATCGAAGTTCTGTGGTTAGACCAGGTTATCGGACTTTTTAGGGCTCCAACTACCCGTAACGAATGCCACAGATGTTCGTATGGCACCCTGGACCACGGTTTAACGTGCTCTTTGAGGCACGGAGGGGTCTCAATGTGTTAAGAACGGTCACCCATCAAGACTGACCTGGCTAGTATTACTTAACTTTGTAATGCGCTGCCACGAGCCCCTCAAAACTATAGATATGAATATAATCACAAAATAATAATATTTATATAAAAATACATTACACAAACTCAGCATAGCTTGTACTGTGGGCTCTAGACTAAGGATATACATACCTAGATATGTTTTTTTGTAATACATTCATTTTGTACATAAATTAAAACCCAGACCAATTTCAATTTCATTTACTTATTGCTAAAGGTACATAATCTTACTAATATTATAAAAGCGAAATTTTGTGAGGATTGATGGATGTTTCACAATTTAAAAAAAGAATGATTGAAATCGGTGCACAAATGGCGACGATATCGCGTAACATACTCACAATAATAACAGTCGAATTGAGAACCTCCTCCCTTTTGACTTTGAGGTCGGTTAAAAATTGCGAGTATAATCGGTAGCTTGAACAAACTGTCATGTGTCTAGCATCAAAACCGCCAACAAATACTTAGAACTATACACCATTTGCATACTAAACTACAAATGATGCCATGCTTCGACATGTATGGGCCGACCGGAGTTATACCACGGCCTCACGGAAAACCGGCAGTGAAGCAATGTTGCGTTGTGTTTCGCCGAGTGAGTGAGGTTACCGGAGGCCCTAACCCTTTCCTCTCCCCCTCTTCCCCCCTTTCTCTACTTCCACCTTAAAAGCCGGCAATGCACTTCTGGCTCTTGAGTTGCAGGTGCCCATGGGCGGCGGTAGTCACTTACCATCAGGTGACCCGCCTGCTCGTTTGCGCCCTTTCCCATAAAAATAAAATGAACACTTGGAGTAAGTTGCCAAACGCAAAATCTTTCTTCAAACTGTTTCTTAAAGATGGTTAAAGTTGGAAAGAGCCTCTTCTATGTAAATATGTATAAATATATTGAAACATGAATCCCGTCGTGTACAAACAGGCGAACGCTCCAGGCTACATCAAATTTAAGCACGTTACGTCTCATTATCTTGTTACTCCATTAGCAGTTGAGAAAAACATTCCCCAATCTCCCTTCAATGACGTCACTAGACTAACGTCATCACAAATTAATTACACAACATTTCACATTAATTAAGGACACAAAACGAATAACTAAAAGCAACATGTTTTACACAGACGCATAAAAAAAAAGATAAAACAAGAATGAACGTGGAACGTCGTCGCTCGATTTAAATTAAAAAAATATATTTGAATAGAGTTGCCAGTAGTTAAAATAATGAGGTGGATGTGTAGTCTGTTTCAATGAGAATAAAAAAAAAGGTCGTATACCGAGTAGACTGTTTTAGTTTAATAAAATATAGTACTTAAAAATGTTTGTAAGTTTTTTGTTAATTCGTGTTAGTAATTTTGTACAAACAATGACATAGAAATGTCTATATGTCTTATAAGTACACTACTAACTGTAAAGGGGAACCCAGCGAGGACCATAGGGACCTCTTGAAGAAAAGACTGTCCAGTTGGTCCAGTGGTTAGTGATCCTGACTACTGAGCCAAAGGTTTCGATTTCTACCCAAAACGAGCATGATCATTTGTTCCATGTCTGGGTGTGATTTAGAAATAAAAAAGTATGTTTATCAGCAGCCTGGTTACCATAGTACAGGCTCTGCCTAGTTTGGGATCAGACGGCTGTGAGATTATTATAAAGGGTTCCCAGTGATCATTGTTTGTAGATTTTAGACTTGTATCATTCAGGAGAATAGTGCTGCTAGTTTTACTTAGGTTACTTTAAATAAAAAGGGTCACTACTTTGTAGTAGTGAATCTATAAGCATTAAATATTAGTAAACATTAAACGCCTCCTCCGATTTTGGTTTTTATAAAATTCTATTGATGAAACTCTCTATAAGGACACATCTCATCACAAAATGTTGTACATTACCAAAAAAATTACATTGACGAATGAACTGTAACTAGACATGTTGAAGTCCCGGGTTTAAGTTAGTAACCAGTAGGTTTAGAACCTAAAACCTCGACTCGCTACAGGATCAATTTCCCGTGAACTAGATGTGATTGAGTACAAATTCTTCAAAAATATATATACACGTCTGTATCCCCGGGATAAGCAAAGGCCTATTAAACACACACACTTCACGAACTATAATTTGCACCCACTCACATAATGCGGAATGGGCTTGCCCCCCATTACCGTCAACCGGGCACTTTGGGAATTAAAGTATATTGAGAGGATAAGGTAGGTAAGAGTGGAAGGATTGCTTATTGGGATATATTGGGGACAGTAAGCAATAGTTCGGTCAGAGTCGCATACCTGCAACTAAAGCTGGCTGTTGCCGGGAAGTTCTGGTTCTCTAATATTACTTACAAACATCCACAACCTTGTGTCCGAAATATACGTTCATTATACTGAAATTTTCGACAAGAAACGGAATCATCATCTCATTCCGTAAGTGTCGATGTGGGAATCAGGTTTTCGATGTTTTTATCCGCACTGCTGACGCGCAACTGTACTTTGAAATAGTATGTTAGCTCTGAGTTTTCTTGAGAAGTTGCGGGTATGCGGTTTTGATACCGTTTAACCGATTCAGGAAATCAAAGAAGTCTGTTTTGTACGATCAAGGCGTCAAAAACACCAGCTCCTCAGCGATGCGACGTCGCGTCGTATTGACTTTTAACTAAATAAAAGTCAAAAGTTTAAATTGGGGTTTTGTTGAACTGTACTTAATTAGGAGACTAATACAAGGTGCTTTCTTAAGGCAGTGTGAGGTGAAAAAAAAGCAAATATTAATTACCGCGAAAGAAACAAGTGAGACGGTGGAACAACGATGCGATTTTTTTTAAATTAACTATTATTCTGAAGAGCGATATTAAAACTGTAATCAGTCTATTGTATGTGCCTTTAAAAGGTTTCTTTATAAAATCTTCTATACAAAACGTTTTCAGAGTAGGTTGAATTAGTAATTGAAAGGCATTTATCATGTTAGCCGATTATTATCTTCTCTTTAAAACTATCAATTGACCATGACTCAAACAAAGTCAATAATAACCGATCACAAAACGAGCACTAATCGATTTTTTCAATATTTGAAATTGAAAACACTACGTCTGGAACATGCAATAAATCCAAATTGTTGAATATTTATTACTGGCAATACCACGATCGGCCATGTTAGACGCATATGTCAATGACACGCGGGAAATTCTTTCAGGGTTCGTTTTTTAGAGACCTTTCTTCCTGTTCGGCGGTGTGCACTAGAGCGCTTACGTCACTGGCCGTCAGCTGTCCGATTGCACCATGTGTGAACGGAATAAAGATATTATTTAAGTTTCTAGCAAGTATTTTCAGAAAAGTTGACTAGTAATTTTGGGTCACACTGTTACGGATCTCGCTAGGTATATTAATCCAATTTGAAAAAACAAGACCGAATGTAAAGGTGTCAGAAAGAAGTAGGTAATAAAAAACAACAACTGTCAATGAATCTAACTTAACATTTGAGCGCTCTTCGCAAAACTTTTGTATAATTATATTGAAACGAACCGATCACAGAGTAATTAACAATTTTAATTAATCATGTCAGAACTGTCAACCCCCACTCCACTTAATTGAGAATCAATAAAATGGCGGGCATGTCGTTAAGATAAGCTCGCTTTACGGAAATGAAACCTTTGTTATTAGTTATCTCTCCATCACTCTCGAAGGTCAAAATTACCTTATTGGTATTAAGATACGCTTAATAAGAAGATATTACGAAAATATAATCAGTTGACTCACACAAAGATACTTAGTCTTCGACAGAATTCAAGGCGATGCTGATGATGAATGATGATATCTGCTTGACTTGGTAGAAGTCCCTCCATTGAAGGGTGAAAACCCATAATTCATTATTAGTAATTGAGGAGCGGAAACCCATCGCTTACCTTCGGTTCGTAATATCTAACAATGACAAACCTCAACCAATTGCCATAAACAGGAAATGCAAACCGGAGATCTGCTTACCCGGAGTGGCAGGTACAAGTAAATCTCTGGCTCGCATGAAGTAATATTTCGACACGTGTTTCGCCTCTGCACGAGTTATTTTCAGGAACGATTGAAAATCGTTTGGTTTTCCATGTATTTTACTACCATTTTTGGTTTAGACTGTAAATCATTGAATATTAAAAATATGTATTAAGACGTCGGTGGTACCTGCTATACAAACTTTTAAAATTCCATTTTTTTTTTTAAATTGAATACCTAATATTTCGGGATGGTATCCATAAAAAAAATTAACCAAATAATCTAACTCTAAAAAAGTTTCAAGCGCCATGATTGATGCCAGTCGGTTATATATTTTTTTAAAAGAAAAATATCCACCATAATTTTGCCGTGGTAAAAAAAAGTGATCACCAGACTGCTAAGGACTTCTGATAAATGATATTCCGATGTCATACATTCACATTCAACACACACAACGATGATCACAGAATGTTACAACGGCGCCTCCAACCGGTCAATACTTTTAATACAATGTATGGGTGCAATACAGTTGTCGGCAACATGGCTAGCAGTTGCAGCCAGATTATGCAATATTTACGACAATATTTTATGTTCCATTCTGGTATTCCTGTTCTAGTGGCCTCTACAGTCACAGGAAATACAGGACATTCGGGTACGTGACCATGGCCTCTGCGAGCTACTGAAGTCTCAGTCCCCAACAGAGACGTGCGGTCTCCTTAAACAAATTCACTTTCTTCCTTTTTTCCTGTCTTAAAACCACTATATTTCCAAGGAGGGTTAGCGTCAGGCAGGTGGCCGGTCATAAGAAATTACCTTTAGCAATGTTACACAATGAGCAGACCCTAATAAAAATTGAGAAAAATGAATATTTTAAGTGTGGCCCGGCCATGTAGCCACACTTTTTTAGTATTTGCTGATGACTTAATGTGTTGCAGGGCGATCGCATGGCAATCAATCAAAAATACTTACTGAAATATTGCCTGGCCGAGCTGGCATTCCTTCCTAAATGACATGAAGTTTGCCGTGAGTGAGACGCCGCGATTTGTCGCTATATTCTCTCTATTTTCCAAATGCTTTGTTGCTTAACTTTGTAGCCCATATACAAACGAACATATGAGCCATACTGATTCAGAAATATTGCCGAGATAATATGTATTTTTTTAGACAGGTTCACAGTTGACAATAGCGACATATAGCAGCACCTTTATTACAACAAGCCAGCACTAATTATAATTATCTGATACAGTAGACGCTCTTATATGTATTTGTTTGAATACTCACTTGTTTGTATCGTCTTACGGTAGCGCTCTGTCGCTTTCTAAACGATAAACATGACCTCAATCGGCGATGTCTTCGATTATATATTCTTTTGTCTTTCTTTTACACCACTAACCCAACAAGGATATCGGGCCTTAGCAATGGACGTATCTCAAAAAATACACTTTCTGGCGAAAACCTAATTTAAGACAAGCCGTCGGCCATAGTTTCACCTGCATTTATGAGCTCTGCTCCGCTTCTAAGAATCGTAGCGTGTATATAGCCTGTAACCTTCCTCGATGAATACCCTATCCAATACAAAAAACTTATTCAAATCTGATTGATAGTTTCAGAGATTAGCGTGTTTAAATAAACAATCAAACATAAATCTTCTGCTTTATTATGTTAGTATAGATTATGCAAGCGGTGAAGGGGTTGTGTGAAAGAGACACAGTGTAAATAATGTTCTTTATGTCTTTTTTGTCTTTTTGTGAAAGGTAGGGTGTAGCACTGCTTATAATGAGTATGTCTCGGACAAAAACCGCTTTGAACTTAGCGCCTTAAACCTTAACTTTTTCGAAAACCGTTCTCGTCTCTAGGGAAAACCCGAACCCCGATGCTTCCAGTAATAACATAATATTATCATTAAAGCATAAAAACTATTTAGATCTTAAAAAAAAATAAGTGTGTGTGTGTGTGTGTGTGTGTGCGCGCAATTCACATACGGCAAAAGTGGAACTTCAGAAAAGTAGCCTACGAGAGAATGAGAAATAAAAAGTAAAATCAACACAAATAATTTACTAAATTTAATTTTAGATATTTGTATAAAAGTTATTGGTCAAATTAACACAGATGTGTTAAATAATTAACATAAACTAATTAACCAACGAATTTTAACACGCAAATGCACAAAAATGACACCACGTTGACATTGACGCATTTTCTGAAGGCTTCGTAGTGCGCGTATTCTATCTCATTATCACGCAGGCTTAATCCTATTTATGAATGTTTGTGTCTTTTTAGTGTGTTTTTCGTTTCATCGAATTTCAAATCACAACAATTCCAAAGAAGTTTCACTTCAAAAAATGCCATTATTATCTTTTAAATAGTCGGTTTCAATACGTCTCAAATTTGACTATAATTGTCCTTAGTTACTGAGTCACTTTAAATTGCACCAGTGCGAAGCCGAGCGGTTCGCTAACTTAATTTATTCTATATTCGCGCAATTTACGTTGTGTATAGCGGTGACTAGGTACATTTTTGACAACTAGACGATGGGGTCCTATCAAGAAAATCGAACATACTTTCATAATCTTCCTTTTTTTTAGATTGTTGGCGACGCATATGAGTAATCCAAGCCACATGCCACTTAATGTTACGAACGTATTAAAAAGAAAACAAATGACTTCAATTCATTCTTTTTTAATTAAAAACAATAGATCCAAACCGAAAGTATTAAAGAATCATAAATAATGTTGAGCTTAGGTTTGTAAAGACAAAAAGAGTTTCCCTATAGAAGAGTATTTAAAATTAATTATGATTGTAAAAGAGGGTCGTGAAAAATTACCTCAATAAAAATGTAACGCAAAAAAGATACGCCTTATTTCAATTTTTTAACAGAAATGATAAAATCTCTCATGATTTTATAATTTACTTGATAGAATAAGGTTTAAGACAATCTCGAACCTTCAACATACCGATAAGGGTCATATGGACCTTGGATGACGTTGACAGGTATTAAGTATTACCAATTAATTAAATCTTTTTTATACCACATTGGTGGCAAACGAGCTTATACAACTTGTATATACTTCCTTACTTTATTAAGCCACGAGAGAGTGATATAAGATAATTATCCAAATATAGGTATTTTGAATTGTCTCAAGTAGAAGTCAGTTAGAATCAGTCATCTGTCTTCCAATAAGTAGATTCTATGGAGAAGAACAGGGACCAGGGCCACTCTTTTTCAATATGTTTTTTTTATAAATTTCTGGTTACATTTACTTGTTATAAATGAAAGTTAAGCATGAGGACAATGTAACATTATGTTCCTGTTCGGACATAAAGAGTTCGAAAGTCAAGAGCATTCAGTCAAGAGAAGACCAGCCCATACTGGCGGTTCCCCTGTAAATTAGCCTCCTAATTAACGTACTTATTTGAGGTTAATGTAACTCTGGGGATCTAAAGAGAAAGACTGAACTACTGTTGAAAAGTCGGGATAAAAAGGCGGGTAAAAAGCCTGGAACATATGGCAACACTGATGTGACATAAAGTTACATTCACAATATGGCAGGCATAGTTCGAATTTTAGCAACACGCTGACAGATATTATTTGAAAGAATTAAAGCTTCATGAATTCCGTGATCGTTGACTGTTTATTTTTGAACACATTATATTTCTGAAGTTTTAGGTTTGTTTGATGAATATTCATTATTGAGTTAAACTTTGGACTAACTTTAATAATTTATGCATTAGCTGTTGCTGGCTTTCTAATTGGTGAACTATATTGGAACGACGTGTTGGGACAGTTGAGATGGTGATGGCGATGATAAATCAGTAAAAAACTTTCTTAAGAAATTCAAACATAGTTTTTAAGTAACATTAGATATTTACAAGTTGAAAAATTATGTGCTATAAATAATACGTGTAAGGAAAAAGGTGCAGGTTACACGAAACTTAAAAAATAATAAAGATACAATTTCTTTGTCGTCCGTACATCTCGCTCCAGTCAATATCTATTAAAAACAATATATAATTTGAACCTTATGCTCAACATCTTAAAAGGCCTCTTTGTGATAAAAGTGTTGTGTATTTAAGCATAGCCAAAAGAAGGTACAATCTTTACTCTATGGGAGTTTATAAAGAAAATGTTTTTGTTTTAACTTGTAACTTAATCAAATTTTCATTATAAGTAAGCAACATTAAGAAAATGTCTGGAAATACCAAAAGTTTTGGAATGTTATCATTTTAATAATTTGATTAAACTGAGTTCAATGTTAAAGATACCTATAGATGGCTTTCATTTATATTTAGTAACTTTACAACTGTTCTAACATCTACAAACGTGATTAAAACTATTAATGAAATGTTTAAAAGAAAAACAAACCATTTTCAACGAAATTGATTGTGAAAAAAAAAACTTATACATACCTAATGTTTTATAATATATACTAAAACCTTTCTGAAAATATGTAGAATACTTTAGTGAAACAATAATGAAAATTGATCAATTACTTTTTAAGAAAATCGCGCACATACAAACCTCTTTTTTTGAAGTCTGTTAAAAAGTAATGCGTTCGGCCAATTAGTGCTGTCGCCTAAAAAAAATGCGAAACAACGTATCGAAGCCATTTTATTTTCGTAGAAAAACGCAACAGTGTATTTTTAACTTAAAGTAATTGCAACTACTGTATATAGGTTAGATGACTTAGCCGATAAACTGCGTATGGTTTTTTATGAGCAGTAAGCACGCAACGTGCACTTTATATATTTACAAGTCGGTATAATACATTGGCTGAGAATGCCGTCGATTGTAGAGAATGAGGGTTACTTTAGCTTTTGGATTAGGTTAATTGGCGCGTAAAAAAGAGTGTAATGGCGGCAGTCACAATGTTAAAAAGTGATGTGTAATGAATGTACTAATGTCGTCAAATAATCTTTATTTATTTCTGTTTTTCTTTGACCTGGTAGGTAGATTTTTTAACTCAAAAGTCAGACCCATCTGATGTAACAACTAAATATTGTAGTAGTTATGAACTTTTCAATAATTTATTATTATTCACTATGTTTGTAGACGTGGAGCTGTACTATTTTTTTATCAAAGATAAAGATTTTATGCACCTTTTGTTGTTAAAATTAGTGTCTAAATAGCTACACATGTATGAAGGTTTTAATTTAGAAATCACTTATTTATATGTGGGAGAGCCATGCTTCCGGCTCGACTCCGCTTGTTACCACGGCCTCACAGAAAACCGGCCGTGAAGCAATGCTTGCATTGCATTATGCCGCGTGAGTGAGGGTACCGGAGGCCCTAACCCTTCCCTCTCCCTTATTCCTGTCCTTCCCCTCTACCCCCTCTTCCCACTCTTCCCCCCCTCACCCTCTTCTCCTTCTCCATCCTCAAAGGGCGGCAACGCACTTGTGACTCTCGAGTTCCAGGTGCCCATGGGCGGCGGTAGTCATTTACCATCAGGTGACCCGTCTGCTCGTTTGCCCCCTATACCATAAAAAAAAAACTTAATTATACTTTGTTCTTGTACCTATGTGTTTGTAACGACTAGACAAATCGATATTCAGCTTAACTTTGGACGTAGGATGTCGAAAAGCGAAGTACCTAGCCCTAAAGTTTCAATGAAGACGGTATTTAGTACAAATATTGTTCAAAGGGTGATCCTATAAACTCTCCCTGGTAACAACTTAATATATGCAGACACTTATGGCTGTATCCAGGGGTAGACAGAGACGTATTAAACACCCAAATGTTGCCAACTATAATTTCCCTATTCACGTAGTGGGGACCAGCCTATAGCCTTCAACCGGGCGCTTTCTGGGCGCTAGAACAAGGATAAAGGCAATGGATGGATGGATGGATGTATTGGAAAGTGTTACCTGTAACTCAAACTGGCGGTTGCTAGGAAGTCCAGGGCCCTCTAACATGTCAATAAAATACCATATTTATATGAAAAACATTTGAGTGATCTCTGTGAGTAGACAATGATCCAACCGGGTCGGATTGCGGTTCACGATGCGGCCACATTAGGCCACACACCATTGTTGTTTAACAATGACAATACGTCACGCTTTTTCATTTAGCGAGTCGTTTGGAACATGGCGGCGACATTGCACGGCTGGTTATAAATCTGCGGGTAACTTTGGCCAAGTTTTTTTTTGTAAAAACCTTTGTATGATTTGAATGCGTATATTATTTAAATAAAGATACACTCACAGCGTGGCGTTATGACACGGAAAATAACCTAAAATATGCATGCCAGCCTGAATAATCATAAAACAAAAGAAATATCCGTTTATTGTTTGCGTAAAACGAGTACGTAGACGTACACGCTTATGTAGGTAGGTAGGACTGTATACAAAACATGAAAAAATACCCAAACGACATATTCTCTTGATGATAGAAAGTAATGTTTGTTTGGTAACTGAAGTAAGTAGCCACAAACAAAAACCGGTTGCTCTGGTCAAATTTTTTTAAAACAATTTACTCGTATTTATGTCCTCTCTCTGATGTATTTATCTTTTGTTATTTAACTTTTATCACGAATTTGTACCTACAGATGTTAAAGCAGATTGCTCAACGAATCCTTTGAGCATTGAAGTAATTTCGACATCTAATAGGTATGGGCCCTCGTGGTGTCTTTAAGTAGTGGTCGAGAGAAAGCAATTGCTTTTATAAGACTTCAAAACAATGGAGGTTGTCAATTCCTTAACCGATTGATCTTCGAAAAGCTTCAGTTAATTTCAGTATGTATTCGTAAATATCTTATTACTTTAAACGAGCAATTCTTGTATGTATTTATGTTTCGGGTGTTTCGGGTATCTCGGAAACAGGTTTAACGATTTCGATGAAATTTTGTATACAGATACAGTTTTGCATTTTAAGTTCAACTAGTTGTATTTCCTGTAGAAATGCAATTTTACAAAGAAATGTAAAAATAAATAATTACGATTTTACAAAAAGCTAACGAGCGAAGCTCGGTATCCCAGGTACTAGAATTTATAATGAATCTTTCATAACTTTACATAATTTAATACCAGGCTGTTTCATCACTAAAGTTGTCTCTAGCGGACAATATTGGGATAAATTTATTGACAGATATAATATCTAAGTGGTAGTTGACCGTTTGTCTAGTGGTGTATTAAAAACAATAAGAGGTACATAAATGTAAATACACCGATGCTGATGTGTACCGGTAGTACAGTAGTTACAGAAGCAATTACATGTATTATTTATTTTACTAATATTATAAACACGTAAGTCGGTGAAAATGCTCTACGGAGCTGGATGAAATTTAGCATAGACATCTATGTCTATGCTAAATTTATAGTCTGGAATAGCACAAAGGCCCGTGTGATAGATTTCATCAAAATTTCCACGCGAACGAAGTAGCGGGCAATAGTTAATATTATAAACGGAAAGTTTGTGAGGATGGATGGATCTTTGCTACTCTTACACGCAAAAACGGCTGAAGGGATTTGGATGAAATTTGTTACACAGATAGTTGATGACCTAGATTAACACATAGGATACTCTTTCCTATGGTAAACGAGTAAAAGCTATGCGTACCAATGCCATTTTTTTCTTTTTTTTTATAGATTTTTTGGGCCAGGAATTTTCGCGGCGTCCCCAGCACACCCTACCAAAGTTTCATCACGACCTGATCAATGGTTTCAGAACGCATAGAGAAAAAACAAACAAACGTTGATTTTTTGTAAACATAGGTATATCTAATATATAAAGTTCTCGTGTCGCGGTGTTTGTAGTTAAACTCCTCCGAAACGGCTTGACCGATTCTCATGAAATTTTGTGTGCATATTGGGTAGGTTTTTCAGATTCAGATTTTTCATCCCCCTAAATGTTACCACCACCAGTAATATTTTTTTTTAATTTTTTGATAAAAAATCTTTTTTATTTTTTTATATTTTTCATACAACCCTGAATTTTCAACCCTCTACGATCAACCCCTATTTTTTAATCGCGATTTTTATATTATTCTGTTCCATCCTCAGATCCGCAATAGGGTTGCAAGATGGCAATCGAATACAATAATTGTAGGTACGATAAATTTTCATGTAAAATTATAAAAAAAGGCATTGCAACGCATGCCGGGTACATCTAGTATATATATGTAAAGATCAACACCATGAAGTTTATACGGGGTTAAAACTTGAAGGGTTTTCCTTTGAGGTTAAAGCCTATTCGTAAAGTTAAGCCAAGTTATTAATATACCATATGCCAAAACAAATCTCCTTAAATAATGTTTTTGAAATTGGGTTAAAAATAATAACTCTAGTAGGTACAGAGACGAACACTTTCCTTAGTAGAAGTTATGTAACATCATTAAAATTCTCCGTCACGTCGTGAGATGTCCCAATAGTAAAACAAAGGTCGTTTTTACAAATGTTTCTTACATCATTCTGTTCATCGAGGCTCGAACAATTTCGAAGGCTGTTGTTTTAATTATTTTCCGTTTGTGTGATTTATTGTTACAAGTTTTACCTATATACCTAAGTTGAATATTCACAGTAAAACTATACTTTCTATAGAAGATGTCCGCTGGTCTCGTATCCGTCTGGATTTAAATTGTGCAAGCCTTACCTTGTTTTAAAAGATTTTTAGCTTTTATCTCTAAATAGGCTATGAGAACCTGGCACATATTGTCCTGCCATTGCATATTATTTCGATTTGTAAGTCATTTAGAGTATATTCTAAAAAAATCAACATAGAGAAAACTAGATGTGCAAGTTTTTTATGGTGATCTGGCAAACGGTGTCGGAGTTTTCTATTCGCATATATATTGCATCCATTATCCATATACATAAAAATTAACCCCTATTTCTCCTGGTCACGCTATAACTTGTGAACGGCTTTCCCGATTTCATTCAAAACATTAAGAAGAAACATTAAGAAGGTGAAAATTTAAAAAAAATAAGAAAATTGCGCAGAAACTTAGAAAATTTAAGAAAACTTAACGACCATATTAACTTTTCTAATGTAATCTTAGCGCTTTTGACATAAATGTCAGTCGTTTGACAGTTGGCGCGATTAACAGAATTCGCGCTGCAAATATCGTTTAAGACAGATCGGTCGGAACTATGTATTTTTTATTTGATTATTAAGTATACCAATTCGAATTCTAAATTCATAGTTAAGACAGGACAACGTCTGTCGGGTCAGCTTGTTATTTATAAATATAGGTACCTACATAGATTGCCAACATTTTTTTTATACTCGACAATCTAAAAATCTATCTAAACCGGTAATGGTATTAAAGTACTGGCTCTTACGACCGCAGCATTAAGTAAAAATCACCTACTTACCTAATTTCAAGAGTTGAAGAAATAGTTTGCTTTTTTTATAATGAGTAAAATGACACTGATTTGTTTGACACGGAGCTCAGAGATGTTAAATCTATCTCGTGAGAATTATACATCTGTACAATTAGTTAAAAACGTTTATAAGTATGTCAAACAATTTTAACTGTGCGTTTTACCAACAATATTAATAAGTAAATTCTTTATTTTACGGAGCAAAAAAGATTTTAATTGGAAATAAAATAAAAACAAAACATTTTTCATTTCAACAACCTCTTTAAGTAGGTAAATTAACAAAATCTGCATTCGCTTTTTTAAACCGTTGTGTAACTACAATAAAAATATTTTAATTTTTAATTAAGAAGTTACTTGTCTACTGAAATACTTAACATACAAATTTAAATTCACAACTCAATTTTTTTCGAACATAACCTACAAAGTCATTTCGCAAACAAAGGTTAACAATACTCAAATAAATTAAATTGTTGAATTTAAGCTGTATTTACGTAGCAATAAAGTAGAAAATGGAAATACAATAATTGTTAAGGTCTTTAACCTACGCTAACGGAGAACACCGTTAGTTCCCGCGCAAACAATATGGCCGCGAGCGAGGCAAAGGCTCGTGGCGTAAGTCCTATATTTCTTTATTGTGCAACTCAAGTTAAATTAGGTGAAATATTGTAATCAATGTTTGTTAAGACATTACTTCAAGTTAAAACAGTTGATTTCTTATTTTCATGAGCCAAGAGAATTAGAATTAGGTTATCGACATGGTTTTTATAGAAGTTAGTTTGTATATCTTCAGGGATTTATAATGCAAAACAATAATAATTACGAGTTGATTTGTAGGAATTAGTTACTAAAACAGGGAAAGAGTCAATTAACATCTTAGAAAAAGTTGTATGGAGTAATTGAAAATGCACCGATTCTCTTTTGATTCTACAAATCGGCAAATGTTAATATTAAGAATATTAAAAATGTAGAAATTTAACGATCTGTACTGTTATGTATTCTGTGCTAATAGACAGTTTTATATCTTAGCAAAAAAAAAAAAAAATTTGCACGACGCGAAATTTTTAATGTCTTTGCATTTCTAAAGCATAGTTTGCTTACAACCGCATTTATGCATAATTTAGTTGGTGCCATTTTTTGAGCGCCGATCAAAAATCTATGGTATATTTGCAAATAAATTATTATTATTATATACGATCGAAGGTTTTTTACATATTTTGCATACATTTTAATGTAAATTATTGCACCTTGCCTCTCATACAACTGCTTTAATAGCGATGCGGTTCTCGTGATCACTTGTCAACTGCACCAACTCGTCAAGTCTTGTGACAATACATGACTCACAGATGATGAATCTAAGTTATTTGTGTATAAGAAGTAGCTTTAACATTAATATCATTGTCAATCAATTTAACTATCCCTTAAGAAATGTACTTTTTTTCTGTATGAAAGTTCCTTTTCTGTGCGCATGACAACATGGCAAAATGTTGTGATGATTGGTGGAATTTTTAAATGCGCGGAAGCCTAATAAACTCAAATAGCATTAATATAGTATTAAGTTATGTAATTAGGATAACCTGTCTTAATTGAATGTTGAAACTTCATTAACAAAATTAAGTATTGCAGAAGATGATTTGTGGAGATAAGTAAGAAATTTTCCGTCGAATGTGAAAGTAGTCCAGACAAGTTATTCCGTTATCCACTACGTGCAGTTCTGAAGCAATGTGCACTAAAATTCTACATAAATAAAATCTTAACTGTTCATACATAGTACATACACTCACGCTTGTTTTACTAAAAGGATAGGCAGACACGTATATATATATATATATATATATAGAGATGAGAAAATTTGTAGTATATTTGAAGGGAAGATAGATAAGAAGGGTAACTCTATCATAAAAAGAAACCTGATATTAGAGGGTTCAAAACTATTCCTTTATCTAATCTCTCAAACAACCTTTAAAGTTCTTCACGGATCGCTTTGAACAAGACAACCTTGCATTCAAATATGCGTGTGTGTTGTGAAAAGAGTACAATAACACAGCATGGAGTTGTGTGCGCTAAAATAATGTTTGAAACGCACTGTAAAACTATGCAACAAAATTAAGAAGGAAAGTTGAAGTGTTTTGGATATATTTCACCTGTTTAGACTATATCACAAACGCTATAATAACTACCTGAGTAGTATAGCCCGCCTAGCATCTATTCCCGCATGGCAGCAGCATTTGGTTTTTTTGCTTTTTATTTACCAAGAAATATTTAAAAGTAAACGCATTAAAGTCGCTAATTTTTCTGTCAATCTCTCAAAAAGTAACTTGACCAATATTATTCTCATGTTACATATATATAGGCTTCATAGCTGGGGTAACCATTAACCATGTTATATTTTTGAGATTTAATGAATTGACAACACTCCACAGTTGCCCAGGGTTGCATATCTTAATAAATTACAGTTTTGATTAACATTTCGTTTGTATATATCTAATAAATAATTATTTATTTTCAGGTATGTATTCCTGTCTACGTCCGTCTACGTCTAGTCCCCAACTACGACAGCGGATATTAAATTAACAACGTATCAAGAGGTGCCATTCAAAATTTACATTTGAAGAGCGAGGGTAACTTTAGCTTATGCCATATTTTTTAACTTATTTTTAATCTTAGTTAAAAAAATACGTTTTCAAAGCCAACGGCTATTTATCAAGGAGTGAAGCGACATTCCTTCTTCTTCCATAGCCGTGAGTACAACCGTATATTTTTAATAAATATGAACAACACTCACGGAAGTTTTAATTCTAAGTCTTCATTACACTTTTCAAGGATATTCAAATATGTTATTTTATAATGAAAAATCTTTTAAGTCTCTAGAACAGGCAGTAATTAATGCAGTGTAAGTGAAACTTGGTAATCTTATATTAAAAATTATGAAAGTGTGTTTTTTAGTTTGTCCTTCTTTCATGCAGTACCTCGCAGCGGATTAATGTCATTTCATGTCATGCATAGTCCGTGAGGTATTTATCCTAAGAATCACAAGGCCTTAAGTGCAGTCTCGCTTTAAGCTTGGCTAGAGAAAGTTAAGAAATTAACGTTTTAAGAATTAAGATAAATATTATATATCCTTCATGTTTAGACCTTAATATAATGATTTTCGTGAATGGTATTCACAGTAATTATTAAAGATTTACGGTAGTACTAACCTATTTTGTACATAACAAAGGCCCTTTATCAAAGGCCGAAGAAACGCTTAGTTTAAAAAAAAATATCTCTTAAAATCTATATTTTAATTTTACTTAAATCCTTAGGTATAATTTTTATATATGCGTTCATGATTAAAAGCTAAATTAGTAACACACACGCTCTTCAATAATATACTTCATAGCAACCTCTTTTGTTTTATCAATAACAAAATATAATAGCACCACTCAATCATCGAATGTTTCATAACCGATCTGTTATGGCGACTCGTATAATCAATATTCTCATTAATGGATATCTATCTATATTTTATTCCCTTTGTGGGTACAGGATTCATAATGAAAATTCATGAATATATTTCATGGTTTTCGGTTTCACTATAAAAGATAAAATATAGTTTTTTTTTTTGCGTGGTAACACCAGTAACGCTGTTATAAAAATTTCAAATTTAAAAGAGGCCGAATAGAGTACACCTTGGTTTGTTACAAGACAAATACCTATATATTTCTTTTTAATGATGGTATAAGATTTACCCAATTGGCGTCGATATATTTACAGTAGATAAATGGACTACAAAGCGAAGCGAAGCGTGGCACATCTGGAAGACAACCGACTTCTAGATTATCATTAATAAAAGAAGCCACCAAAGTGTAAAATATTAAAGGATTGGCGAGTACATGTACAATATTATTACTTTACGCACTGTATACCTTATTCTTGTACTCTATTCATAATCATTTTTAACACAGTAACACACGTCATTAGATATGAGCGAACGAAATACAAAGCCTCTTACCGGGAGACGCCATTACGTCACACAGTTCCTAGTAGAAAACCAGCCTTGTGGATTTGACCATTGAAGACCGTCGCAAACCACAGAATGTTACTAAAATAAGTTCTTTTGGAAAATTTTAATTAGGAGCTGCTACTACATTTTATTTTCTTTATCTTTTTATGTAGGCATATAACATGTTTATTTGAAATAGAAACCAGAACTGACCAATTCTATTCTATGCTAGTAAATGTTGCCAGTTTTAAGGTAGGGCCAAGGTAACAAACGGTTAAAGCCTAAAATGGTGACATTTCAGTTTGATTCTTTATTTAACACTAGCCATTTCCCGCAGTTCCTCCCACGTTTATGATCACTGATCCGTCCCTGTGGGTCAAAATAGACTATAATGTTCCTCAGGAAATAGGTTATCAAATCCGACTCCGTTCCAGAGATTAACGCGTTGAACCCAAAAAGCAAACTTTTCAGCTTTATAATATTAGCATTAGTACATAATATAGACTTTTGCTATTTATTATTCAGACTAAAATATGAATTATGTTTTCACTAACATTTATTTAGTAGGCATAATGAGTTTGCTTCCTTTGCCAAAAAATAAATTATTTTCTTTTGAATGACGCTGATCGTGAGATATCGATCACGAATCGATTGCTCTGACACTTTTTACGCAATTTTGTACTCGTTCACGTTAACTTGAATGTTCGTATGAATTTTTCAGACTTCTTGTATGACACTAACGCCATCTTTAAATTTGCCATTACGAACGCAGTCTATCCTCTATGGTCTGTTTCACAGAGCTTTCAATGGCGTCTTACTCGCCCAGTGTAGAATTAATTGCTCTGTGGTATCTTGCTACCGAATGCTATGCTTCTAGTACATAATGTTTAGGTAAATTCAAGTTTCTGGCAACTTAATAACTGCCTGAGTAGCATTTAAGATCTCACTGAGTTACACCTGTTTCCATATTAGTAAATATAAGTGTATTTAATCGTGTGATGATTAAATTTAAACCCAACTCCATCTCATGTACTACCTAAAAACCTGAACTCACCTTACAAAAGGTAACGCACAAAATGACTCCTTCTTTTTCCTGATTCACTACAATGAGTGAAGATTCACGTATGTGCTAATTCACCTAATTGGGATTTAATTCTTATTAGACAGCGTCGACGATGACTATCTCTGTCACTGTCGCTCTTTTCGTATCTTAATCGCGCGCTAGTCATTAAGACAATAGACTGCGAGGTTACCCTTTCAATGTCAAATGTTAGCAACGTAAAATATTTGGCGTTTAATAGTGTAACTCATATAGGTTTAGTTTCATCGTATTCTATTTAAAAAGTATATTACAATAAACAAAGTACCAACTTGACACATTTGACAGTAAAAATGACATAAAATGTAGAAGGCTTGAAGAAGTTATACAATGTAAGTGTCTATAAAGTTAAAGTAAAAAAGCATGTCAACCGTGTAGGTATTTCGAACCGAGCTTCATTACATTTTTATGGCAACACTCGAAAGTTTTTTTTCTTTTTAAGACAGTTTAACCGCAGGAAGATTATGAAAGTCGAGCAATTGCGCGTTAAATTAATTGTGGATATGCAGTAACTTCGTTTTGCGTATGAGTACTCACCACTTTACTTGATATAAACATAATGAACAAACGTTTCATTTATATCAAGTTTTGTAGTAAAATGGCTAACAAATGGTGTTCATTGAGCACATTACTTATTTGAGAGAGATGAAATGATTGTTTTTTAGGTGTCACCATGTCGGAAGAAAACTTTTAGGGAAAGAAAAATATGTTGGCTGAAACATTTTGGAAAAACTAAAAGTACATACTTTTTTCTATGGGTTTGTTACATAATCACACCTTTACGGCTAAACTAATTTTGATTAAATTTATCGGATAAATAGGTTTTATCCTGGATTAATCAAGATCCACGCTGCAGAGCCGCAGTGGAAGGTTATATAATAAAAAATATCAACTTATTTGCCACTAAACCGCATACATACTATAAATATGTTTTTAACGCTAATGGAAGCCATTTCAACGAATATTTAAAGCGGAAAACCTCATCATAACAATTCACACTCAAACTCTTATAAAACATTAAAAAATCAACGGCTTCGTATAAAACGTTCAACGAAACTCTGCCGCTCTATAAAAGCGTTGTAACTGTTCAACTAAATCATAATCATGGTTTATTAAGACTAATGGCGACGGCGCGTCCACTAGATGTGGGTCTAGATAGGATTAATGATGTCATAGAGCAGACTCTGTATTCTCTTATCCGGAGAGGCCGAATTGAATGCTTCATTAGTTCGTAACCGGTTTCAGAAAAAAAATGGAATGTCACTTTGACAGAGTAAATGGCGGGAGTAGGCGAATGTACCTACTCTCAATATGTAGCTGTCAATGACTAATGAAATCAAATTCAAAATATTTAATTTTCCAATTTGTATGTAATAATAGTTAAATACACATACAACCTGACACCACATTTATTTGTTATTCAAATCGATAAGTAATGTACTCTTGTGAATGTATGAATTGAATGTACTAATGTATTCTTGTGACGCTCAAGTCGACTACGACGTATAAATATTTTTTAGGATACTAGGACAGGACTCAGGTAGCTCTGTGTCGGCCTAGTATTCCCGCAGTTTCGACCCCTGTGTGTGTGTTCGGTTAAAAAACCTATACGGTATCTAAAAAATCTTGTCGTGTCCCTATTTTAAAAACAAAAAAAAATTAAAAACAAACAAGGGAGCAACGCTGCACTGATAGCCGGACAATTGCCTTTTTTATTTGCACTGCTACTATTTTGTCTTTTTTTACAACACCGAAGAATGAATATGAAACCACAAAAAGGAGACTACTTGTCACGGAATAATTATTAATGAATACGCATTGCAAAAACACAACACATTACAAATATTAATTCTACTGTTTATTTATTTCTAGTTTTTGAAGTATCAGCACTTATCAGACGTATTGATAACTAATCTGTTACGTATAATTTTGCTTGCACCGGCTATCTCTGACCCATAGAACTCCATTTATGATTATCTGCTGAAGGCCGACGGTGTGACAGTGACACCGTTTTGAGTCATACGGCTTGTAATTTTTGGCGCGTGGCTAAAATCGGAACTACGTCCTCCATCTTGTGAAATGTCACTTCAACGTTGCTTGTTTACCGTAATTCATTATAATTTCTTTACAATTAAAGAATATTTTCGTATAAAGTTCGCCAGGCTATGTTGTCATTTCATTAATGGAAGAAAAAGTTCTGATCATTCTGACAGAAAAAAACCCGATAAAACCTAATAAAAATATTTAAAAACAGATGATAAATAATCTAAGCTAAAAGCGAGTTTGAACGATCGTAAGAGCTTCATGTTTTGTGTTTTCCTGCTTCTTGCTTCTATCTTGATTATTACAGGACCGAAAATATGTTTTTTTTGCCTCCATAACCTTCAAAATTATTATTGTGGAATATATTTAATGTAAAAATAAGAAATTCTTTACTAGCACAAGAAAATCACAAACATATATTATATTCGTTACCAGTCACTCGCAGACAAAAATTTTGATCGTTATACTTTGCTGTTTCCAAGACCTTTGCTTATGCAGGTACCAGGAATTCATTATTCCCAAGAAGCTACAAATGTATTACAGCAATACACTAAACGTGGTACTCTATCACCGATACCAGGAACTCATATCTAACGAGGAGTTCTCATTACTGGCCACTTTCACATGCTCTGATAACATGCTGCAGTTCTCACGTTGTTGTTTTCGTAATGAAATTATGATGAACTTACGTTTTTAATTAGTTATAAGACGACGTTAAAGCTCCGTCTATCGCTATTTTTTGCTATTATAAAATTTAACCATTATTCTAATTACAAAAAAAAGCATCATGCTATTCAGCGAATAATATAAAAAACCCTCGTATGTCTTAATTTTAGTTAGTGGAATATAATAGCTTTATTAATAAGGTTTTTTAAGTGTGTCAGACGTTTCGACCGATTACCGTTATAATAATAATAATAAGAAAATTTCCTTATGATTGTACAATAATGATGTGTGTTTTGAGGAATTGTTTAAGATGATAACTAGTTTCTTAATTTTTTAGGTTTATATGAACATTTTATATTCATGTACCTATATACTTATTTGTCTAGCTAAGTTGTATAAAAAATACAGACACTACAATCAAAGCAAAGACGAACAAGGAACGAACCTCTAAACCACGTAGCCATCCTCTTTAAGCATTTCTAATTTCTCAAATATTCCATTGCTAGGTCAGTGGCCTATAATGTTCTTTTTTTGTTGTGGTAACATTATCTACCGACAAGATGGCGGCTAATTGCGCGGGAGCTAGCAATGCATTCGGGTTTTGAATTAGGAAGACATTTTCTTGACGGCGACGGTAGTGTAACGCGTTGGACTTGCTAACGATCAAGTGGTTGCCGTCTCCAACACTACCCACTCCTAACACACGGATTTAGCTTAGCTGGAGAAGTTAACAAAAAACGAATCATGTGTGTAGATGTTACGAGGAGTCTTTAAAAAAATATTATTTATCCCAATGAGTCCTAATTTTCTACCACTTTTCGGGTTTTCAACATTTGCTTTGTAGTTCAAATATATAGGTCTAATCTGTATCTATATATTAATACGTGAAGCGAAAACTTTGGATCCCTTTTTACGAAAATTGGGCGGACGGAGGAGTATGAAATGTCGCACACTTATAGTTTATACAGAGAAGTGACGAATGCTAAAATTTTTGAACAATATTTGCTACAAAGTTAAAAAAAATGCAAAAAAGGGTACATACAGCTATGAGTGTCCAATATATATTTTGACCTGTCATGGTACAAATGTCTATACAATGACAGGTCAAGTAATATTGGCCAATGATATAAACCATGGTCGAAATTCGACCACCACAGGATCTCTAGTTTTAATAATTATAAATATGCTAAGCCAGAGGTCGTGGATCTGATTACCACCTAAAACAAATACTTGTGTGATGAGCACGATCTTTTATGTCTGTCTGGTCTATATAATTTATCTATAGTAATATAATATAAGTATGTTTATCCAGTTAGGTTATCATAGTACAGGCTCTGCCTAATTGGGGTTCAGACAGCCGTGTGTGAGGTGTCTCAAGGTATTATTATTATAAATAGTTAAAAGCAAAACAGTTCAATAGCTTTCTCCTTCGTTTGTCAACCATATTTTTTTGTTTAATAGCCATTGACGAGCTTAAGTATTACCAGTAAAAATTTTTTTTTACCAATTTTCGCCGGAGCTTCATTATTATTAATAATTTAATGAGTAACAGTCGAGATTCAACCTCTTGGCAACTAGTAGCCTACTAATATTACCTGTAATATTGTGTATTCTGTGCTAATATTTAATCTATATATATAAAAATGAACCCCTATTTCCCTTGGTCACGGCATCACGCGTGAACGGCTGGTCAGATTTCGCTAATTCTTTTTTCTTTGTATTTGTTATTGTCAGGAGAAAGTTCTCATGAAAGAAAAAAATAAGAAAGTTGCGCTGAAAATTAGAAAAATTTAAGAAAACTTAACGACCATATTAACTTGTCTAATGTAACCTAAGCGCTTTTGACATAACTGTCAATCATTTGACAGTTGACGCGATTGACAGAATGCGCGCTGCAAATATCGATTAAAACAGATGCATCGGTAATAATTTTTTTTATTAAGGCGCGGTCTTAGTGCGATTCGAAATCAAACTCTTGCACACATGCACGATATGGTTATACACACATTGTAAACAGCTCATGGAATATTAGGAAATCAGATAGCCGTTTTATTTAGGCATTTTCAACAAGTACCTGCATGATCATTTTGCTTTTAGCAAGTAATGCTATTTTAATAGTTGTGTTTTTTTAATCGTGTGACGTTAAGCTATTTGTTTTTTATTTCGAATTCAATTCATAACGTCTGTCGGGTCAGCTGGTATATAATATAATAGCGAAGCCGCGGGCTAATGGTATCATTGAATGTACCACATTCATCTAAAAGTATTATCGTATCGGGAACACTACTCTTTCAGTATGAATCCGATCATCATGAAATGTTACATGCACGTTGTTGTAACGTGTATGTAAAATTTCATTATGATCAGTTGAGTAGTTGAGGCGTGGAAGCGTATCAAACAAGCTAACTAACATTTGCATTTATAATATGACGTTAGGGTACTATTTGAAGAAGTTTAACACTAATATATTTTATCATTTATCATAGTATCGACTAGGACTTCTGATGCAATCAGATACGCCCTTCGGTTTGTGAAAGGCGGCCATCTTAGATACCTGAGAGCTTGGTAGCGTTGGCCGAGTGTAACTAAGGCTGTATTAGTTTTTGTACACTTAGGCCATGGCGGCAAGTGGCTGAAGGCTATGGATGTAGTTATGCATGAAGGTTGAATCGAACCTAAATGGTCTTGCGAACGCTCCGTCTCTGGAATGAGCTCCCTCCCGAGGTTTCCCCAGGGGCTACAGTATGGGGTTCTTCAAGAAAGGAGTGTATAGGTTTTTAAAGGGTCGGTAACGCGCATGCGAGTCCTCTGGAGTTGCAAGCGTCCATAGGCTACCGCTTACCGGTACGGTTACGTTACGGTAACCGCTTACCATCAGGCGGTACGTATGCTTGTTTGCTAACAATGTAGTATAAAAAAAGGCTCACTCACTCGGCGAAAAGTAACGCAAGCATTGCTTCACTGCCGGTTTTCTGTAAGGCCGTGGTATCACTCCGGTTGAGCCGGCCGAAGTACGTGCCGAAGCATGGCTCTCCCACGCTAAAAACCCTACTCATACTTGACACGTTTTAGAACCTATTACTACCGGCTCATACAAGAAATAATGTCAAGGCGTTTTATCTTACATACATAAGCAAAAATAGCACATTAAAGTTGCTACTAGTTAAAGAAAATAAATAACAGTGAAGTACCCAAACGTCATTTAAAGTTTCATACTTTGAATAACGAGTGAAAAGTCGCTGCTACAAGGCATTTATCAACATCAACATGACCTACTGAGGCCCTGGTCTCACTGAACGCTTGTAGCGGGCAGCGAATAATAAAATAAAACGCTAGGTGACTGTATAATTTATATGCATTTACAAAAAAAAAACTATGTACCTACATATATTTATCCGTGTTCTAGAACACATGGTGCAAGTTGTGCTTAGTTTGAATCTAGATAGCGTTGTGTAAGATATTCAAGAATATTATTATCATTACACTTTTAATTGATATAAATAATGTACATAAGTAATGACAGCCGAGTGGCCTATTTATCGGCGTCCAAGAAATTCGAGTTAAAACACCTTTCGCCGACCTTTAATTTTTAAAGTTTACGAGAGTTTTAGACATAAATGATCACGTGCTTTAACAGTGAAGGAGAATATTGTGAGGTAACTTCTTTGCTGACGTGGTGGACCTGTTTATGCTAAGGGGAGACAGTCACCCACTGTTGGACAATTAAAAAAACCACGGCTCAAATTAATAATTTTTTTCATTTATTTATTTGGAACAAAAAACAGTTACATTTTCTAGTGGTACAGTAAATTTAATTTCTAAAATTGGTAAACATATAACCCACACTATTGTTCGCGGATTAACAATATAAAACTAAGAAGACGGTCAGATTAGCGTTATGGATAGAGAGGTGTGAAATCTACATAAGAACTTGATGATGGCTAAATCCACTTAAATTTGCGGTCAAACATGCTTACGTTACGGTGCAGTGATCGTTCTTATAACTTGTTGAGTTTGTATTAAACTCGCTCTCTCTGGAACACCAGCTTTATGAGTAGTAACTGCAAAGTTTTGTATTGTATAGCAAAATTACTGCCTATATTTGTAGGTCACACTTCTATGTCATTTCTACTTGTTGTTTATTACGAATAATAGTACGTGTTGAAGTGTATTTGTAACGAATATTCCTTGGTATAGGTACCTATTGTCATTTTGTTTCCCACATTTTTATTTTAAAATGGCGTTTTGAAGTATATACATATATTTTTTCTTTTTTTTAATGTTTTGGGGGCAAACGAGCAGACGGGTCATCTGATGGTAAATGACTACCGCCGCCCATGGGCACCTGCAACTCGAGAGTCACAAGTGCGTTGCCGCCCTTTGAGTAGGAGAAGAGGGAGAGGGGGGAGGGGAGAAGAGTGGGAAGAGGGGGAGGGGGGAAAGACGGGAATGTGGGAGAGCTAAGGGTTAGGGCCTCCGGTAACCTCACTCACTCGGCGAAATGCAATGCAAGCATTGCTTCACGGCCGGTTTTCTGTGAGGTCGTGGTAACGAGCGGAGTCTAGCCAGCTAGCACATAAGTATCTAAAATATATTTTTAAAGGTTAAATCTTGTATACTTATAAGCTTAAAGTATTTATTTTATTAGTCGGTATTGGAGTTAATTATGTTTGTCACACTCGTGGCCGTGGCAGTCAGCCTGTGACCACGGCCAGTGCAACCTGGTCGAAACGTCAGGCTACGTTGATCGCGCTAATTCGGCTCCCTTCAATATGGTAGATCTGTACGATAGCTGACGTGTGCATCATGCTCGTGAACGGGTGCAGTCGGTCGGGGCTGGTCATCTCAGCACTGCTGTTACTTAAAAATAATTTTAATTTAAATTATTTAATAATTTTAAATGTGTTATGTTGTCTTCACATTTCTTTAATGCTTATAGACAATGTAACCAGAAAATCACATGTTGAAAAAAAATATGTGTTATTGGAGTTTCTTGCCTGTTCTTCTAAGATCTACGTATTGGAACAGGTCAACTAGCTTCACGACTGACTTGGTCGGACTGATTCCTACTCCTGACAATTCAAAAATATCTATAATTGGTTTAATTGGAATAAATGGTTTTAATTTGATTTGAGTTTCCGTCAACATAATTATATTATCAAGAAACGCGAAAGTGTAAAAGTTAGTACAGTATTGATTTTTTTCTATTTTAGGCGATTACATTACATTATATTATAAATATTATAATAATGAAACACTATTTAGACCCCAACTAAGCATAGCTTGTACTGTGGGCTCTAAAACACAGATATACATACTTACAAACATATTTTTTTGTAAATACATAAATACATTTTATACATAACACACCCAGACCAAAGCAAGTAGACATTTATACCGACAACAAGTATTTGTACTGTACGGGAATCGATCGTCATCAAATTATAATATTAATAATCTCCAAGGTGTTGAGAGACAATCTTCTATGTGAAATAGCACAAGTGTCTAGAAGACTTGACTTCAACACAAGTCTCCAAGTATTGGAGTTCTACTTAGGATTACCAACTTTACTTTTTAGGGCTTCGTGTAGTACAGAGAGGAATTTATGTAGACTAAATTGTCCGACTGGTTTGATATTCATAGGATTGTATTGCATTTGTATTTTCAATGTGTAATAATATAAATGCGATATCATTATAAATATATATATATAAATTAATCCCTATTTCCCTTAGTCACGCCCTAACTTTCAAGCGGCGGTAGCGTAAAGGCTAGACGTCGGACTTGCGATCAAGTGGTCGCGGGTTCGAACCCCACCCAGTGCACTACTGACGCACGTGAACACACTCCTAACACAAGCACTTGGCTTAGCTGGAGAGGTTTTAATCACGTTTTTTTTACTTTTTAATCCCCCTGGTTTAGACTAACCCTACCCCCCCCCCCCCCCCCGCCTAGCCAAAATCATGTGTTTTTAGTTCAAAACATATTATAAATTTTCAGAATATTATCTTTAAATACAGATATAATAACGCGTTCTACGAAAAAATGAAAAACACGTCTCACTACACCCCCCACCTACCATGTGATATTTTGTGCTCCCCTTCAAGTCTCACGTGATATGTAGAAGGTTCCTCAGTGGGGGTGGATCATCCACCCCCACTGAAGAACCTTCTACCTCACGATCTTGACGACGGAGGGCGTGCACCGCTGAGCCAGTCAGCCTGTGACCACGGCCACTGCAACCTGGTCGAAACTTCAGGCAATTCAGAAATATGTAATACCTTTTCGTGATCGCGTTAATTCCCTAATTTATATGTATATTATATTATAATGTTATACATAATTATATCACAGAACGCTAAAGCTTAAAAGTTAGTATGTACATAGGACTACTTACATGTATGCGTCAAAGAACTCCTCATCGCCTACTGGCAGCGTTTCCAGAAGGCTGGCGGCATTGCCGCGTTGAATGGCAATGCCAATATCTCTGTTCAGGCAAAAGCCCGCCTCCTGGTCACGACGAGTGTCGATCAGTCGATTAGCTAGTTCCTTGTAATCGGAACGAGCACTCCGACCCCATGACCCTAACGTCTCACACACAACATAGCCTCATTCAAAAATAAAACCGGTGTTAAAATATTCAGTTATTTTACGGGATCCCACTGTGTGATAATCCACAATTTTGCTACAACTTAGAAATTCGTGATGGTCGAAAACAATTTAGTATGGTCTGTGGTTATTTCCATGTCGTTTATTTTACGTTAGGACTAGAGTCGTTTCTAAACGTTTTATTCACAGCAGGCGTAAAGTTTGCGGCCGATTATAAGCCTATATTCTAAGTAAATATCACTTACTAACAGCGCCCCGCGGTTTCACCCGCGTAAGTCCCGATCCCGTTTGACTATCGGGATAAAAAGTAGCCTACATGTTAATCCATGTTTCCAGCTATCTATATACCAAGTTTCATCGCAATCGGTTCAGTAGTTTTGAGCGTGTAAGAGTAACAAACATCCATCTATCCAAACTTTCACATTTATAATATTAGTAGGATTACCGAATAAAATTCCATGGCTTTAAAAATGGAGCACTTCAACAATTGAAATATAGAAAATGGTATTATGAAAATCCCCCTATGAAAGTACCTCAATTTTGTGATATTTATTAGAGCCATACTATCAACACACATAATCGCATAAATGCGCAGTGGTTTAAGTGGTCCTCTCGCCAACTGTAAATGCAATGAATATTGTGGGTTCGAATAATTATCGTGCTAGATTATTATTTGTGTCTGGCAGGAAGTTGTTCCGAGACTAAGTGAACGTGGTGTTTTTAGTTGAATATTTATAAAATCCCCACAACAAGGAGAAGTCCAGAGTGCAGGAGTTGTCTTTAAAATACATATTTGAAGATGGATATGTACTAGAATACTTAAAGGTGAATTAAAAAATCGGGATCTAAACTGGTACATTCGAGATGGATTAACATAAATACACATACAAATGTGAAGAATGATCTCTGAATAACGTTTACCAAATACCAAATGAGCTTCTTATTAACATAATTTTTTAGGAAAAATAGGTTAGCGAGACATCAAGCCTTCCAGGTTTTAAAATCTCCTCTCCTTAATTATATATTTACACGGGAATTAACGCGATTACGAAATAGGTATTGGCTGACTGTGACCACGGCCAGTACAAACTGGCAAACGTCAGGCAATTCAGAGGTATGTAATACCTATTTCGTGATCGCGTTAATTCCCGTGTAAATACATAATTATATCATGCAACGTGAAAGTTTAAAAGTTAGTATCTCCTCTTCTACAGCACGCAAATGAGACGTCGGCGAATTATCAGCCACAAACTGTAAGCCGAATATGCTTCCCACATTTTTAAGATAATAGGTGAGCAACAAATGCCTGTGGACAAGTGAGTGATCACGCTCCATCAGTCATCGTGTGTGGCCAAGAATGGAAGTGTATTAGATGGATAACAGGTGTATATTAGTCGCATACCAATCCTTTATACGTTATATCCATAATGCCTAAAGGTGTAAGCAGAGCTTTGTCTTACTAGAATGTACTACATAATCATCTGGATCTGGATTCGACTGCACAGATGGCGCAATGGTTTTAATGGTCACCTCGCCACCATGCCGCGCCAGTGTTGTAAGTTCAAATCCCGCACGGGACAAAAAATTTTGTGATCCACAAAAAATTGTTCCAAGTCTGGGTGTTTTTTGTGTCCGTTGTTTAAATGTTTGTAAAGCCCCTGCGACACAGGAAAGTTGTCTTTTTAAAAAGAAAGAAAATAAGTAGTAATTTATTTTTAAATATTAATTTTTTAATATATTTGAGAATTTTAGCAGTGAATTTTCCTAATGAGGGAGGGAAGTATTTAAAAAAAAAGAAAAAGATCCGATGATGATATTGTATAGCCCATATTATTTCTCAATAAATACTCTAGCCAAGACAAAAAAAAAAAATATATATATATATAAACGGTCGAATTGAGAACCTCCTTTTTGTTTTCGTCGGTTAAAAAGAATCATGCAAATCTGATGAGATCAGTTCTTGAGATTGGCGCGTTTAAACAAACAAAAATTTCTTCAGCTTTAGTATATAAGTATAGATCATTTAATTTTTGGAGAGGATTTGAATAATTTTTTTGCCCAGTTGTCGAGACGCTATTCAACATCACGCTAAGACCCTCAGCAGCGGAGCATTGACCACATACGCGTTTGAAACGGCCGGGAACAGCAAGTCTATCGAATTCTTAGTTAAGTAAAAAGTTATTGTAGTACTTGGCTCGATATTGCTGCAAGTGGGCCGTCGTAACTGCCATTTTCTTTGTTTTATCAGAATAAAAGTAGGTTCCGATAAGTTTAATAGTTCTGCCTAGTAACTGTAAGTTATAGGTGTGAAGATAAAGAATATTGTGAGCTTAGCTGGCCCAGTTCTAGTAAATTAATTTGATTTGTATTAATCGAAAGAGGAAAGTGTTATTTTTCTCATTAAGATGTAATCATATCTGGGCTTTTGTATGATTTTATGTTTCTTTGCCATAAGATCCGTTATAATGTACATAAACTAATTATTATTATTTATTATATAGAATCAAGCTATGTATTTACACGTGTGTATGAGAGAATTTTTGTACCCTTTTTAAACAAATTTCGCTCACGGAAGAATGTTAAATTTGAAATACTAAAAGTGTATATGTAGAAAATGTGAAGGTAGCTAACATTTTATACAGTATCACTACATATTATAAAACAAAATCCCCCGCCGCGTCTATCTGTTTGTCTGTTCGTGATAAACTGCAAAAACTACTGAACGCGGACTTTCATGTGGTTTTCACTAATATACAGATTGATTCATGAGGAAGGTTTAGGTGTATAATTTGTTAAGATTTTGTGTAAATTGATTGAAATATGATGATGATTGTTGAAGATGTCTCTGCTACCTGTGCGAAGCCGGGACGAGTTGCAATAAATTTTAAAGTTACTGGGAAATGGCTAAAAAAGCCAAACAGGTTAATTTATACTGGAAATGAATACCTTGATAGATAATTATTTGTAGCCCTTTTTAAGCAATCTTCGAGCGCGGAGGAATGTAAATTTTTTAATTCTTAATACATTTTAAAAGGTGGTAAAACTCTCACAAACAGGTCAACAAAATACACAACATTCAAAATTTAAATCGACCACCATCTCTCGTAATACATATCCTAGAATTAACCTTTTTTTTTTTTTTTTTACGTGTGGAAACCCCCACGGGTCATCATCTCACCGGGGCTAACGGTAAGATGGTATGTCGGACTCGAACCGACTAAAACCACACGGTGTTCCGTCACGGGGTCCTGATGCCGGGGACTCAGGTGTACCCTAGGAAGGAAGTCCCTGTGAACCCCGGCAGATCCTAGAATTTACCTAGCCGTGTTTATCTCTGTGTTCGTTTATGCCGTGGTCGTGTCTGCCAAGTTTTTAAGTTACCATATTTTAACTAAATTTAACCAATAGTTTGTTCGAGTTGATAACGGTATTCTCTACACTGAGGCTGTCATTATTTAATAGACCAACTTTACCTTAAAAAAACTATCGGTCTATTTTAAGGCACAATTTACAATACGAATACACAAGAGCTGATGATCTTCGATCGACTGAATAGATTTTCTTGAATTATATCTAAGAACACTCTCGATCAAGTCACCTTTTAAACATAAAAAAATCTCACTAAAATCAGTCCATTCGTTTGGGAGCTACGATGCCACAAACAGGCACACAGACGTCAAACTTATAAGTTTATAACACCCCTCTTTTTGCGCCAAGGGTTAAAAACAGTAAATGTTTCAGAAGCTGCGTACGTGTTTATATTAATGCGGTAGTTCCATAAAATGTGGGACAAGAACTTGGCTTCTAACTGACTTTTATGCGACTTATATGTTATACTTTAAGTTAAATAACATAAAACTTATTTACAACTTAGAACTGTTTAATGCCTGTATACTCGAAGGGGCGGAGGCTTATTACACACACTCATATTGCCAATTTGGTGTTACTCACATAGGCCTGCCATCATTAAAATTACCGACGCCGGACAATCTCTTCAAAAATCCCGGACACACGTGTAAAATCGAGATTCTTTCCCGGACACCTTAAAAAAAAGCCGATTCCATTTTTTTTATTAAATTAAACAGCTTGTTCATCTAATAATTACAAGTTACCCCTGCCACAGTGTCCGGGTTTTATCCGGACGCTATTTGAAATCCCCGCCCAGACGCTCCCCGGACACCCTCTGAACTAGGACAAATCTGTGGAAATCCGGACGGATGACAGCCCTATACTCACGTAATACAAGCCTATTGTCGTAAACCGGTCACTTTGGTAATTAAAGATAAGAAAATTAGGAGTATATTGAAAGGTGAGTACGAAGGTAGGACAATGGAATAAAAGGGTTGCAGCTCGAGCAGCTGATGGTCGCATACCTGAAACTCGAACTGGCTAATGGCTTGAAGTTCGAGCCCTCCTGTAGCTTAGAATAGTTGCAAAACTAATTCAGCCGGTGACAATAATCTCCGAAGCTGTTCTTAAGAGTGTGGCAACATCCACATACAACAGCAAAACATGCTTCAACGCCATCTAGCTAAGACAAGTCAAACTACTTAGTAACTACTGATCCTGTATCGCGCAATGAAAGTTCTCGCACTGAATCGCTGGGCCACAATCACCTAGCTTTGTTAAAAGATCCTCCCTTATGTTGGAGGGAAATAACACCTATTCCTCTACAAGACATGGCTTTTGTTAGTTGTATAAAAATCATGAAGAGACGGAGCAACAAGTAAACGCGGCTGGTTTCACCTAAATCTGTTTTGCTTCTATCTAAAAATGATTTGTACAAACTTCACGTTAAAATATCAAACTAGTTTCCGAGTAATATTATACAAAAACGGTCTAAAATTGAAAGAAAATATTAGTTTATATTCTCATAGTATCGAACCTAAGGCGATATTAAAATATAAAAAAGTTTTCCAAAGAAATGAGGCTTGAAACACGACCTGATAAAGTATTTCCTTTGACATCAGTTAGTTAATAAATAATCTATGGCTCGACCTCCAAAGGTTTCTTTAAAAGACAACCTAAATAAATGAGCCAATTTGCTTGCCTTGTTTGTATCAAATTAGTGGATAATTTTATAAGAATTCATGTGTTTTTAGCGGAATTCAAAGGAGGATTCGACTTTTGTGTACTAATAGTCAAGATATTAGACTCTTATTATTAGACTGGTCTGTTGGGCTAGTGGTTAGTGACCCTGATGAACCAGAGGTCGTGGGTTCGATTCTCACCCAGAACAAATAATTGTGTGATGAGCATGATCATTTGTTCTTTGTCTAGGTGTAATTTATCTATAATATGTTTGTACTAGCAACCCGCCCCGGCTTCGCACGGGTAGCAGAGACATCTTTAACAATCATCAACATATTTCAACCAATTTACACAAAACCTTAACAAATTATACACCTAAACCTTCCTCATGAATCACTCTGTCTATTAGTGAAAACCGCACAAAAATTCGTTACGTAGTTTTTCAGTTTATCGCGAACAGACAGACAGACGCGGCGGGGGACTGTTTTATAATATGTAGTGATTTAGTAATAAGTAAGTATGTTTATCTATTCTAGTTATCATAGTACAGACTCTGCCTAGTTTGGGATCAGACGGCCGTGTGTGAGGTGTGTCAAGTTATTATTATGTCTTAAAAAACGCTTTTATAAGCGTCACTTGTAAACAAAGCCATTTTTAATCAATCCACTTTTAATTGTGCTATCGAAAACTTTGTATGTATATATGTAGTTTGGATAATAATACTAGAATTAGGAGTCTTGTAGCTGATGTGATGATGGTGTCAGGAGGCCATTTGTGGAACTCTTCAGGTGCTACTAGTAATGATTCCTTCGAAGAGTTCTACAGATTGGACTTGGTAACCGTGGTGTGATGATGAAGCCAGGAGGTGGATAGTGGAACTCTTTGTTTTTAATTCGATTCATAATTAAAGCGTGTTTTTTTTTTAGTTTTACTTCATTATAATTATTATTGAATAGTCTATAACATAGTAGTCTGATATTAATAACTAGCTAAAGCCTTTGCCGCCCGTTACCAAATCGTTGAGCCTTGTGAGACGAAATCGGACAAACAAAGTCACGGCTACTCGTTTAAATCACCAGATATAATACCTCCCACTACGAAAGTAGTTTTTCTAATAATTGTCATATTTGAGTGCATGCAACCATAAATATTCCTTGAGCACACGCACGGGCTACAGACGTAGCCACTTATGGATCAACTACTTCTCTGGATAAGACAAAAAAATTAGTAAAACACAGCATATAATCACTAAACATCTTTATTTTTATCGTGATGGTTTAAACAATCAATGAATTATTCTTTTTAAGTTCTACTTGAAACAAAAACTCCTTTAAAATCAACACTATTTGGATTTCGACGCTTTGAGATCTGTCAGTCTTATTTTCATATAGGAACGTAATATTATTAATATAATTTGTTTCTTATAATCCAATTGAAACAATAATTAAAATAAATTATACAAAATCAGCCTATGGGCAAACATTCAGAAAACACGACTGCCTGTCTAAAATATGCGTCTTGCATGTACTGTACTACCTGCGCTTGCTGCGGTCGCGAGCTCTGCTGCAAAAAGAACACCGGCCACCGACCCTGAATAGATAAATTACACCCAGCACAGTTAATGTTCCTGGGTGGGAATCGAACCCACGACCTCTGGCTCAGCAGTCAGGGTCGTTAACCACTAGATCAACTTACAATAATCATTAGTCATGACTTACAATAATATTTAAACTTCGTTTTCACGCAGACTTTTGTGACAGATCGTTTAACCGCTTTAATATTCAGATATAAGTCACGATTTTCTCGAAGTACCCTACATTGCGAACGTAAATCGAACCAAGTGCGAGTAGTTGGCGACATCTGGGCTTTAGAGAGATATTGCCGCAGTCAGTCTACCCAAGTCGAGGCGGTGAAATCATTCACACAAAAGATATTGCACCTTATAGATATTGATCGGGAATCGCCTCGGTATCTAATGCTGCAAATTTAGTTTAATTAATGTAAAATGTAAATGACTACCGCCGCCCATGGGTGCCTGCTACTCGAGAGTCACAAGTGCGCTGCCGGCCTTTAAGGTGGGAATAGGGGAAGGGTGAAAGAGGGGGAGGGAAGGGTTAGGGCCTTCGGTAACCTCACTCACTCGGCGAAAAGCAATGAAATTATTGCTTCACTGCCGATTTTCTGTGAGGCCGTGGTATCACTTCGGTCGAGCCGGCCCATACGTGCCGAAGCATGGCTCTCCCAATGACGTAAAAATGAGCAACTTCGCGTCGGTCAGACACTACTGGTATTCTTGTTAACCCCTCCAGCTAAGCTAAAATGCTTGTGTTAGAAGTTGGTTCACGTCGATAGTGCACTTTGTGGGGTTCGAACTCGTAACCATTTGATCGCAAGTCCAACGCCTTAGCCATTACGCTACCATCGCTTAAATTTTAGTTTTAATTTTTGGTTGAAAGGGGACTTGATCGAGAATGTTCTTAGCTATTATTCAATAAAATCTGTCCAGCCGTTCGAAGATCATCAGCTCTTTTTTACTTGATGGGTGTATTTTAAATGTTTAATTTATTGTTATTACAAACATAAATAAGTTCATTATCCAGTTATCGGTAACTTTAAAAATTACGAACCAATATCCGCGTCTAAACGTTTCGATTTGAACTAGTTACAATAAAACATCGTATTAAATATTTAATCAAGCAAGATAACAAATAAAACCTAGTCAAAAGCCTGTCACAAATTATAGTAATATTGATTATTATAGCTTTTATTGTAATCTACAGGGTGAACAAACCCGATCAATGGCTGCCAGGCAACAGAGTGACAACAGTGCCTTCATAACATGGAGTCGGGGCCAACGTTACCACCCCTTTGCTTTCTGACAATATGGTGTGAATTGGAATGGTTCATTTAATGTTTTATATTAGCTATTTCTGAAATGATAGATAGATTATACTTGATTTGTTCACCAGGGTTTTACAGAGAATATGTAACAAGATTTCTCGCATCGATAATGTACAAAGGGCTGTTTTATAAAGAAACTAGCAACCCGCTCCGGCTTCGCAGGGGTAGCAGAGACATCTTCAACAATTATCATCATATTTCAACCAATTCACACAAAACTTTTACAAATTACATACCTAAACCTTCCACATGTATCACTCTACCTATTGGTTAAAACCGCAAGAAAATCCGTTCAGTAGATTTGGAGTTTATCGCGAACAGACAGACTTTATTTTATAATATGGACTGAAAGCAATGTCTGCCAGACATGTTAGGCTGTCAATGCTTATCATCTACTTATCACACGTGCATGTACTACTTATATACATACAAAAAAATACATATAAACACACATATACACATTAAATAATATATACATATCACTACATATTATAAGACAAAGTCAACCGCCGCGTCTGTCTGTCTGTTCGCGATAAACTGAAAAAATACTGAACGGATTTTCATGCGGTTTTCAGTAATAGACAGAGGTTTCATGAGGAAGGTTTAGGTGTATAATTTGTACCCGTGCGAAGCCGAGGCGGGTTGCTAGTATATATATATATAAACAATGTACATTCATCATCAACATCTTTTAAAGTATCAAGAAGGAAAGTTAAATCATTGACACAATACATGATACAATTGACACGTTTTAACCGTTTCACTCGCGTTTATGGTTACTGCTCAGCTCCTAAGGCTTGTAGCGTAATGTTACATAGTCTATAACCATCCTCAATGAATACTCTATGCAATAAAAAAATAATTTTTCGAATACGACTGGTTGTTTCAAAGATTAGCGCGTTTAAACAAATCTCTTCAGTTTTATTATATGAGTATCTATAAATAAGCCTTATAAGCATATTATGTATAAATTATATTATTAAAAAATGTCATAATAATAATAATATTATGAAAAAGAAAAACAAATGAAATATTTGGATTTGGCCCACAATGTGGTCGACATGTGGAATGTGGATTTAGCAATAATTGTGCCGATAGTCATATCAGCCCATGGGTTAATTGCACAGAGCCTCGACCAACACCTTCAGAGGCTCGCGTTAGGCAGCTGGATTAAGGCCCTGATGCAGAAGGCGGTCCTTCTTGATACGGCACGTATTGTGAGGAGGTTTCTGTCTCTGGAACCCTAACCACCGGTAGCTTGGTCCCTGTACCCAATACCGGTGGGGCACTATTTTTTATATTTTTAAATGTATTTTTGATACATCTGAATGTATTTAAAAATGTAATTTATATGTATATTTAAGTGAATAAAGAGAATCATAATATTAAATATATATCTTTAAATATATATTTTGTTTTATAGGCATTTAAAAATGTAATTGATAAGTTTTACGATGAATATCTATAGAGAATAATAATAATCATAATTCATTTGTTTAACATAGGTATATAGCTGAAAACATTTATTATGTCCATTTTGCCACGTGGCGTACAAATGCAGTAGCGCATACTGAGAAGAAATTAAAAAAATAAATTGAAGTTAAAGTTACAGTAATAAAGTAAGTGTAAGATCAATATTAGTCATGTACATTATATAAAATTATCATTAAGGAATTCTTCTACGGAATAGTAACATTTGTCAATCAATAGCAATCTTTTTATAGTATCCGGTAGTTTATTAAATACACGTGGTCCCATTCCTAAAACACTCTTTTCAACTAGAGTTGTCTGACATCTATGATTGGATAATAAGTTTTTGTACTGACTTCGTAATGGCACATTTCGTGCACTAGTTTTTTTCTCAAACATGTTTAAGTTTGTTTTGACAAATACACTTAATTCAAATATATAAAGTGCTGGTAATGTTAGTATTTCTAGCGATTTAAAGAACTGTACACAGCTGTCATCAAAATCCTTTCAGTCATTTTTGTGTGAAAGATTACAAAATATCCATCCATCTTCCCAAACACACGTTTATAAATAGTAATAGTTTTTTTAAAAATGTGTATCAATCATGAAATTAAATCATTTAAAGTATTTTGTCACAAGTAGTATATTATCACACTGTTTTTCATTATTTATTCGCCAACTTAACACATAAATTGCAAGTAAAAGTAACTAAAATGTTGCAATTCGCGCGCGACAGACCGTGGCCGGGTAAGTCTTTGAAATAAAAACATACGGTTATGTAGCGGTTGCGGAAACGCGACGTGAAAATTGATTAGTGACAGACGTTGAAATAATTTGTAATGACTGTAATTGTGTTTGGTTAAAAATACGCTGGGATAAAATATGTATCATTTACATTAATTCACAGCGGAACGATGGAAGGAGACAAGTACCTTTCCTCCTTGTAAAAGACGCTCTGTTTCCTGGAGGTAAAACGGGCTCTGGTATCTGTACTAGTACTGTCGCAGATGTTGCCAGCTATTCGTGTAGACTTTTCACTTGATCGAAATTGAGCCAAGACCTCTCACCACGACCAGGCAGTGCGTTTTTATATAGGTTTGATTTTAATATAGTATTACAACCTTGTATTTAGTTTTGTAGGAAAAATTAATTAATTAATTCAAAAGTTAAAGTGAAAAGGACATAGACCATTTTGACAAAAACACGGTTTGGTGACCACTGCGTGAAAAGATTAATGAAATTGAGGTCTTCAACGAATAATTCCTGTAATACTAAAGTGGCTACCAAGCATACGTTTCATCTGGTAAATTTGTCATGTATTCACTTAAAACCTAAAATTTTATGCTATCCAAAGTCAAAGTCAAATATTGTTATTTTATAAAATTCTCTAAAAATTGTTCGAAAACCTTTTTAGGGTTCCGTACCTCGAAAGGAAAAAACGGAACTCTTATAGGATCACTTTGTTGTCTATCCGTCCGTGGGTCTGTCTGTCTATCAAGACCTTTTTTCTCAGGAACGCGTGGAGGTATCAAGCTGGAATTTATATCAAATATTCAAGTCTACTGTCCCTTGGAGCTGTGAAAAAATCAAACTTCTAAGCCAACACAATCAAAAGATACAGCCGTTTATTCGTTCGACACTCGCAAGGGAATCAAATACAGGGTACTCCCCGTGAACTCAGAATCTTGAAATTTAGTAAGAAGCAACGTCTATAAGACGTTGCTTCGTACTAACGCACTGATAAAGGAAAAATTGCGAAAACCGTATCTTTTTAGTTACATCATATAATAAAAATATTTTACGGAACCCTCGGTGCTCGAGTCCGACTAGCACTTGGCCGGTTTTTTTTTCAATTAAATTTAAAAAAAATATAAATCAACATACGCAGAGTCACCGCAACAATAGGTTGCTATGTCACATGTAAAATTATAAAATAAACAAAATTCATAACACATAATACCGTATCTCCCTTTGTCTATCTATAATCGCCCGTTTAAAAAAACGTACTGCACATAGTGCACATGTGTTTCGTTGTATTATTTTTATATTACTTCTATCATATATGTATATTATTAATATTTTGACTAGTGCTCAAAAAATGGCACTAACGAAACTGTGCTTAAATCAGTAGCACAGTTTTGCTACCAGACGCTTTGTGCCCGCGCTAGCAATGTACGTTTTAGTTTAAGTTCGTCGTTTCGTTTAAGTTTTCACTTTTGTCGGAAGTCTTATGACTGCCTATTTTTTTTATAAGGAATGTGTATCTATGATATATTTGCTCGAAGGTATGTTACTCTATTATAATATCGTCCAACAAAAAATAGAGCAAACTCTTTTGCTTTCTCCCACTTGATAGCACCACACATAAAGTAACATACCCGTATCTACTACGTGTTTAAAGACTACAAAGTGCCCGTCCACAACGAAACCCAATATGTTTTCAAACAAAATAGACACGTATTACATGGAGCTTGTTTCGTAATTTCAACAAATATGAATAGTTTGTCAAACTATCAATCATTGGAACCGTTATTAGTTGAATAGAGTGGAAAAACTACAATTCCTAATAGGTAGAAATTGAACACTTCATTTATTGAGTTTTAGACGACATATTTACAATTTCGTAGTTTCAACCATGAAATCATCGTATCGCTTTAATTGCATTGCATTTTTTTTATATATATATTATAGGGGGCAAAGGAGCAGACGGGTCACCTGATGGTAAGAGACTACCGTCGCCCATGGACACCTGTAACTCAAGAGTCACAAGTGCGTAGCTGGCCTTTGAGATAGGAGTACGCTCTTTTCTTGTATAATCTGTGACATATAAGACAGCGCTACCTAGACCCAAACTAAGCATAGCTTGAACTCTGGGCTCTAGAACAGGGATATACTTACTTAAAGTCAAAGTCAGATTATAAATAAATTGTTTGAAAACATCTTTTTTTTTAAATCAAAATTATAGATCGACACATTCCGCAACAATAGCTTACTTTGTCGAAAATAAAACAAATGATATATAAAAATAAATAACCCAAATAGGTAAGATCGCTATCTGCCAATGTCGATCTATAAGCGCCTGTTTTCAAATAGTTGAGCCTTGTGAGAAGAAATCGGGCAAACGAACTCACGGACACTCTTTTAAATCACCTGGTAGTTTAACAATATTTTGTGAAATAATGTAAAATACAGCACTGTTTCTCAAATACAATATTTACATCTAGACCACTGTAAATATAGGTATTTATGCTTACAAATATTTACGTTGCACTCCAAACCAACCTTCTTGTAGTCCAAGAATAAGAAAAAAAAGGGTGTGTGTGTGCAATACACACACGTCAGAAGTGAAACTTCAGAAAAGTAGTCTACGAGAGAATCCCACTATAATATTATAAATGTGAAAGCTTGGATGGATGGATGGATGTTTGTTACTCTTTCACGCAAAAACCACTAAACCGATTGCGATGGAATTTGGTATGTAGATAGGTGGAGACTTGGATTAACGCACAGGCTACTTTTTATCCCGATATTCCCACGGCATCGGGACTTACGCGGGTGAAACCGCGGAGCGCTGCTAGTGAGAAATAAAATATAAAAACTACAGAAATAATTTACTAATGTTAATAAATTTAATTTTAGATAATTAAGAAAAAAGTTATTGGTCAAATTAACACAGATGTATTAAATAATTAACATAAATTAATTAAGCAACGAATTTTAATACGTAAATGCACAAAAATGACACCACGTTGACATTGACACATTTTCTGAAGGCTTGGTAGTACGCAGGCGCAGAGACAAAGATTATAGGAAACACCTGATTATAGGATACTTGTATTCTATCTTATCCTCTCGCAGGCTAAATCCTATTTATGAATATGTTTGTCTCTTTACTCTCGCTTTTTCATTTCATCGAATTTCAAATCACAACGATTTTAAAGAAGCTTCACTTAAATCATTACCATCTTCCTGTGCTTTTCCCAATTTTATTTGAACTTATAAAAAAAAAAAATTGCAAAGAGATTTGACTGCTTTCTTTTATGGCCGGCTACCTGACGCCAATCTCCTTGGGAATGTAGTCATTTTAAAAGAAGGAAAAGATGAATTTTTGTAAAGGAAATTAGGTAGGGAGAGGAACCTACGGTAAGGGATACCTTGCAGTCTGATGGGGAAACTGGACTGAGACTGCATGGGCTTGGATTATTATATCAACCAAAAAAGTATTCTAATGTATTTAATTATTTTCGAGAACAGTCCTAACTGTTCCTACTAATATTATAAACGCGAAAGTTTGTAAGGATGGATGGATGTTTGTTACTCTTTCACGCCAAAACTAGTGAACCGATTGCGATTAAACTTGGTATGTAGATAGCTTGAGACCTGGATTAACATATAGGCTACTTTTTATCCCAATATTCCCACGGGATTGGGACTTACGCGGGTGAAACCGCGGGCAGTAGTAATATTATAAATGCGAAATTGAGTTAGTTTGTAACGCTGTCACGCATTGACTACTTGACTGATCGTCACGAAAATTTGCATACGTGACATATAAGAATATACGTCTTTCACCATTAAAAATGTATACTGTCCCCGAGGGTTACCAGGGCAAACCCACGGGCAGAGCTAGTACTGAATACAATTTCAAATGTAATTCACCTCAGTTTGAGGCTAAAGCGCTTTTATTTTGGGCAGCGCCGGATGCCGCGAGTGAAGCACCGATGGCAAATTAATAATGTACTATAAATACATTGTCTCAAGGAGTTTGTAATGTCAATGATCCCGGCTGCTGAACGTAAACAGACATTTAAGAGGAGGTATTATGGCTAAGGCCTCGGTGATCGAGTGGGTTTGAATCCAGTACACCAATGACGTAAACCCACACCTTGACAAGCATTTAGCTGAGCTGGAGGGGTTCACAAGAATACTAGTCATGTGTGATTTATGTCACTAGTATTCTTAGACCAGACATAACTCTTCATGATAATATCACAAACACGGTGTAGGTATATCTATACTAATATTATAAAGCTGAAGAGTTTAGTTGAACGCGCTAATCTCAGGATCTACTGGTTCGAATTTAAACATTCTTTCAGTATTGGATAACCCATTTATCGAAGAAGGCAATGGGCTATATAACATCACGATATGACCAATAGGAGCGGAGCAGTGACCATAAACGCAGGTGAAACTGCGCGCCATCCCAAATAATCACAACCTCCAAATCCACTATCTCCGAAAAGCTTTCCAAATACCAAGACTGAAGAACTGAAAACCCAATGATAAGCAACTGCAGTCCACATAGTACCAATTGTATTATCTTCAAACGGTTTAAAAACACTCGCTCACTCATTACATTTACTACAAAAAGCCACTATATCGAACAGTTGCCGTATCACCCGTAAACTTCTTACATCATGTTCTGTTTCGTCCTTTGTATAACGTGTTATGCTTGGCTGGGGCCCGCATGACGTGCAATCTACCTCTCTAACAGAGGGAGAGAAAAAATGAACAACATAATAATAATAAATTGACACATCTAAACTAGGCAGAGCCTGTACTATGGTAACCAGACTGCTGATAAACTTATATATTTCTAAATACATACATATTACCAGACACAGAACAAATGATCGTGCTCATCACACAATTATTTGATCTGGGTGGGAATGGAACTCACGACCTCTGGCTCAGCACTCAGGATTACCAACCACTACACTAACAGGCCAGTCTGTATGAAGGTTTACTGCCTTATTGCTTTCAAGAAAGAGAGTGTCGTGTCAACTCTTCTCCAGGATATTTTCTCCACCTCTCTGTAAATTCACTCCGACCTTCACACAACGCAACATATCTGAGTATACGGCCGCTATTTTTATCGTACAAAAACAAAACATTTAAAATGTTTTTGTGTTGTGTTGCTCGTATCCTGTTAGTACGGTTAGAAAAAAAAAATGCTAATGAATTAAATTAACCTTGTAGTGGCGTTATAAGGTTAATAAGTAAATGCAGCAGATGAAATTGTCTATACTATATTAATGTAATAAAGTCAAAGAGTTTTTGTTTGTTTGTTTAAACGCGCTAATCTCTGGGACCACTAGACGATTTTTTTATGCGATAACGGGTAAACGAGCCGACGGGTTTCTCTTTCTTGTATACAGGCTGTAAGTGACACCGTAACGAATCCTGAAATAGTGTATTCAGATCATCATTCTGAGCGGAAAATCATTGGAAATTTCTGCCGGAAAATTCATATCTTTTTTTTTCATTTTTTTGCTTAAAAATTATATTACAATGAGTAAACTGAACATTTTATCGAAAAAAATCAGTAAATAACCCATACGGCCAAAAACTGCATTGTAAAACAGTTATGCAATCAGCTGCTTCGACGGCGCCGTGCGCTGAAGGTCATTCACCGTACCGCACACAACGCGTGTTCAAAATCAAACTATGGACTGTAAATCCTTAATATCGTATTTTTATGATGAACTGACTTGCATTGTGATAAGTATCCAAAGAAAGACGTTTTTGTAGGTTATTCGCGACGGTGATTTTACACACTGTATATTAAGGATCTCCCCCATTTACTGGGTAGCCAACCTAAAATAGTATTTTTTGCTGATGACACATTAATTTTTAAAGTTGATAGACGCGTCAGTAACTTTGACGATGTAAATAATATTTATCATCAAGTACATGGTTGGCTTACTGCTAACTTTTAGTGTTAAATGTAAAAAAAATTGGTTGTCTGTAAAGTCGGTTTACGTCGTCATAAGAAAACTGTGGAAGAGAAATAACTGCGTCACAAGCCGAACGCTTAGGCCGATCGTGCTTCTCTATCGCTTGTGCCGCGCTCTCGCTTGCAGACTCGGCTCAGGCGGAACGTGACAATGAGTCATGCTTTCTCGTGCGTGTAGCCGGCGTTCATCGATTTATAAGACGTTATCACGTCAAAAAACGGAACGTATAATATTTTCTTTGCCCAACGTTAGACACACTGAATGTCAAGTTTTATTAAATAAGGAAAAGCTAGATTTTGTCAATGAAAGTGTTTTCTTAGAGATAAGGCTAGATTTTTTATGTTATTTATTTAACGTTAGATTCTAGATTACAATGAGGCGCTCACTTATCATCGCTTTCAAAGCGGCTAAGTTCTGCAGCATATGCTGTAAGGAAAGTCCGCCAATCAATAGATATAGATACTGCAAGACTAGTTTACTATAGTTATTTCCACAGTGTCATGTCATATTCGCATTATAGTATTAGCCATAGCCCGCAATTTCGCTCGCGTGGAAATTTGAGTGAAATCTCTTCCACGGGAACATACACGGGTACATTTTTCATGAGAAAAAGTAGCCTATGTGCTATTCCAGACTATATAATCTATCTTTGCGCTAGATTTCACTAGACATCGATCCTCACAAACTTTCGCCTTTATAATATTAGTAAGATAGTAAGGATAAGTATTACGAAGAAGATTTTCTTTAAATAAAACTTCAATTGTTTTGCTGACGCTACCGCACACGTGTCCGTGTGAACGGGAGCGGCGCAGGAGCAGACACACAAACAGACGCAAAACAAATATACATGAGTCAACGCACTGCGCCCAATGTGAGATGGGCTAGTGAATGATTTACGGGAAGAATGCAGTATTCTGTATTGTACTTTTTTACATGGGTGTATAGGAAATGGGTTATAAACAAATGACCCTTCTGATGGTAAGCGGTTCCCGGCATCACTTGCACGTTTCCAATTCCATAATAGCAATAGGCTAGAAGCTCTAATGAACCCCAGTCTCTGTGTGTGTGCTGTGACTTTGTCGCTTCTAAATCATCGTATCTTACCTCGTCAAGGGTTCTTTGTTATTGATATATGTAACTATCTGTTCCCTACGCGGCATTTATAAAATTTGCGCGGAATCCTAATTCTTTTCTAAAATAAAAGTAGCCTAAGTCACTCCTTATAACACCAGCTATCTGATAGTGAAAGTCCCGTGAAAATTGGTCCACCCGTTCCGGAAATTAGCCGGAAAACACAGACAGACAGACACTTGAAATCTAACTAGTAAAATTACACAACAATATTAAGTTTTTGTCTATTGCATGGGATTTTTTTTTCCTTTTTAACCTACTTTGTCAAAAATTATGTACCTATGCTGTATCAATGAGTCAGAATAAAAATATTTTTCTTTCTTTCTTAAGTTGTATTTATTGACGCGATGCGCTTTGTGACAGCCCTAATGCTGTTGTCTTATTACCTCTGAAATGTAACATAAAATAACGTGCCTTCACTCTCAGAAGTTATTTTTTAGGGTTCCGTACCCAAAGTCCGTACTGTCCGTCTGTCTGTCTGTCTGTCACCAGGCTGTCTCTCATGATCCGTAATAGGTAGACAGTTGAAATTTTCACAGAATGTGTATATCTGTTGCCGCTAAACCAACAAATAATAAAAATAAATATAAATTAAAAATTAAAGGGGCTCCCCTCTAGAGACGTATTTTTTTGGCTTATACTATCGAATTTTGTACTATGGTGCGGAACCCTTCATGCGCGAGTCCGACTCGCACTTGGTCGGTTTTTTAAAATGTTATCGTCTATTCTACTCGAACAGCTGACCGTTTTTTTGTGTATGGAAACCGTATCGGGCCGTCACCCCAGCGGGGCTTCAGTAGGGCGATGTGTCGGAATCGAACCGACTAAAACCACACAAATAGGACAGATCCGGGAACAGCTTTTATTAAGACATCTGGACCCCTCCTAGCGCCTGCCCGCAAAAGCGTGGGCACCACCTTCGGGTAAAACCCTCTCAATTAGGTGACGTCCAGGCACACGCGGACGTCACCTCCTCGCGCCTGGCCACGGTAGCAGGTCAAAGGAAAAACCCTTCACGTCCACCTGCGGCCACACTCAGGGCGGCATCGAACAGCTGACCTGATTTATCTTCAACTTAAATCTTTCAATCTGCAATCATAACTTAAACAGATTTACTATTATCTAAGTTAAAGTGGTAACTTAAGTTATTGTTTGACTTGACTTAGTTAATTGAATTTCGTTAGTCTTGCGGCGCTCAACAATCAAGATTACAAAGTTTTAAGATTAAATTTTGGGTTAGATTTTAATTTTACTTGCGAATATTTAATTCTGTTCTCTAGTAAGGCAGATAAAGTAAAGTTCATATGTATTTTGCGGATTACTGTTGATAGCATAACAACAAACTAGTCAACTAGCTAACTCGCTCGTGGGAGAGCCACGCTTCGGCAGGTATGGGCCGGCTCGACCGGAGTGATACCACGGCCTCACAGAAAACCGGCAGTAAAGCAATGCTTGCATTGCTTTTCACCGAGTGAGTGAGTCCGGAGGTCCCCCCTCCTCTCCCCCTCTTCCACACTTCCCCTACTCCCACCTTAAAGGCCGGCAACGCACTTGTGACTCTTGAGTTGCAGATGCCCATGGGCGGCGGTAGTCATTTACCATCAGGTGACCCGTCTGCTCGTTTGCCCCCTATAAGACAAAAAAAAACTTATCATTTATAAAATATTAGCTAGTATTCAGTAATTATCAGTTTATTTCCTCACTATCGGCGTTAAGAAATAGGTATTTGAATTCCGAGATAAACTCGCATTACTTACACAGTAACTTTCCCGCCAAAACCGCCAACCACTGGAACGCTCTATCTAAGCATGGGCAATATCAGGTGAGCTATAAAAACAAAATTGTTTTTCCTAATTTATGGTCCCATTTTGCGGATCCTTCGTTTAATATAATTAGTATTAGCCTTTAAGATATTACCAGATGTGGCGAATTTGACTAGACATTTAATTTTTTTAAATTGAAATTTGTCTACATAATTACCCCTTAGAATATTATAAAAGGCAGCGCATTTCATTTTTGTCAGCTCTGTTTAAAAAAAAATAGATATCATTTCGCGCTAGTTTGGCGCGCTTTTGTTTTTTGAAGTGAAAACTTTTTTAGGCACGTTTGTGCACTTTTGCTATGGGGAAAAAAGCACTGAACTCGTGACCGTCACGCTAATAATATTGAGTTCTGTCAGTACCTTATTAAATCACCAACCTGCTAATGTGACGTTTTAAATTCGTCGTTTCGTTTAACTTTTCACTTCTGTCGGCAGTCCCATGATTGCCTGTTTTTTTTTAAATTATGGTTATGCTCATAACTGCCAAAGAGTATTCAAACACTAAGTTAGAATAACTGCCTTTTACACTTTACACCAAAGAGTATACAAAGACTTTAGACTATGTAAGAGTTAAGACATACAGTATATACTTATACTAGAAAGATCAGCGTGGCCGTCCACGACACTGTAGATTAGCTGTTTTTCTTACGGTATAAAAAACGTAAAAACACTAGACTAAACGTATCTTTAAATCTTTTTGTAAACAAATAACACAGACGACAAAGATTTCTTATGATTAAGATTCTTCTTTTTATTTGATGTACTTCAGTTAAAAACAGGGAAAAATAAATCGACTGCTGTCTCATTTAGGATGTTTTATTTTAAATATTACTTTTCATTTTAATGGTGTGATGAACTGATGACGTATCATTTTTCTCTTATTACAGGTGGAAGGTTTTTTTCTATTGCCTTATCAAATCTTAAACTATGAATACTTCGTACCAAAACCCCCAGGACTACGACTAGAATACCCCACACAAAATAAAAACAAACTAAATCTTTTAATCCTGTTTCACCCTTATTAAAGCCTCGCTCGGTCCGGTCAAATTACGTAACATACAATCCTACACCTTCACTATAAAAAGACCATCTTTTTGTTACAGAGTGAAAGAGACAACGCTACGAAATCTAAGAAGTGGGAGTGCGACAAACGTTCTGGATCAAACCGGTTCAAGCAGTGTCCGTTGAGCGAACGTATCGCCTAGTATGCTGAAGTTCGAAATTCGAATCTAAAAGTGTTTTGTGATTGGTTGGATATTTGAAAGTGTGTTTTTTAACATGGCTGCGATTCCCGCTCTTTTTGGATTGCTTATGGCCGCTGTTGTAACAGGTTAGCCTTTTTATTCAAATTGTAGTTTTATTTGTTCTGTAGCCAGCGCATATTTAAAGGACATCATTGCCTTGATTACCTCATTAAATACTCGCACAAGCGCATAGTGCATTAAGAAGCCTTTTGCACAAAACTATGGAAATCTATGTCAAAAGCAAGTTAGTTAAAAGTTGTTAGTCATAGACCAGGCAATACGTAATCAACATTCCACCATATCGCAAGGTTCAATAACATAAAAAGACCTTTAAAATTCCACTAAAAAAATAAATTAATACCTACGTCTATTACGTAGGTACTGAAGGTAATAACGTTAAAAAAGGTATATTTATTTAGGCAAAGACGAAAATGTGTTAGGTAAAAAGGCTCGTAATTTATTTTAGTTTCTTTGTTTAGTGGAATATGTCAGTTCATTAGACGAAGATATTTTGACGTTTTTATTTATTACGTTTATATTTAACAATAACCTTTAAAAACGCTTCTAAATAATTTCGACCAAGCATTACTTACCATTTACAGATTTCTTCTATTTCAGCAATATTTTTTTCTAAGAATACACGCCAAGCCAAGCATTATCAATGTCTAATTCATTCAGGAGTTATAATGATTAACATCTTTAGCGTTAGCGTTGGTAGTCAGGCCGCTATCGGCTTGATTACTAACGATCGCTTCGACCGACTCGACCACGCCGAACGTTCATCAAATTGTAGATGTTCTGAAGAAAGGTGAGGTCAGAATTTCCCAAAACCGGCAAAAAAGACTTGTATGACAGGTTAAATGGTCTCAGAGGATCACATAGGAGTAGGAGTAGGAGTAATTTTAGGCTGCTAGGCCCAGAAACACAATCCGCCTGCTTTTTGTTACCTAACCTAGAAAACTTACATTTACATTCAAGAAGTTACATACCGTAATGTAGAGGATTGTATTATTTATTTCTTCCACTTTCGTATTCAACAAGCAAAAGCGCAAAGTGACACAGTCTGTTGTAAATTTTCGTCAATTCTGTGGCTTTATGTTTCTCTGATATTTCGCGCGGTACGTGAGAGAATAACGCGACGCCATGTTTTTTCGTAGTCTATGAACAATTTTTTTTTTGGACGCTTTACTCGCGTAATCAAGAATTTGACCTGGAATGCAAGGTTCGCACAAAAATATTTAAGAAAATTTATTCTGATTACAGCTGTTGTTGGGCCTTTGTGAGACCATTATGTTCTTTTTTAATATAGCTCGTGTTTTGGGTAACTCGTGACTGTAATAGATTCTTGTCTTGTATTTATTAACTTTGGTAAATTCTACGAAGCCAACATAGAATATTCTTTTACGATAATAGCGTTGCCGACATTATTTATTTTACTAAACACGTGAACTTATTAAATTAAGGTTTAATACTTTTTTACACTACTATGGTGTCAAACAATCAATTATCATAGCCTATGGACGTTTGCAGACACCAGGGGTGTCATCAACGGTCATCACTCGGGAAAACTATGCAACCCCCTCTCCTGGCAATGTCTATCGTTTTATCTGGTATTTTTTAATACTTTTATTATAAACTTGTAATGATTGCTAGGAATTCAAGGAGGTTCAATACTACTTGTGAGTTTGGGATTGTCTATCCTCAAGGCTCCCCTTGGTACCGATTACGACCATCTCCGACATCGTACTGCTGTTCCGAGGTAATTAAAGTACATCTTCATTTTCCTAGACCTAGACTCTAAACAACTAATTATTCATGTTTATTTTCACACTAATGTTGTTATCGATAAATAGGTAAACAATATGTTCGGGTCGTTCAACTGGCGAGCTTTTACTTAGTTCAGGGCTGTCACAACTTATATTTTTACCTATTTTTTATTTTTGTTTTTGTTAAGTTTAACTTAAATTGGTAAGTATATAAAAATATAAAAAAATATATTATTAATATTTGATTTTTCTATTAAATATTTGAGAGCTTTACAAAAATATTTTTTGAAGGGAAACTTCTTTAGAATCGTTGTGGTTTGAAATTCGATGAAAAGGCATCTTTGTCTTTGCGCCTGCGTACTACCAATCTTTGTCTTTGCGTACTATATATTAATGTCAACGTGGTGTAATTTTTGTGCATTTTTTCTCCATATTTCACTTATACTTAATTGATTCTTTACAAATTTACATTTAAATCCAATCTTAACATATATTGAAAACGAAGTATTGTTTGTTTTGAAAGTTGTGTACAGTTGTAACTGGACTTCAGGGTTGCTTACTGTTTATTATTAAGGCCATTCTTTGTATATTTTGATCTGTTTTTCTGAAGTTTCACTTCTGCCGTGTGTGGATTGTACACATACACTTTTTTTTGTTTAAATAAAAACTAATATTTCAAAATAAATAAATATAAAAAAACAGCACATTTTAAGCGCTGAATTCGAATCTTCTATTGCTCACCATGGGTCAGACTTCTGTCCTGTCACGCCTGTAGATATCTGCCGGTAGGTAGAGTCGAATTAAACACCAACATTTTGCGACTATAATCTGGTGAAACTCCCGTAACGGTGCAAGCCATCTACCGGGTACTTCGGAAATTAAAGATGGGACAATTGGGAGTAGGTATATTGAAAAATAGGTAAGAAGGGAAGGGAATGGAAGGAAAAGGATATTGCTTATGCAAGACGTTTTTTTTAAACTATGTAAATACTTGCATAGAATATTGATCCCTCTTATCTTAAATATAGGGAACATAATTGCATTTTGCAAACAAAAATACGACCCCTCAGCCCGATTACGTTGTTAAGTAGTACGAAGGCCAAATACCTTAAACGTCCAAGTTAAGTTTTTCTAAGCGTACCAGGTCTGCGTACTTCCAAGTAAATACCAGGTTATAAATTTATTAAACCCTGGTCGAGTAAATACGCCTTATCGCTATGACTGCGAGGTTTATCAGCTAAATTCTCAGATACCTGCATAAAACTGGCTTAGCCGTAGGTATGCTTGTCCTACAAATATTACAAACTTATTCATCAAACTTTAACCACCGCGTAACTCTATTATCACTCAACTTGATCACTTAGCGACCCTCTTAAAACTCTATTAATTGTCACTGCCAGTTTAAACTTGTTAACTATCTGCTATCCCTTTCACACAATCGGAGGTCATCGCTCTAAGTCAATTTTGACTCCTGCATCATAAATTATATATTAGCGTCTAAATTATAACAGTTATCGATATGTTATAATAGATCAGTATTAACAAGTTGATTAATGGTTTGTATTAATTTATCGTCAAGTATGTGTAGATGATTATATATTTATAATTATTAACGGATCAACCATATTTTGATTACTAGGTTAGTCATTTGAGCATTCGTCGCAAGAAATTCTTTGGGATTGCGTAGTTTGATTATTTTACAATTTAATTTCGGCGGGATGTAATCTTTATATTTCTGTATTGTGAGAGTAGGTAAACCTCCTCCTGGAAGAGATAATTTTTGATAGAAAAAGAAAGAACTTACTTTTTTAGGGTTCCGTACCTCGAGGGAAAAAACGGAACCCTTCTAGGATCACTTTCTTGTCCGTCCGTCCGTCTGTCTGTCTATCAAGACCTTTTTTCTCAGGAACGCGTGGAGGTATCAAGCTGGAATTTATATCAAATACTCAGGTCTACTGTCCCTTGGAGCTGTGAAAAAATCAAACTTCTAAGCCAACGCAATCAAAAGATACAGTCGTTTATGCCGCAAATTTTCGACACTCGCAAGGTAATCAAAACCTACAGGACCAGAGTACTTCTCGTGAACTCAGAATCTTGAAATTTTGGTACGAAGCAACGTCTTATAGCACAGATAAAGGAAAAATTGCGAAAACCGTAAATTTTTAGTTACAACATATAATAAAAATATTTTTAATAATTTTAAACTTACTACCCCTTTCCTCATGAACGCGTAGAGGTATTAAATTGAAATTTATATCAAATACTCAAGTCTATAATACCTTTAAGCTATAACAAAATGAAACTTCTATGTCAACGCAATCAAAAGAAACAGCAATTTAAGCCGCATATTTTCAAACTCGCAAGGGAATCAAAACCTAAAGAGTACTTCCAGTCAACCTAGAATATTGAAATTTGGCATTAAGCAATGTTTTATAGCACAGATAAAGGAAAAATGGCGAAAGTCGTTAATTTGTTGTTATATCACATAAAAAAAATTGTTTTTGTGATTACAAATTAATGGAGGGTTTTGGTTTCTGCAATATCACGGTACAACCGCTCAAATCTATCTAAAGAATACAAAACCCATGATAGGTACTGGTTCCAGACTTTAGCTGACGCGCGCGATAGGAGACACATGCGTACGAGGTTCACTTCATCAACTTAGCCATCAAAAGACGCTCAGTTAAGGTGCCAATCATGCAGATGTCGCTCCCGTATTGGACTGTACAGTAATTCTATAGTCTGCCATAAGGATGCTGTTTAAACCATCTATTTAAGATCCGGCCTTAATTATTATCTGATTAAATCGTTAATTATAAACAAATACATTAGTAACACAATATTATTATATTATATCTTCTCTATACTCTAGACATACACATGTGTATAGCAAGCCAACAATATACCAATTAGTATTCAATTAATATTATCTACACACAAAGCATCGTGTCCATTGAGCTGCAAGTCACCGCAGTCTGGTACATAGCATGGTTATTTTGGGATGTCATTGCCGAACTTAACTATTCAAGACAGATACTTGTTTGTATTCCCTCCCTGTCATTTACAAAGCTTTATCACATTGGAGTATTTTTCTTAAGTATATGAGCTTCAATTTTTGTAATCGAATTAAACGACTTCTATGAGGGTCAGTAACCAGGTCAAAATTTTTTTCGAGGTCTTGTTGTTACGCAGGTAAAATTGAAATCTTCTAAAAACTTGTCAGTAATTAAATACATGATTGGTCTATGTATATATAGATATATACTATTGATCCATCTTAAATATCACTAGGTATAGTAATTTTAATAGGTTTTAATTAAAGACAATAAATTAAGCTATACAGTCTAATTAATAACTACACTAACGACTATTTATATTCCTGCACCAAAAAAAGCTCCTCCGTATCATCCCTGCTGGTAGCGTTCTCAGAAGGCTGGCAGCATTAAATGGAAATAGGGTTATCGTATTTCGTTTTAAATTACATAGGTACGTACGTATGTATAGTATCATTCTATTAACTTAAAGCAGTCCTGTCGTAGGTGTGTCCTAATAAAGAAGTCTCATATAACAATATGATAATCATTTTTAAATGTCTCAAAGTAAATAATAAATTAGTAATGCATAAACGGTTGTCAAATAATGAAGTTTTTTGAAAAATGACTCACTCACATAGGCCGTATAACTTTGTTTGACAACCCTGTTTCTTTTTTTTTCTTGAACACCGGCATAGACAACTCACTCGGTGTGTTTACGAAGTCAGTTTTAACTTATAAAGTAAACATTCACGAGCTTGCTACAGGTTGATGTTTATTGTTTCATATTACTTAAGTTTGGTTGTCTATGGTGTTGGATATATTGTTTATTTGAATTAGGAATGGGTTAGAACGGGACCGGTAATTAAATTTATTTTTCTTTAATTCTGTCAACGGTAATTTTAACGCCAGTATCATGACTTCATGAGAGGAAATATCATCTATAATATTATTAATTATGTATAATGAAGCTGTTTTTTTTTTGGTTGAACGCGACAATCTCTGGAACTAAAACTCGGAGCTGAAAATTCTTTTGGCATTTGATAGCCTAATTCTTGAGGAAGGTTATAGACTATTTAACATCACGCTACGACTCTTAGGAGCGGAGCAGTGACCATAAACAACAATAAAACATCAATCAAAATCTATGAAGTATCCCTCGGGAACTCATTCTTTTCTGGATGATCTGGTTCCCTATGTCTTTTCTGTGAACCGGGCCCCGTGTATACAGAGTTTCATGATGATCGGTTGTGTAGTTAAGGCGTGATAGCGTGACAAACAAACTCAAAATAATTATCTTTTAAAAAAAGTATCACCGACTTCAATGCGTCTCAAATTATCCAAATCGCTTATAAAATTTGAAGAGTTCCCTCGATTTCTCCAGGATCCTATCTTCAGATGCTGACCTTATGACCATGGGACCACCTGGGAAGTATACCCTTTCAAACAAAAGAAGAACTTTCCAAATCTGTCCACGTCTTTGAGTAATCGGTGAAAGTACATTTAAAAAAAATACAGTGGAACATAGAACCTCCTCCTTTTTTGAAGCCAGTTAAAAAGGATTTCTTTGTTCCCCCTTGAGTTCCTAATTCCTAGTGAACTGGGAATATGGGCCTAGTTCTTTGTTTGTTATCATCACATTCGCCTGTTTTCTTAAATATACCAAGTCGTAGTCATCTTATAATGGTTTTTAACCGACTTCAAAACAGGTGGAGGTTCTCAATTCGTCGGAATCTTTTTTTTATATATTTTTATTATTTTGTGTCGGGGGGATTTTTGAATTTTTTTATTTATATCCGTAAATATAATCTATTCCAGCTTAAGATAATAATGTATGAATTTCAGTGTTCAAGTTGATTACTCTTGTTTCCCGACATAGAATTATAGGTTTGTGAAGAACTTACAGTAAAGTTCACTACCGGTTTGTCCGGAATTTATTAAATGGAACGTTGCCAGATTCCTCGGACCTTAAACTTTATCTTCAAACCCGGAACTTTGAGTAACATAAGCCACCAAAGATATCGAAATTTACTGAAGGCCATAACTGATTTTTTGATAGAATGGAACTTGTAAAGCCCAATCAGTAATAAGAAGATCGCAGACTGCATCCCTAGAGTGCAATTTCCTTATTAAAATTAACAAAAAGTGGGAGAGCCATGATGGCGAAAGCCGGAGTGATACCACGGCCTCACAGAAAACCGGCCTCAGCAACGCTTGTGTTCTGTTTCGCCGAGTGGGTGAGGATATCGGAAGCCCTAACCCTTCCCTCTCCCCCTTCTCCCCCTCTTCCCCCCCACTCCTACTCCAACCTTAAAAGTTGGCAACGCACTTGTGAATCTTAAGTCGCAGGTGTCCATCCGTCTGTCTGGTCATTTGCCACATATACCATAAAAAAGCCATCGAAATGCAGCATCCTGTATATGATTTCAGGTAGGTAAGGCATCTGTGTCGCGTCTCAGTGACCCTGACAGTGGGGCAGGTCTAACAGTAAACAAACGGAATTACCTTGACGAACAACAGACACCGCTGTGTGCTTCCGATAGTGCTGTTCATGGCGGAAATTGCCGTCAAAGAATGTCGGGGTTTCATTTAATAACTTGGCTCATTCATACAAATACTTAAATCCTACTAATATTATAAACGCGAAAGTTTGTAAGAATGGATGGATGGATATTTGTTACTCTTTCACGCCAAAACTACTCAACCGATTGCGATAAAACTTGGTATGTAGATAGCTGGAGACCTGGATTAACATATAGGCTACTTTTTACCGCGATATTCCCACGGGATCGGGACTTACGCGGGTGAAACCGCGGGGCGCTGCTAGTATAATATAAGTGTTTGTTTGTAATGTCATAATAACAGCATTTTAAACACAAATTTTTGTATGCATATATTGGTTTTCTATTTGGATTAGTTTGGATGTTTCTATGTATAATATGTTAAACTTCCAAAAAAAAAAAGAAATTAAAGTTATAGCACTCTAAATAATAAAGCTTCTTATTAGTGAAAGACTTCAATATCGTATCAGTAGTTTCAGAGATTACTTCTTACATCCAAACTTATACACTTTATCTCTTTAAAACATTAGTTTGAAAGACAATAATAAATGTCTCTTATATATATTACACAGCGCTGTCTAAACCCAAACTAATTATAGCTTGTACTGTGAGCTCTAGAACACGGATACTTGATACATTTCTTTCCTGTAAATACATACATATTATTAACATATTTATAAGCTTACTAATGCTCAAAGACGATTAACATTCCGACTCATACGAATCCCTTTGTTCGTCATCCAATGTTCGTGTCGTTTACTCTGGTCATAAAGTCCTCAATATCGCAAATCGGTCAATAAGTTAATTGAGAATGAGTCAGAATGAGTCACACAGCATCCTATACCTACTAATCACATATCGAGTATGACAACAGTATTGAGTCACGTAAATAAGGCGACATTTGTAGGTGTTTGTTGAAGGCAAATGCGCCATTTTAAGTTGCGGGTGTGTCTAAGAAATAAACATTGTGATTGGTTTTTAATATAGTGTGAGCTCAAAATATATAAATATGTACGAGCGAAGCAGCGCGGGAACTGCCAACAATGAAATAAATCCATTTTTCAGCCCCAAAACATGATTAAAACACAAGATTCCTACAATATCTTTCTTCTGAGTGAGTGAGATTACCAGAGGCCCTAACCCCCTTCTCTCCCCCTTTTCCCGTACTCCCATCTTAAAGGACGGCAACGCACTTGTGACTCTTGAGTTGCAGGTCCATGGGCGACGGTAGTCATTTACCATCAGGTGACCCGTCTGCTCGTTTGCCCCCTATAATATAAAAAAAATATAAATAAAAAGTATAAATGTACACACACAGTAATTAGTATTTCGTCTTTTCTGAAAAAAGTGTATTTTTTCAGAAAGGTTCAAATCCCACACGGGACAAAAAAAAATTGTGTGATCCACAAATAGTTGTCCCGAGTCTGAGTGTTCTTTGTGTCCGTTGTTTGAATGTTTGTGAAGCCCCGCGACACAGGAATATACCTAATGCGAGAGTTGTCTTTTTTTAATTAAGATCTAGGTGTGACATCACATATGTTGTAAAATGTTGCACATGAAGTGCGGCGAGACATGCTGTACTTTATGCAATACTACCTAACAAGTCTAACAACCAGTAACCATGTTTCTTGCAAATAAAAATTATGATTTTCATTAAAATTTACCCAGTCTAACAGAAAACTGCCTTCTTTTAAAGATTTTTATTACGAAACCAGTGTAGGCACGTAACCGTCTGATTCAGCCTTTATATAACAAAGATTGCAGTGCTGAGTCATCGTAATTACACCTTTGTTGTGATTCAACTGCAGTTCTGCGGTTATTTTAGATGTTAGTGCAAGGTCGTTTGTTCGAATAACAATTTGAGACAAAGGATAATAAAAAAAAAGTCATAGCAAACGCGCGTGTGTTTCTCACTTAATTAGTCGCGAGCTGGGGTCGATCGATTAAGTATGCATCAGAATATAGCTAAAAACCGGCCAAGTGCGAGTCTGACTCGCGCATGAAGGGTTCCGCACTATCGTATAAGATTTAATACTATAAGCCAAAAAAATACGTCTCTAGTAGTGCCCCCTTTAATTTTTAATTTATTTTAATTATTTGTATTGTATTTTTTTTTATTTATTATATTACGGATCATGAGATACAGCAGGTGACAGACAGACAGACAGGCGGACGAACACTGGAGCCTTAGTAATAGGGTTCCGTTTTTACCCTTTGGGCTAAAAATTAACAAACTCATTAATAATTCTTTAAAAAAAAACCGACTTCAACAAAAAAACTATTCCATAAAAGACTTATATATGGTTTTCTCATGGATGCCATTGTAAGAACTGGACCAAATTGAAATGGGACCACACGGGAAGCACCAACTTTCAAATAAAAAAAGAATCATCAAAATCGGTTCACCCAGTCGAAAGTTCTGAGGTAACAAATATACAAAAAAAAAAATACAGTCGAATTGAGAACCTCCTCCTTTTTTGAAGTTAAAAAGTTAAATCAACTAATACATTTTGTCTCAGTTTTTAATAAAAAATATACATATATTGTTAAAATAAATAAATTCGTTAAAACAATTTCTTACACAAAGAAATACTTAACGGAAAATTACGTGATCCTGATCAAACGGGTCATATCCTTGTTTTGCTATCGTAGTGGTATTACCAGTAGTACTTAAGTTACAACATATTAGAGCTAATAACGATCAAAATCAGAAATGAAAAAGTTATTAGAGATTTAAATCTAATAAATAAAATCAATGTTTGATTGATGAACCGTTCATCAGAAATCATCATCATCATCATCAATCATCATGAAATTATGCATACACTTTGCCAGGGATACAGACGGACATAGGCTACCATTCATCCAGATATTTTTTTTTTTAAGAAATGGAAAAATTACATTTGTGTGAAGCTGCGGGCAAAAGCTAGCTCTAAATAATGTATATATATATATTTTTTTATGGTATAGGGGGCAAACGAGCAGACGGGTCACCTGATGGTAAGTGACTACCGCCGCCCATGGGCGCCTGCAACTCAAGAGTCACAAGTGCGTTGCCCGCCTTTAAGGTCGGAGTAGGGGAAGAGGGGGAGAGACGGGAGGGTGACGACGGTGAAAAGCAATGCAAGCATGGTTTCACTGCCGGTTTTCTGTGAGGCCGCGGTATCACTCCGGTCGAAGCATGGCTCTCCCCGAATTCATTACAAATACGAATACCTTTAAATAAATAAAATCGCCTTACACAAAGAAATTCCTTAAAGAACAAAACGTTATCCCTGTCAAGAAAACTCATAACTCTCGACGTACCACCATATTTCTTATCATCTGATATTTCGGAACATATCTTTGTCATACGTCACTTCCGGGAGAAATGACGTCATTTCTTACGTCACGAATGAAATAAAATGCGATAGTTTTATATATATTGAAAGGAGGAAAGGTATTCACTTTGTGAATTCGTCTGCCAGCGGTGACAAGTACCGATCAGTTACATTTTAGATTCAGTTTTAATGTAATTTCATATCTAAGTAACAATAAAATGATAGATCCTTCCCTTCTCCCCCCTCTCCCCTCTTCCTACTCTTCCCCCCCTCCCCCTCTTCTCCTACTCCCACCTTAAAGGGCGGCAACGCACTTGTGACTCTCGAGTTACAAGTGCCCATGGGCGGCGGTAGTCATTTACCATCAGGTGACCCGTCTGCTCATTTGCCCCCTATACCATAAAAAAAAGAAATTAAAATGATACATAAGACTTGTTAGACACGTAGCGTAAAAGAAAACTTTGAAAACTTATTAGTACAATTATTGTACTAATAAGTTTTCTTTTACGTTACGTTCCAAAGACAAACTTGCATCATTACTTTCGTTTCGTCCGAGAGCGTTCGATGCTCGCTCCATTTTGAACTGTCCTTCCTTTTGTTTTTAATTTAAAAAAAGGCTATACAAATGGTGCTACATCAATTAGTTGGTGCTCAGTGAGGTGAGCGTGAAGAAGTGGACGAACGTGTAATGAGGCCGCGGGCAAACACGTACTGGTCTAGTTCCATTGTGTAACGGTACGATATTCTGTCGTGACGTATCTTGAAAAGTTAATAAAAACATATTTTATTTTTAAGCTCTCCGAAAACACAAACGATGGTTAGTTTAAAAATATGCAGTTTTTTAATGTATAAAGATTGATAGCCTATAAACTCTTAGTAGCGTTGTCGCTAGGCTATCGGACTCGCAATTGAATGATTACCCATTCGAACTCCAGTCATTGCGGCGCCTGACAGCGACGGGTCAGGTCGTTTCACCCCTTGATAAAGGCTGTTTGGTACGAAACTAGTCGCGCATCTCCGAAATACACACGTATATTTATACTATAGAAAAGCTGAAAAGATTTGAAGTTTGTTTAAACGCGCAAATCTCTGGAACTATCAATCAGATTTTAATAAGTATTTTTGTATTTAATAGAGTATTCATTGAGGAAGGTTATAGGCTATGTAACATCACGCTACCACCCTTAGGAGCAGAACAGTGACCATAAACGAGGGTGAAACAGGGCGGAACGGCTAGTCTTTAATAAATACTTTAACAGAATGACTTCATTTGTCTAGGGGTAAGTACATAGATAAATCCATGACCCTTCAGTCTGAAACTTGCTTCTTACTAGAGTCACTTTTTTACTGTTACGGTTGATTGTTCGCAACGTAAAGGAAACATTACGACGATCTGTAACACAATGGAAACACGCCACGGAATACATTACACTGAAACTTTAGTCCTTTAGCAATAACTCCAGTTTCTCCCTCGTTCTACACTTAAAACGTCTGCACTTATTTCTCTTGTATCTAAAAATCTAAAATGTTACAAAACTGAAATTGTTGCTAATGAAATTGGTTCCTTTTACATTTAACTCGATACTACAATTTATCTATTATTATTATAATATTATAAATATGAAAGTTTGGATGGATGGATGTTTGTTCCTCTTTCACGCAAAAACTACTGAACCGATTGCGATGAAACTTGGTATGTAGATAGCTGGAGACCTGGATTAACGCCTAGACTACTTTTTATCCCGATATTCCCACAGGATCGGAACTTACGCAGGTGAAACCGCGGGGCGCTGCTAGTTGCACAAATATATGACGGGCCTGTTGGTCTAGTGATCCTGACTGCTGAACCAGAGGTCGTGGGTTCGATTCCAACCCAGGACAAATAATTGTGTGATGAGCATGATCATTTGTTCTGTGTCTGGATGTAATTTATCTAGGTAAATGTATTTAGAAATATATAAGTATGTTTATCAGCAGTCTGGTTACCATAGTATAGGCTCTACTTAGTTTGGCATCAGAAGACCGTGTCAACCAACAGGCCGGTCCAAATGTCTTTGCTGTACAGTTATAGATAGATCTTGAGCAAAATTTATTTGGTACCCCTTTATTACAAGACAAGAATCTTTGACGGGCTAAATCACGTATGTATTGGTATTGGTTAAATGACTCAAAAACGGTCCATTATGATTTTAGATAGGGCTGGCTAGTTGAGCCAGCCTAGCTCCTTCCAGAAGCAGAGAAGCCTCCTGGGGCGTTCACAGGCGGAGTGACCTCGCACCCACGAGGTTACTTGCCATTTGTGTGGCCACTCTCTCGCACTCCAGGTTAATGTGGGCGGCCGTTTCCTCTGTATAGAGGGCTGTCTGTCGCATTACTGCTGAATAGATGCCGATTCAGGGTCAAATGTCTCGTAATGGTTCCTACAACCATCCTGAAGTCGAGTCGGTTAAGACTGAGCAGTCTGCAAGTCAAATGTATTTTGAGGATGCCCGACTAGTTTCGAGTCCAACGAAGGGACACTTTAGGTCGATTCATCTCTTGATAAGGGCCCCCCGTCAGTCCGAACCCGTACTGTTTAAGTAATACCAATACCACTCATTAAAGTTTTTATTTTAAGACGTGCTTTAAAATATTATCGCTGAACTGACAGAGATAACCTTCTAGAAGGATCTAGATAATTCTATTCAAAAGTCCAAGAGACATTAATATATTTAATGTGTGCTAACTCTCATTTAGTAAACGCATTAGTTGGTACGTTTGTGTCAGCGTTGGCCAGCCATAATCAACATCGTTCGTCTACACAACATGATTACGTTAGCTGCGACAGACGAGATACTCCGTATGAAATTGTCTTACGCCTCAACTTGAACTAACTTGGTTATACAAACAGTGTTTGTTGTTGCGAAAATGAAAACGGAATTAACGTTCGAGTTTATGGTATGTGGCATGTCTCGCGTGGCGTATGGCGTGTGCGTGAGTACTATGCGATTCAAATAAGAATAGGAACGACATTGCGCCATATTGTGATGTCTTAGCTGTCAATTCAAACCTATTAGGTACGATGAGCAAAACACATATTCTTGAAATTATTTATTTATTTACAAAAAACATGAAAATTATCACATATATATTTTTTTAATTATGTGAAAAAGACTGAGAAATGCTTAAGGTGTCCAGTACATAATATGTTAGAAAAGTCTAAACAATGACTGTTCAAATTATACTGGTTAACGATATATCGTTAACAAGTTTGATATATTAATATATCAAACTTGTTAAAACTTCAACATTTAAAACTTAATAAATTATTATCGAATTTCGACCAACCGGTGAACTCTAGTTATTTATAACCGACTTCAAAAAAAGGCGGAGGTTCTATGTTTCACTGTATATGTCATTTTTTAATGTATTTTCACCGATTACTTAAAAATTGGACGGAAAATTCTTCTTTTGTTTGAAAGGGTATACTTCCCAGGTGGTCCCATGGTCATCAGGTTAGGATCTGATGATAGGATCTTGGAGAAATCGAGGGAACTCTTCAAATTTTATAGGCACACTTGAAGCGATTTGGGTATTTTGCGGCGCATTGAAGTCGGTGATACTTTTTTTAAAAGATAATTATTAAAATTATGAAATTAAGGAATTCGGTAGTACTTGAGCTAAAAAAGTAAATTAAAAAAGATGTTAATGTTACGGAAATTAGTTTTGTGTGCAAACCGTACTTTCCAAGTGACAGTTGACAGATTAAGGTCATTGACGTTCCTATTCTTATTTGAAACGCATTGTACAACATACATGGCATGTGACGCCACGTTAGGTGTCATGAGTTTGATTGCCGACTAATACACATATTTGTAAACATGTGTTTTTATTACTCAGGGTTAATACATTTATCTGTATTTATAGCATGTCCCTATTTACATAATTAGCTTTACTGGACATAATATAATTAATAATAATTATAAATTAACGTTTATTGGGGCACAGAAAAGGATACAAGGTACCCGTCATTCAGAAAAAGTTCAGCTCCCATTGGATATTTCAGTTGGTGGCAATCTTACTAATATAAAGGCGAAAATTTGTAAGAATGGATGAATAATAATAATAACTGGACACTGATCTCAAACTAGGCAGAGCCTGTACTATGGTAATCAGACTGCTAATAAACATATTTATATATTTCTAAATACACAGATATTATAGATAAATTACACCCAGACACAGAACAAATGATCATGCTCATTACACAATTATTTGTCCTGGGTGGGAATCAAACCCACGACCTCTGTCTCGGCTCAACGGATCTGGATGAAATTTGTCACAGATAGACTATAGTCTGAATTAGCAAATATGCTACTTTTTACCCCGGAAAAATTTACGGTTCCCATGGATATCACCAAAATTTCCACGAGATCGAAGTCCCGGGCAACGGTTAGTAATCCATACTAGAGATCTCGTGGTGGTCGAATTTCGACCATCGTTTTTTCATTGGGCAGTATAACTTGAGCTGTCATTGTATAGACTTACCTATCATGACAGGTAATCACATATACTGGACGCTTGTAATTTCATTAAGCCGTTTTCACGTAATTTTTAAAGTTGTAAGACATATTGTTTAAACATTTTAGCTTTCTGCTCTTCTTCTATATACAAACTGTAAATATTCCAAAATTCACGTTACTACGTTCGCGAAATTTTTTTAAAAAGGGATGCAAAGAATTCTCTTCACGTATTAATCGAAGCCAGAGGAAAGAGCCTTTTTTTACACCCATAATGATCGCTTGATGTACCTGAACGGTTACTCTGAAAGCATATTTCAGTTTCCACTCAATCAAGCAGTAATGTAGCAATGTTCGCGAATATTTCTCCTTGTTCCGTGACAAACGATTCGAATTGACTCAATTTGCGGCTACGCTATAAATTCTGCAGTTCTCATCAGACCTATTGTTGCAAAATAGTGATGGGATTTTATCGATATAATTGTTAGTCGATGAAAATTGATTTATTTGGAATTAATGTAAAATATTTCTTTTATAAAACTACTAGCTATTGTTCTCGGCTTTGTCAATACAGATTTTATCAATCAATTTAGGTATACGGAACACTACTTTTTTCTGGATAAAAATCCTTATGTAATTTTTTGAACCCCTGACATGTGGTGGATACAAAATTTTATCATGACCGGTTGAGCAGTCAAGGCGCGAAAGCGTTACAAACAAACATACAAACTTACGTTTGCATTTACAATAATAATATGTTAAGATTAGCCGTTCCCTCTTTTCTGGTTTTCTGGCATTATGTTAAATATATCTTAAATTTCATGAGTCAGTTGAGTAGTTAAGGCATAAAACCGCAATAAACAAACTGATATTCTCATTTATAATTTTAGTTACAATTATTCGTGACAAGCTTTCACCCGCGATTTCGCTCGCGTGGCCTTCTTCTTCTCCACTTCGGAGAAGTAGAGAAAAGACGTTCAAAAATCTGTTTAGAACACAGGACACATACACTCTTCGCCTTCTCTGATCCATTAACCAGATAGGTATAGTACTGGCCTTTACGCCGTCATGAAAGGGCCATTGGGCCCAACTATCCTGTGATTGTTTTTTTAATTCTTAGTTTTTTTTATTATTATTCTATATTTACTTTTTATTTGTACCTACATATACATTTCCTTCACTGTTATATATATATATACATTTGAACTAACCTCTTAAAGTTACTCTATTTTTAGCTTTTCATACATATAATATGTATTAACCTTTCATTGTTCTGGACAACCGTAGATAATAATCTAAATCCAAAATGTCGACTGCCAAATATCGATATGAGTTTTCCCCGCTCTTAAATAACAATCAAATCAATATCAATGAGTTCAGCTCGTTATCGATAAACGCTCAACACTAGCAAATTATTCTAAAGTTATAAACTTAATTCAGAATGTCTAACTTCAAGTTCTTGTGAAAGTTTAAGTACATTAAAAAGGAATTCAAGTCCTTTGTAGTTTGCAAACCCAATCAAATAGCTGCAAGGGTAGAACAATTATAGACGGGAAAGTTTCTTTAGAACGTCTGAGAAATTTGAGATACCTGAGGCAGAGAGCTTCATATTGTAGTTTCTTACAGTTAAAATAAATAATTATTAAGCATACATACCTACGTACATTCAAGCCTGTATCCCCAAAGAGGTAGGCAGACATATTGCCAACTAAAATTTGGCCCCACTTACGGAATAGGGGCAAGCCTATTGCCGTCAAAACTTTGAGAATTAACGATGGGAAAATTGGGAGTAAATTGAACGGGAAAGGCAATAGAAGGAGAGAGATATTGCTTAAACTGATGGATTGGGGAGTCATTATTTAACAATCTTCATGAACTAAGTGTTACATTCGTTATTATTTTAAAGTTAGTAGCCCTACTATAATATTATAAACGTGAAAGTTTGTGCGGATGCATGGATGTATAGATGTTTGTTACTCTTTTACGCAAAAACCACTTAACCGATTGCGTTGAAACTTGGTATGTAGATAGCTGGAGACCTGGATTAACGCATAGGCTACTTTTTATCCCGATATTACTACGGGATCGGGACTTACGCGGGTGAAACCTCGAGGCACTGCTAGTAATATAATAGACGTGAAAGTTTGTGCGGATGCATGTATGTATGGATGTTTGTTACTCTTTCACGCAAAAACCACTTAACCGATTGCGTTGAAACTTGGTATGTAGATAGCTGGAGACCTGGATTAACACATAGGCTACTTTTTATCTTGATATTTTCACGGCATCGGGACTTATGCGAGTGAAACCGCGGGTCGTAGCTAGTAATATTATAAAGTTGAAAGTTTGTGCGGATGCATGGATATATGGATGTTTGTTACTCTTTCACGCAAAAACTACTGAACCGATTGCGATGAAACTTGGTTTGTAGATAGGTGGAGACCTGGATTACCACATAGGCTACTTTTATCCTGATATTTCCATGGCACCGGGACTTACGCGGGTGAAACCGCGGGGCTCAACTAGTTAGCTAGTTATATTTAATTGTGAAACCAAACACAAAGCGATTTGTCTATAGAAAATTATGACGTCACAAACCGTTATTTCAAACAAATGTTTTGTATGTTCTGTACATAAAATTTTGACGTTTAATAAAGAGACTGATTTGACTTCATAATCAACTTCCGAAATCGAGGTCCTATTCAATACTAATGATCTTGATGTTTCGAATGTATATTATATAATTATTTAAACAGGAATTAACGCGATTATTAGGTATTACACACCAAATTGCCTTACGTTTCGGCCAGGTTGCACTGGCCGTGGTCACAGGCTGACTGGCTCAGTAGTGCACGCCTTCCGTCATCGAGTCAGTGAGGTAGAAGGTTCTTCATCTACCCGAACATTTTCGATATTTTTTAATTTTCCTTACTGCAATAACAGTTTCCCTATTCTCTAAGCAAACCTGTGTCCCTATCCCGGCGTTTATCTATTAGTTAAAGTAGACGGTGCTTTAAACGACATACAAGTACAGTACATAGTTTTATACATCTGCTGTGAGTAGGGTTACCAGCTCTTGCCCAGCTTTTGCCTAAGGGGACGTAGGTAGAGGCAAGCAACAAATGTGACTTCGTTACTTTAATAAATTTATAAGAACATAAGCATACAAAAGCCAGGTGGGCAGCTGCCTTCCCCTGCCCACTACCTGATAACGCCCATGCACATTTCAGCGGTAGGCAAGTAGAGTCGGAACAGATCCATAGACAACACGCTAGTGACAATATTGGAGTCTGGAGTGTTTAAACTCACCGCCTAACCGTCTAGTCCATACTTCATACAAATAAATAAAATTAAAGTGTCTGTACCTAATGTCAAAATAATAGTTTTTTTAAGCTCATACAGTTATTTGCACGATACCTATGAGTAAAAATTAGTTTTTTCCATTTTTGTATGTATGTCTGTCTGTTTGTTTCGGCTAATCTCCGGAAAGGGTGGACCGATTTCCACGGGACTTTCACAGGCATGTAGCTGGTGTTATAAGGAGTAACTTAGGCTACTTTTATTTTGGAAAAAGAATTAGAGATCCGAGCAAAATATACAAATAAGTACACGCTAGCGAAGCCGCGCGGAAACTGCTAGTATAAAATAAATTTTATCATAGTAAAAAAATCTAAAATATTAGAGCCCCTACAATAGTTTTTTAAGAAATGTCACACGGTACAGTTTCGTAACCACAATATTATTCCTATTGGAACAAGATACGATTTTCCGCAAATTTGTGAAGACATTCCTGGCGTCTGAGCTAGGAGTGAAAACAAAGGCATTCTTCAAAAAATGTCATCCTATCAAATTCTTAACCGGAGGATATCAAAAATGTTCTCCCATCTAGAGGAATAATAACGTTTTGCGCGATGCGTACTGCGCCCGGCATTTAGAGCATGAAACGACATGCCACTGACAGCGTTCAGGGTTGCCACAAATAAGTTAATGTTGTAATAAAAGTGAATTACGGCGACTTTAGATTCAAATTCAGTTTATACCGTTCATTCGTAAGCATTTCTTTTAATAAATACATATATTTAATTGTTTTTCTTTTTGTTTTTATTCTGAAATTGCGTTGTTGCGCTCTGTTTGAAATACACTACAGTTAATAGAAATACAACAAAAAACAAAAACCTTGTCTAATTTTATTTATTTTATATTAGGTATTTATTTATTTTACAATACAACTATTTACAGGTTACTTTATTCAGTAGTGTAGCGATCTAATAGTATCAATACCTTTCTTAATGTTATATTATCTTAAATGTAGAACACAGTATATTTATTGTCTAAAACAAATTATTGCCAATCCCTTGTGAATTTACTCAGAGCACAGCAAAAAAATGTCTGTTTCCTTCGCTATAAGGTTTCGGGCGAAACGCGCTCGTCAGATGCGCCTTTTTTGGTTCTGCCTCGTGGCTCCATAAGCAAGGTCACTTTCGGGCGTCGCCACATATACCTATCAGATACACATAAACCTAACCAATCTAAAACTTGAATTATATACTTTATATAAGTCCGTTATAAATGTTAGGTTTCCATCGACACCGAGTAAGTCATACGCCACCCATGGGTCTATTAGTTTCATGTGTAGACCAAATGACTGCATTATCTTCAAATTGAATTCTTACCAATGAGTTATATAATACTATAATTGCTTGAATGTTAGCTACCAGCCATTCCAAGGACAAAGCCTAGGTTCCTGTATGCTTTTTTACATATTTTATTTAAATTAATTCTGTCTAGTCATTGCACAAAGACTAACAATTATATAAAACCGAATCTAATGTATTTTACCTTTTTTTTTATTTGTTGAGTGTAAAGTTTTACATAAGAATTCGATTGCCTAAAAATGCCAAGTGTGTCAAACGCGTATTAAGAAAAATACTAATTGAACAGGTTTCAACCGCTTCTTTATAACCAAGCAAGATTTAATTCTACATAACTTTCCCGCTAAGTTATTGAGTCGCAGATTCTAGGTGTGACAACCCTACAGAACTGCGTTTACAATGTAAATGCGAATCAGCCTGCGTGTTATGTGATCTGTCTACCAATTCCTGCTGTTTGTGGATTTGTACAATATAGTATAATAATAAAATATTTTATTAGAATGTTGTCTATCGCAGACATGTTTGGACGAGAAATTAATATCTGCAAGTTTATGGGGTGTCGTATCTTGGTCAGTTTTTACTACTAATTATAATTATCTGAACAAATCTTGGAAGTCCATTTTATCACTGACCATTAGACCAACAGGCCGGTCAAACGCAAATATTATTATTGTTATTTAAATCTTAAAAAATCTGCTGTGCGTTTCTTTAAAAGTAATAAAACAAATACACCATTAAACATAAAACAGTTATATATAGACATGAACCGACACGGGTATCAAATCCCATAGCCAATCGGCCCATCATTGACAATCTGTCACAGTTCAAAACAATAACTCTCATTGTTTCAATGTCAAGTACCTTTATATAACGGTGGGGAATGTCATTGTCTAAGGTCTTCTCCGGTAATAATTGAACTCAACAATGTATTTTTTTTAAATTTTTAAACCCTGACGCAAATAGGAGGGCTGTTACAAGGCGTTCATTACACGCTCATGCAAGCATCACTCAATTCCAATAGTCATGACTGATGGTTGCATGATGTAAAAATAAACTATCCAGATTTTGAGAAATCAAAAATCATGCAAATTATTACCAAATACTACACAACTAATATTCATTCTGTATTTTACAGACAAAATAGGCAGAGCCTGTACTATGGTATCCAGACTGCTGATAAGCATACTTATATATTTCTAAAAACATACATATTATAGATAAATTACACCCAGACACGGAACAAATGATCATGCTCATCACAAAATTATTTGTCCTGGGTGGGAATCGAACTCACGACTTCTGGCTCAGCAGTCAGGGTCACTAACCATTAGACAAACAGGACAGTCATCAAATCAATATCATGCAACGCTCAATCACTGTATTAGACGAGACTAGTAGATCATTTCACCCCACTTAACCATAAGGGCAAGCCAAATGCCGCCAACCGGGAACTTTGGGAATAAAAGATTGGAAAATGTTGAGTAGGTACATTGAAAGGGAAAGTTAGGCAAGAAGAGATTTAATACCTTTACTGACATGTTGTCAATTAAAAAATGTCAGTAAAGGTATTAAAAGGATTGCTTTTACCTGAGAACTATAGTATGCGCGTTATCATCTGAGTCGTCAGGTCATAAAAGTCAAAAGAGATAGGAATGTGCAGTGGTGCGAAACGACGAAGTACAAAATAGACATTCGTCGATTCACACCACTGGTCCGAAACGACGCATTCTAAAAGGGGCCTTGTGCGATTCACACCGTGGTCCGAACAGCTTGTGGTGAATCGACGAAGTACCCGGAAAAGGATATTGGTTATTTCCTTACAGGGATGAATTGGGGGGTGTAAGCAATAGTGTATATTCTATTAGACCTTTTTTTTTTTTTACGCGGGGAATGCTTTTCGTACCATACCCTCCGTCGGGGATACGAAGGGCGTGTGTGGGATTCCCGGCGAACCGGTCTACCCACTAAACCACCGCGGCGGCCTACCTCGGCAGTCGGGAGGAGCTCCAGGACCGCATCGGCGGCTTCTGGAGTCCCCCCTGCCGTACCTCATGACTGAGGTACATCCCGGGGTGACCAGAGTCACCCCCGTGGCAGGTCGATGTCACGCCCCTCACCTCACGCTTTGCACAGTAAGACGCGGAACACCGACCCGCCTTGGACGACACTCCATATTCTATTAGACCTAACAGTCAGTAACTATCTTGATTGTGGTAAAACTGACAGCAAAACCTACCGTGTGTTGGACGCCTAAATTAAACGTGTGTGTAAATCTGTCTTTGTTTGTGTGCCTGACTGTAACGTCATAACTTCTTGAAAGATTTTGATTTCGTTTTTTATTGTTTGAAAGAAGACTTGATCGAGAGTGTTCTTAGCTATAATTCAAGTAAATCTGCTCGAAGATCATCAGCTCTTCTAATCGTTAAAGGGAGGAGAAGGGTGGTTGAATCGTGGGAGAGCCATGCTTCGGCACGTGTGGGCCGGCTCGACTGGAGTGAAACCGGGTTGCAATCTTTTTCGCCGAGTGAGTGAGGTTACCGGAGGCCCTAACCCTTCCTCTCCCCCCTTCCCATCTCCCTTACTCACCCCCTCTTCCCCCTTGCCCTACTTCTACCTTAAAGGCCGGCAACGTACTTGTGATTCTTGAGTTGCAGGTGGCCATGGGCGGCGGTAGTCACTTACCATCAGGTGACCCGTCTACTCGTTTGCCCCTGTACCATAAAAAAAAAAGGTTTGAGTCGGGGGTTAACGCGTAACGTGGGTTTTTAATGCGCTTCTGCTTAATCCTTCAGGGGTACAGGCGTGAGTGTAACTCGTGAGTAAAAACAGCAGTCAGAGCAGCAGAAGTGTATGACTGAGATTCATATAGATAATAATGAACATTAACAATATTAGACCTTATATCAAAGCACTCTAGGCTTATAATTGAGTGCATGTGTGAAGCTGTCTTGTATCACAGTCGCACTCGACTGACTGAGCGAGACAGCAAATAAAACGTCATATTTTTATGAATAGGCGCCCTCTGTCTCATATAAAATAATTAATTGCAATTTAAATATCTCAAATTGAATTAAACCCGCAGTGCTAGCCAACCTTGCCGACTTTGAGTATAGCGTGAAGTGTGTACGATGACGTCACAGAAGAGATTGCATTCTACCCTCGTTTGTAGTAATGAGATCTGACACACGGTCAAACTGGATAGTCAACTGTTATCTGACTGGCCTGTTGGTCTAGTGGTTAGTGACCCTGACTGCTATGCCATAGGTCGTGGGTTCGATTCCCACCCACGTCTGGGTGTTCTTTGTGTCCGTTATTTGAATGTTTGTAAAGTCCCCCGCGACACAGGAGTTTCCTAATGCGGGAGTTGTCTTTTTAAAGAAATAAAAAGAAAAATGTGGTAACATTTTTATTTTCTTTCTTTTTAATTTTTGCGATCGGCTTGACAAGCCCTTAACAGATTTATCGTGGGAGTTTTATTGACAGGAGAGAACTGTTCCTCTAAAGGAAACTGTCTCTTTGTAAGTTAAACTAAATTATGTTTTAAAGTCTCTTTTGAGGTATGTGTATTATCTTAATGCAGTTTGTAAGTAGTATGCAATAAAGAATATTTTATCTGTCTGTTAACAATCTCACCACTATTGCTATAAACTATCACATTCACTAAATAACCGTAATCACGATGTTATTTATACCTCGATCTGCACTCAAGTGATCACGATCTCTACATTATGAAGTTCACAGAAATTGCCTACAACGGATTCAAAGAAGGTTTCTTAGCCATCTTACGTATGACACAATTTTAAATAAAACACTGAATTCGTTCGTTTCTCTGCGCGATCGAATCAGAAATGAGGAGATACGCAGACGAACGGGTCAGCAAATTGAAGTGGCAATGGGCGGGGTACATAGCACGTAGAACGGATGGTCGATGGGCCCGAAAATATTTTGAATGGAGACCACGGAACGGAAAGCGCAGCGCAGAACGTCCATTATCACGGTGGACAGATGACCTAGTTAAGATCGCAGGACGTCGGTGGATGCAGGCCGCTTCCAACCGGTATTCTTGGAAGTTGTTAAGGGAGGCCTATGCCCAACAGTTGACGTCCTATGGCTGAAATGATGATGACTGAATTCGTAAAATGCTCGTCTGGAACATCTGAAATTAATCTCGCTTAGCGATAGACATAATTTTTGCTTTCTATATCATATCCTTAACAGTAATATAGATTGTCCTGAACTAATGGCAAAGATCTATTTTTTAAAAGCAATAAAGGCAAAATTTAAGGCAATAGGCTTTACGTGGGCGGGACCAATTTACAGTTAGCAAAATGTGGGTGTTTAAGACGCCTCGGTCTACCCCTTGGGGGGTACAGGCGTGAGTGTGTGTATGTATGTAATATTCAGATCTTAGACTCTGTCTGAAATCCTCACTATTGTATTCTAATCACGTACAGCTTAAAGGTTATCCACGCTGAAGTGCTGTGTGTCAGTAATCCACCCTGTATCATAATTAATACAAGTTTTATACTTGAGGTTATCCCACTAATATTATAAATGTGAAAGTTTGGAGCGATGGATGGATGTTTGTTACTCTTTCACGCAAAAACCACTGAACCGATTGCGATGAAACTTGGGATGTAGATATCTGGAGACCTGGATTAACGCATAGGCTACTTTTTATCCCGATATTTCCACGGGATCGGGACTTACGCGGGTGAAACCACGGGGCGCTGCAATATCTTTATATTTATTTTTAACCTCCAACGCAAAAAGGAGTGGTGTTTTAAGTTTTACGTGTGTATCTGTCTGTCTGTGGTATCGGATGTGTCTATCGGACAGTTTAAAATCGACCAGACCTTTTAGAATTAGGGTAGCAAACAAGCAGACAGCTCGTCTGATGGTAAGCGGTAGAAACTATACCTAAAAAGATTTTTATTTTATTTCATAGCGTACTAGCCGATCCCCGCAGATTCACCCGCATTATGGTCACTGCTGGACTCCCAAGGATCATAGCGTGATGTTACATAGCCTATAACTTTCCTCAATGAATACTCTATGCAATACAATTGAATAATTCAAATTCGACTCTTAGTTCCAGAGATAAGCCCGTTTAAACAAACCAACCAGCAATTATTATTGTACAAAATCTCTTCAGCTTTATTATTTACTAGCAGCGCCCCGCGGTTTCACCCGCGTAAGTCTCGATCCCGTGGGAATATCGGGCGAAAAAGTTGCCTATATGTTAATCCAGGTCTCCAGCTATCTACATACCAAGTGTCATCGCAATCGGTTTAGTACTTTTGGCGTGAAAGAGTAACAAACATACATACATCCTCACAAACTTTCACGTTTATAATATTAGTAGGATCAAATGTCTGCCGTGACAAGTTTCAATAAACGTGTCTGCGGCACATTCCACCCTCAGAAACTTTAATAAAAAAGCATCACGAACACAGGGATGATTCACTGGGAATCCCACCGGCATTCCTCACACAAGTACGCACATATTTATGTATATGTAGCTACAAACGTACCAACTGTTTCATATTATATCCATTCATGGGCCTGTTGGTTCAGTGGTGAGTGATCCTGACTGTTAAAGCAGAGGTCGTGCGTTCGATTCCCACCCAGCACAAACAATTGTGTGATGAGCACGATCATTTGTTATGTGCCTGGGTGTAATTTATCTATAATATGTATGTATTGAGTAATATATAAGTATGTTTATCAGTCTGGTTACCGTAGTACAGGCTCTGCCTAGTTTGGGGTCAGAGGGCCGTGTGTGAGATGTGTGAAGCTATTATTGTTACTGAAGGAAGAGAGGTCGCTGGTTCGATTATCTGTTTGCATTTATTTTGGCGCTTTTATGTACAAACTAGCTGCGCCCCGCGGTTTCACCCGCGTAAGTCCAGATCCCGTGGGAATATCGGGATAAAAAGTAGCCTATGCGTTAATCCAGGTCTCCAGCTATCTACATACCAAGTTTCGTCGCAATCGGTTTAGTGGTTTTTCCGTGAAATAGTAACAAACATCCATCCATCTATCCATCCATCCATCCAAAGTTTCACATTTATAATATTAGTGGGATATATTTACAGAGAATTGGATGTTCGACGCCGCCACGCCGCAGGCAGAAGCTAGTAAATTCAATAAACTTAAACAATTTAATAAAATAAACTTACAACAGAATACATTTTCATGTTTAACTTAGTAAAATAACTTCGAATGGGTGCATCAACACTACGAACGTTCACCTCTCAAGCCAGACATGTATATACGTATATATGTACATTCAGTCTGTCTGAAGCGATCCAATATAGTTGCTGACAACCACTATTAAATGTTATAACTTCAAAGTAACTAGAAATTGCTTATTTGAAATATTATTGCAAGATATCTAATCCTTACTAATATTATAAATGCGAAAGTAACTCTGTCTGTCTATCTGTCCCTTTCACGCCAAAATTACCGTACCGATTTAAATGAAATTGGGTACACAGATAGTATAGAGCCTGAGAAAGGACATAGGCGACTTTTTAATGCGAAAAAAGGGGTGTAAGGGGTTGAAAGGTAGGGATGAAAAGTTGTATATAAGTATCGTCATATTTAGAGCTAGAAGCTTGAAACTTATTTTATAGGCTTTTGATTCGATATATATACACTATTTCACGCGGACGAAGTCGCGGGCACAGCTAGTGATAAATAAAATAAAAATGTTTATTGTCACAAATATAATAGATACAAGGCCAGTGATTTATATGATACAATACATTATGGTATCTAAGGCGCTAAAGGTGCCGAAACAGAGTCCCAAACTAGGCTTGAGCTTGTATTTTTAACCCCCGACGCAAAAACGACGGGGTGTTAGAAATTTGACGTCGATGTCTCTCTGTGTGTGTGTGTGTGTTTGTCTGTGGCATCGTAGCTCTCAAACGGATGGACCGATTTCGATGAGGGTTTTTTTCATTTGAAAGCCAGTTTTCTTGCGGTGGTTCTTAGCTATTTTTGGTTAATATCGGTCCAGCAGCGTAAGAGTATCAGCTCTTTTCCAAAATGATGTAAGGTATTTTGTAATCGTTAAAGGGATTTTCGAGTCGGGGGTGTTTTAAATTTTAAATTTATAGTTATGGGAGACAGTGTTCATACGTGGATGTTATTATACTGTTGTGAATTTAGGTAGCAGCTCTCACTGTGCGGCGCAATACAAGTATTTGTAAGTAGAAACATAATTTAAAGGAAGTTTTTTTTTTTTTTATGGTATAGGGTGCAAACGAGCAGACGGGTCACCTGATGGTAAATGACTACCGCCGCCCATGGGCATCTGCAACTCGAGAGTCACATATGCGTTGCCGCCCTTTAAGGTGGGAGTAGGAGAAGAGGGGGAGGGGGCGAAGAGGGGGGAGAGGGGAAGGACGGGAATAAGGGAAAAGGAAGGGTTAGGGCCTCGGTAACCTCACTCACGCGGCGAAATGCAATGCAAGCATTGCTTCACGGCCGGTTTTCTGTGAGGCCGTGGTAACGAGCGGAGTCGAGCCGGCCCATACGTGCCGAAGCATGGCTCTCCCACATAGTGTTTTGTTTGTGTGTGTATTTTTGTTCGTGTGTTTGTGTGTGCGTGTGTGTGTTTGTATGTGTGCGTGCGTGCGTGTGTGTGGGTATGTCTTTAAGCTGTATATATGAATAATTCTTCAGTCATATTGTAGTCAAGTTGTTGTAGCCAAGTATAGTCCTGTACTTGAAGACTTTTGCTTCGCTTTTGCAGGTGCCAGACGAGTCTGGCACCTGCAACCAGCGCGGCAGGGCGCCTCACCTCTTGATAAAGGGCCCCCGCCGGGTCCAAAACTAGTCGGGTATCCCCGAAATATAGACGTGAGTAAAACCGTATATCTTAACTAATATGAATACCACTCACGAAAGTTTTTATTTGATTACATTGATTTAATTATTAATGTTTTCGCGACTTTTTTTATTATTGTAAATACAAAATAATGATACTACTAGGTAGTAGGCGTTTGGTAAGGTAAGATCAACAAAACACACACACACGACAGTTGCGTGTATAACCATATAAGAACAATATTTAATTTTATTCACATCTGTCAGTGTAAGGTAGGAATAGTTTGGTAAATTTGCGTATGCACGAACAAACAAACCAATCAACAAATGCTTGCATATGATACTCGTATATGGAAATCGTATTTCCAATATTGAGCTACACGTGGAATGTTTTTTATTTGATCCATTTTGAAAGAATGAAAGCATTTTAAAAATGATTTTAATTTTAACGTTTTTCAAACAAGGTTTTTAGTTTTTTCGATATTGTTTGTGTGTGCATTAGGAGATATCTGGTCGGTCCAGATATCTCCTATATTAAACCAATATGTATTTATAATTCATTTTTAATTCGAAGGTAGTACGATTTTAATTTGAAATTAAATCTACAATTCAATCGTAAGAGAGCCATGCTTCGGCACGTATGGGCCGGTTCGACCGGAGTGATACCACGGCCTCACAGAAAACCGGCAGTGAAGCAATGCTTGCATTGCTTTTCGCCGAGTGAGTAAGGTTACCGGAGGCCCTAACCCTTCCCTCTCTCCCTCTTCCACCTTTCTCCTACTCCTACCTTTAAGGCCGGCAACGGACTTACGGATACGGACGGTAGTCATTTACCATCAGGTGACCCGTCTGCTCGTTTGCCCCCTACACCATAGAAAAAAAAAAATGCGCCATCTGTGTAAGTTGCCCGAACTGTATTTTATCCCGTTATTACCACGGGATCGGGACTTACGCGGTTGAAACCGCAGGAGCTAGACAATAATATGGATGTTGATACGGAAATAGCCTTATACCCCGCCACAAACAATCTCTAGCTAACATTCCATAAGCATAATGTATTTTCGCGACCCTTCCTATAAAATGTTTATAATCACAAATAAATATAATATATGAGACAATGCGAGGTTTATGAACCCACACAATGGCTTAGCACGCGATTCTTATGCAGACCGACTAACAGTGTGGGGCTATAAAACCGCAAGAGAACGCATAAGATAATCGCTAGTTAGAAAAAAAAAATAGACATTCAGGGGACTGCCGACAGAAGCGAAAACTTAAACGAAACGACGAACTTAAAACGTCACATTAGCAGGTTGGTGACATTAATTAATAAGAAGATGACAGAACTGAACAGAACAGGGTTAAAGCCTCCGGTAACCTCACTCACGCGACGAAAAGCAATGCAAACATTGCTTCACTGCTAGTTTTCTGTGTGGCCGTGGTATCACTCCGATCGAGCCGGCCCATGCGTGCCGAAGCAGGGCTCTAATTGAATTGTATAAAAAAATTATTAATGTATTCATTAGAATGTAATAAGCCTACAACTTTCTCTATATTCAGAGAATTAATTGTATAAAAGTATTAATTGATTAGTTTTGAAATGGCATGCCTGTTATATAATGTGTTACGTAAACTCTTTATCAACGGTGAGCGGTGGTTTATGACACCCCGCTAAATAATACAAAATACGTACAATTTACGGGAATTACATTAATATTCCGCGTACGTCGCATAACTTGACGGCAACTCAGCGTTATGCATTGTTCTTCTTTTGGGGCCATGGAACACGCGATATCATTTTCATATTTACCTGGAATTAAAAAAAAACAATTAACTAATAGCTCACCAAGGAATATTGACGTAAGTTTATTGAATTTTTGAAGTTATACGCGTTATGGAAAAATGATGAGAGTAAATTTTTACGATGTGCGCGGCACACCTTCACGAAAAACCTACACCCTGAAGTTAGTTAGTCAACATTTTAGTTTTTCAAAAAAATTTACCAACTTCACGATAGTGATAAAAATGGTTTTTACATATTACTTTGAGTGCGTTTGTAGAATTTGAGGTTAGTTGACGTTATGTATTATTTATTATGATATTTAAATAAACTTTATTTGACTAGATAAAATTATATCTAACTTCTTACGTGCGTAAATAAGTAGGTACACACACACTTTTTTTTTCAGATACTAACTTTTGCACTCGGGAACATTAGATACTTGTTTCTGGATGAAAGTTTACCCCAAAGAGTATACAAACACTACGTGTCTGTCTACCCTATGTTTTTCCCTCGGTTCTGTACAAGCGAGTTAAACGTTACGAACTATTTTTGAAGTGCAAACTTCTTTAGCGGCGTTGTGCACTTTTTGGGATGGGTAAAACATGTTAAACTCGCGTCAGGACACGTGACCCTGATGTCCGAATGTCCTCTGTCCTGTCCTCTTGTCCCCGTCGAAAATTCGTACGGCGGTGCCGAGTTTCTTATATTTACATGTACAGCGTCAGTGAGACATGGAGAAGGAGGGAGGGACAGGGAAAAAGAGAGAGAGAGAGAGAGAACTGAACTCGTGACCGTCACGCTAATAATACATATATTATATAGATCCACTAGAGCTCTTTATTAATTAATGTCACCAACCTGTGACGTTTTAAGTTCGTCGTTTCGTTAAAGTTTGCACTTCTGTCGGCAGTCTCACTACCTATTTTTTTTGTTTAATGATATCCTGAAAGCAACTTTTATAAAAGACTAGCAGTTCCTGCGCGGCTTAGCTCATGTATTTATATATTTTGCGCGGAACCCTAAATCTTTTTCCAAAGTAAAAGCAGCCTAATTTACTCCTTATAACACCAGCTATTTACCAGTGAAAGTCCCGTGGAAATCCACCCATTCCGGAGATAAGCCGCGATATATGTAAACAGACAGACGTTTTTTACATAAAAGAGCCATACTTCGGCACGTATGGGCTGGCTCGACTCCGCTCGATACCACGGCCTCACAGAAAAACGGCAGTGAAGCAATACTTGCATTGCATTTCGTCGTGTGAGTGAGGTTACCGGAGGCCCTAACCCTTCCCTCTCCCCTATTCCCGTCCTTCCCCTCTTCTCACTCTTCCCCCCATCCCCCCCCTTCTCCTACTCCCACCTTAAAGGGCGGCAACGCACTTGTGACTCTCGAGTTACAGGTGCCCATGGGCGGCGGTAGTCATTTACCATCAGGTGACCCGTCTGCTCGTTTGCAACCTATACCATAAAAAAAAAAACAGACAGCCAGACAAAAATTTTCAAAACAGAGTTTTTGGCATAAGTATCATGCTGTATGGGCTTAAGAAATCTATTATTTTGACATTACAAACGAGACACCTCCATTTTATTTAATTGTATTAATGACAACATATTTCTGATTTTATTCGTTTTAAGCTATATAATGGTGATTTTTCCTTGTTAGACAAACACAAGATAATGTACAGGATTAATTTGGATTAGTTCTAAGTAGCTTCTCTCTTGGAAACCAACGTAGTAATTAGATTGATCAGCAATGAACTCAATCGATCCAGTTGAAGTAATTTGTGTCTAACAATGCAAATATATACTCTAAGTTCTAAGATATAAGGATCACAAAACCGATACAGTGTCCAGCTGAAAGCATTACATGACAGTCCAGGAACCAACTGAACTTAGTATTTTTTTATTGTTGAGAATTAATCTATAGTAATATTATAAAGCTGAAGAGTTTGTTTGTTTGGTTGAACGCGCTAATCTTATGAACTACTGGTTCGAATTGAAAAATTATTTTAGTGTTAGATACCCCATTTATCGAGGAAAGCTATAGGCTATATAACATCACGCTACAACCAATAGGAACGGAGCATTAATGAAAAATGTTGCAAAATCGCGGAAAATTTACGAAGTTTCGCGAGTCAGTTCGTAGTAAAAGGAGATCGCTTGGTGCTCGAATTTCGACCGTTTATTTCGATGTCCAGTATAACTAGGGCTGCCATCCGTCCGGGTTTCCCCGGATTTGTCCTAATTTAGAGGGCGTCCGGGGAGCGTCCAGGCAGGGTTTTCAAGTGTCCGGATAAAACCCGGACACTCTGTGCCAACGGACAATTATAATTGTTATATGAATCGTTTTTTTAAGGTGTCCGAGAAAGAATCTCGATTTCACCCATATGTAGCCCTTTAATACGTCCATTAGACGCTCATGCAAACGTTAATCATTACCAAAAGTCTTGATTGACGGATGTTGGTTGATGATTGATGAAATAATATCGACATTAAAATCTCATCATGCAACCGTCAATCATTGCGTTAGACGATGGGTTATTCGTCAATCACCGTTTTGATTGTGGCAAAACTGACAGCAAAACTGTGTTATGGGTGGCTAAGTGTTACAAATTTCAAGTTCCTACGTATTAATATGTAGAAGATTATAAGGTATGGTATTGTTAAGAGTATTATTATATTGTAAAGTGTCTATTGGAATAACATTTTTTAAATAATTAAAACCATGATCATTATTAGTTGGTTGGAGAGCCATGCTTCGGCACGTATGGGCCGGCTCGACCGGAATGATACCACGACCTCACAGAAAACCGGCAGTGAAGCAATGCTTGCATTGCTTTTCGCCGAGTGAGTAAGGTTACCGGAGGCCCTAACCCTTCCCACCCTCCCTCTTCCACCTTTCCCCTACTGACTCTCTGACTCTTGAGTTGCAGGTGCCTATGGGTAGCGGTAGTCATTGACCATCAGGTGACCCGTCTGCTCGTTTATACCATAAAAAAAAAATCAAAAACGCGTGAGATGTTTTTGGAACACACGGTTGGAACGGAGTTTCTTTCGCTATATAAATATGTTTAATGGATTGAATAAATTGTATCAAAATACAGGAAATATTGTAAAAACTCCAATTTAAAATTACACCATCTGTGAAAGTTGCCCGAACTAATATATATATACCTAGTATACAACAATATCAAAGTAAATTCAATAAAACAAATCAACCCGCGGTCAACATTTTTCGTTGCGCTAACACTTTTTCTGTTTAGCCTCCATCCGCCCAGCGTCTGAGGTGTCGTGATATAAGGAATATCGTTCCAAAAAGAAACAACTATTGTTAAAAAATTTCCATGTTAAAATTGACACTTTAGCCACGGTAGAGCCATCTAAGTGCAGCGTTTTAACGGACAGTTTTTCACACACAGACATATTCCCTTACCTCTGCCCTCCTCCGTTAATCATACCTCCATACACACACTAGACTATGTTGTGTAGGTGTGTATTAGCTACTGAACAGTACTGAAAGCCTCTCCTTTTGCGTCATTCGCAGCTAAATGACGCACAGTGTGTGCTTACACTTAAACACAGTGCTCGGTGATGCTTGAACGAGCGGTGAACTCGCTTCAAGCTAAAATTAGTTCAACAAACATGAATTTAATTTCGGCATTGATGAGTTGGAGATATGTATAAAAATACACTAACTTTTCCCCGCAGTTTCTCGCTCCTAGTGACCGTAGCATGATGGTAAACATACCCTTCCTCAAGAATAGGGCTCTCAAACCCATAGGTTTTAGATAGATTTCGAAGAAAGTCTACCTATTGGTTTAGTTCCAGTTGTCGAGTTTTCCAAAAATTTCTTTACAGGAGGTCTAGTTATGATCCCTAGACCCCAAAACAACCGCCAGTTAAAAAGTTTATATGTATATATATGTACATATGTATCCTCAATTTTACCGGCACGATAGAGGTCGCAATTAAGCACCGATTGCTTTCAAACTTGGACGAAATATCAACAGGGCAAAAATAAAGGTTAAGTTAGTTAATGGGGGATATTATTTTTTTTTTAATTATTATTTATTATTTGTTTTAAAAGACAACTCCCGCATTAGGAATGACTCCTGTGTCGCGGGGGACTTTACAAACATAGAAACAACGGACACAAAGAACATCCAGACTCAGGTGGGAATCGAACCCACGACCTATAAGCATAGCGGTCAGGGTCACTAACCACTAGACCAACAGGCCAGTCATATTCAATCAGTCAATATTCCCCCAAAGGGAGGGGGGGACTGGGGGGCAAATTTTCAAAATAATTAAAAAAGCACGAAATCCTGCTGCGGGCCCGAATTTTTTTTCTAACCCAACTGCTACTTCCAACTTTCAACTTGCAGCTTCATTATCTCTACATAGTTAACGACTTCAAAAAAGGAGGAGGTTCTCAATTCGACTGTATGTTTTTTTTTTATGTTTTTTATCTCAGAACTTTCGACTGGGTGAACCGATTTTGATGATTCTTTTTTTATTTGAAAGCTGGTGCTTCCCGTGTGGTCCCATTTCAATTTGGTCCAGTTCTGACAATGGCATCCATGAGAAAACCATATATAAGTCTTTTATAGAATAGTTTTTTGTTGAAGTTGGTTTTTTTTGAAAGAATTATATAAAACAAAGTCGCTTCTCGCTGTCTGTCCCTTTATACGCTTAGGTCTTTTAAACTACCCAACGGATTTTGATGCGGTTTTCATCAATAGATAGAGTGATCCAAGAGGAAGGTTTATATGATGTTTTGTGTTAATTTGTTGAAATATGACGGTAATTGTTCACCACATTAGTATCTAGATTTCTTTCTTTCTTGGGTGCACCCGTGCAAAGCCGGGGCGGGTCGCTAGTCTTTGTATATAAAAATTTCGTGTCACGATGTTTGTACCCGATAAACTCCTAAACTAATGAACCAATTCTAATGCAATTTTGCATACTGTGTGCAGTTTGCTCCAACTTGAGAGATAGGACAGTTTTTAACACCCCCGACGCAACCGTTCGTTCCAAGGGGCCGAGTTTGTTTTGGGACGAGATGACGAACGACCCTGCCACGGTAATACTATCTTTACATTACCGTGACCCTGATATTCATATTTGAAAACAATCGGACTAATAATTTTTATCGTTTTTTACAGGTAATTAATCTTTTTAAATAGTATTTGCACCAGTTCTCTGATACTTCAATTTGGTAAGCTGTTATTTTATTTTTTAAGTCAGACTTCTTTCTCCCTTACTAATATATTGATTACCACGAATATGTTTTATAATAATTATAATACACTCGCGGCTCAACAGCAATGAATCCGGGTCACTCAAATATCTGGAAAACTAAGAATGTTAGCTTAGTAAAATAATTGTGTTTACTAGACAATTAAATACTCCTTTTTCCAGATTTTCAGGTTTCTTTAGGTCACCCGGATTCAGTGCTCTCGAGTGTATAATCAATTTTTATTACCAATGAAGTCTAAAACTTAACACTTTATTTTTTTATGGGTTAGGGGGCAAACGAGCAGACGGGTCACCTGATGGTAGTCACTACCGCCGCCCATGCAACTCGAGAGTCACAAGTGCGTTGTCGGCCTTTAAGGTTGGAGTGGAGGGGAGAGGGGAGAGCGGTGGGGGGTAGAGGGGTGAAGATGGGGGAGGGAAGAGTTAGGGCCTCCGGTAACCCCACTCGCTCGGCGAAACACAACAAAGCATTGCTTCAATGCCGGTTTTCTGTGAGGCCGTGGTATCACTCCGGTCGAGCCAGCTCATATGTACCGAAGCATGGCTCTCCCACTATTAAAGACTTATAAGTTCCAAGCCGCTTTTGAGTTCATTCCTACGCCTGTTAGGATCAAAACGATCTTCTCGTTTTTCACGAGTGAACAATTTTATTCACAAGAATTCTCTAAATGTGGACGTCTAGAGATCATGAATATTCAGCCCCAGGACTTGAATCTACATACATATGTAAACTCATAGATACTTCTTGAAATCTTTATAAATGTAATTTACATAAGTCGCTTTCTACGCCATTTAAATACGTCGATTTCAAAGAAAGAGTTCAAATTCGTCTAGTTTTTTTTTACTTACAGTTTCTTCGAGATTTGTAATTCAATTTGCCTGATTTTTTAACTGACTTCAAAAAAAGGAGGAGGTTCTTAATTCGACAGTATTTTTTTATTTTTTATGTTTGTTACCTCAGAACCTTCGACTGGGTGAGCCGATTTTGATGATTCTTTTTTATTTGAAAGCTGGTGCTTGCCGTGTGGTCCCATTTCAATTTGGTCTAGTTCTGACAATGGCATCCATGAGAAAACCATATAAGTCTTTTATGGAATAGTTTATTTCTGAAGTCGGTTTTTTTAAAAGTATTATTTGTTTGAATCTGGTTACTAGCGAGGCTTTTGCATATGAATATGGTGACTGATGATGAAATCCGGGGGTTGATCGAAAATCAAAAACATTTGTTTCCATTTAACAAATTTTAGGTATTTTTAAATTGTCAGAAATAGGAGTCAGGCGTTGAAGAACCTTATGTTAGAAAACAAACTGTGACACTAGTCGAACGACCTGCAGTTCCACCCGCGTTTATAGTCACTGCTCCGCTCCTAAAGGTCGTAGCGTGATGTAAAATAGTCCATAACCTTCCTCAGGAAATGGACTATCAAATGCAAATAGATTTTTTTCAAAACGACTCTTTAGTTACAGAGGTTAACCAAAACTCTTTTCAGATTTGTAATCAGTATAGATTGGTTGACAGTACTTCGTAACTTAACTAAACCTTGCACCAGGTCAGGGCCTCGTGACAGGCTTTGAGGTGAACAATGGACAAACGCACAGTAAATATACTGTTATTTATAGTACATATTCACTGCTATACGGTATATATGGTATACGGCAAAATAACTTCGAACCAGGTCAGGGCAAACGAGTAGACGGGTCATCTGATGGTAAATGACTACCGCCGCCCATGGGCACCTGCAACTCAAGAGTCACAAGTGCGTTGCCGCCCTTTAAGATAGGGTAGAGTAGGAGAAGGGGAGGAAGGGGGGAAGAGGTGGAGTACGGGTAGGGGAGAGGGAAGCATTGCTTCACTGCCGGTATTCTGTGATGCCGTGGTAACACCCCGGTCGTGCCGGCCCCATACGTGCCGAAGCATTTCAGCAGCAGCTCCCACAGTAAAATATAGATAACTGGAGACCTGGATTAACACATAGGCTACTTTTTATCCCGATATTCCCTCGGCATCGGGACTTACGTGGGTGAAACCGCGGGGCGCAGCTAGTAGCATAATGAAAGTAAATGATATACAATGAAATGTCTCTATAATGGTACAATTCTCTATAATATCTAACGCCTCCAAAACCAGTCTAAAGCAACCCCGCTAAGAAACGTTAAACTTTTTTTTACAAAAAATCCACGCCAGGTAACGTGTTAAATTTAAAAAGTATCTTAACCAAAACTACACTTTAAAACCTACAGAATAACACAGCATTTCTATTGACGCTATCATTTTAACCCACATGTAACGACAGGTGGTCAAATCGACCCTTCCTTTGTTACCTTTTAGATATTTTTTTGTTTATTTTTTTACTTTTTATGACTTTGGACTCACGAGCGTCTGCTGGATTGAAATGACGAATGGGTGGTGATGTAAGAACTTAGAGAGGAGTTTTGTAATATTTTAGTAAGTTAAAGAATAATAATAAATACTTGTGACTCTTGAGTTGCACGTGCCCATGGGCGACGGTAATCACTTTCCATCAGGTGACCCGTCTGCTCGTTTGCCCCCTATAATATAAAAAAAACCCTTCAGACACGACCGTCTGATTCCAAACTAAGCAGAGCCTGTATTATGGTACTCAGACTGCTGATAACATACTTATAAATACCTAAATACCTACATACCTATATCTATACTAATTTATAAAGCTGAAGAATTTGTTTGTTTGTTAGCTTGAACGCGCTAATCTCAGGAACTACTGTACCGATTTGAAAAATTCTTTCAGTGTTAGATAGCCCATTTATCGAGGAAGGCTATAGGCTATATATTATCACGCTAAGAACAATAGGAGCTTAGTAGTGACAATAAACGCAGGTGAAACTGCGGGGACGGCTAGTTATAGATAAATTACACCCAAAGGTCCGTGAAATACACCAAAAGATCGTGCCCATCACACAATTATTTGCCCTGTTTGGGAATCGCTCCCACGATCTCTGGGTCAGCAGTCAGGATCACTGACCACCAGACCCACAAGCCTAACACCTTTATATTTAATGTATGAAGGTTTTATAGTCATGTTCGAATCAGAAACTTGCTTGTTTGAACTACAAGATTTTATATCTTACTAATATTATAAAGGCGATAGGTTGTGAGGATGGATGGATCTGGATGAAATTAGGCACAGAGATAGATTATAGTCTGGAAAAGCACATGGGCTACTTTTTGTCCAGGCAAAATGCACGCTTCCCGGTGAGATTTCACCAAAATTTTCACGTGAACGAGGTCATGGTTAGGAAATGTAAAACCTACATTTATGAAACCCTGTTTACACCCACATCTCGTCAGCAAAATTGTAGGGTTGTATTGGGTAAACTCTTTTTTAACCCCCGACGCAAAAACGACTGGGTGTTATAAGTTTGAGGTGTCTGTGTGTGTCTGTCTGTGGCATCGTAGCTCCCGAACGGATGAACCGAATTTGTTTTTTTTTGTTTGAAAGGTGAATTAGTCGGGAGTGTTCTTAGCTATGTTTGATGAAAATCGGTCCAAGATGGCCGCCGCCACAAAATGGCGGATTACATATTTTTTCACAACTCCTCCTCAATATGGGTATCAAATGAAAGGGCTTGACTAGTAAAATACTATACACTATGATAAATTTCAAATCCAAGATGGCCGTTCCTACTATTTTTATTATTTTGTGTCGGCGATTTTTAAAATTTTTAATTTATAGTTATACTAGCAGCGCCCAGCGGTTTCACCCGCGTAAGTCCTGCTCCCGTTTGATTATCGGGATAAAAAATAGCCTATATGTTAATCCAGGTTTCCAGCTATCTACATACCAAGTTTCATCGCAATCGGTTGAGTAGTTTTGGCGTGAAAGAGTAACAAACATCCATCCATCCACACCTACAAACTTTCGCGTTTATAATATTAGTAGGATTTTATATTCTCTTTTAGTTCATCCATTTAAACTTAAAAAGGAAAGGCTTTCTTAAAGATACAAAACTGCGGGATTTTATCGTTGAAACTTTGAAAACATATGGTACCTAAGGTAAGTCTTCTTAAAAGTGAGGGGAAATAACCTATTTCATTAGACTGCCTATAAAAAAACTAAGCTACCATTAGGCGACTAATTTTGAGGAACCGAAAAACAAACATAAAGTTAAAGTATTTTATTTATTTATATGTTAATTCTAAATAAACTGTAGGTTTCGCACAACATAATAGTTTTATTTTGTAGAATTTATTTATTTGAAGTATATTAATGATGTTTATGTTTCGTTTCTTTCGCACAGACACAACAAATTACTTCTTTTAGTATCGGAGCTTACTTTGAGACTTTTGTTTTTTATTATCTATTTATACAACGGAATAGAATAAAAATAGACTTATTGTTCTGATTAAATGATTATTAACCTCGTTGCCACACCTGCGGGTTGCAATGACAATGCAACGTATTTGCTATTTTTTTTTTTTTTATGGTATAGGGGGCAAACGAGCAGACGGGTCACCTGATGGTAAATGACTACCGCCGCCCATGGGCACCTGCTACTCAAGAATCACAAGTGCGTTGCCGGCCTTTAAGGTGGGAGTAAAAAAAAAAAGGGGAAAGGTGGAATTGGGGGCGAGGAGGGGAGAGGGAAGGATTAGGGCCTCCGGTAATCTCACTCACTCGGCGAAAAGCAATGCAAGCATTGCTTCACTGCCAGTTTTCTGTGAGTCCGTGGTATCACTCTGGTCGAGCCTTCCCATACGTGCCGAAGCATGGCTCTCCCACGAAAAAATGTGTAAATGTGTCCCTAGATTTAAGTAACATTTTATTTCGATTGCGCATTGCACGGCTGTATTGTGAGTTAATAAATGCTTCTTTCTTTCTTTCTTTCAATTGTTAAAGGTTACACTTGTCAAGTGTAATAAGTCAACAAAGACTTGTCCTTCTTCTAAAATATGCACGCCACCTGCTAATATTCTTATGCCATGTAAATTCACTAATAATTTACATGGCATTAGAATATTAGTTAATATACAATTATTATACAAGAGATAACAGTAATGCTTTCATAGCCTTGAAAAATATTAATATTAGGTATCTAAAGCGGTAAACTCGTACGGGAATATGTCATAGAAATAATTTTGCGGTTAAATATAAAGCAATAATAACAATGAGTTATTATTACTAGCGTATAGAGTAAACACTGCTAAGAAAAAGTTTGTAACGCGAACTGCGGTCCCTGCACCGCAGTGAAAACAAATCTTTGTAGCAGTTCGTTGGGCAACACGCGTAAACGCCATGGAAATCACGGCGCTTAGGACCTTACGCTCGCGAGAAAACTACTACAACTCAAAAACGATCGAGCGCTGATTGTTAATACTGTAGGATTTGACTACAAATTATTGTTTTATCGCTGCAGCGCTTTTTAGTTTGAATTCAAATAAAAACGGAACATGTATTTTGTTCTGAGTGGCTTCTTTAGTAACATAATATCTCGATGAATAATAATGGCTTCATTACTTTTAAACTTTCACACTCCAGGGTATTTACATTACTTTAACACGAAAGAAAATCACTACATAGTATAAAACAAAGTCGCTTCCCGCTGTCCGTCTGTCCCTATGTATGCTTAGATTTTTAAAACTACGCAACGGATTTTGATGCGGTTTTTTTAATAGATAGAGTGATTCAAGGGGAGGTTTATATGTATAATACATGGGTAATATAGTAGAGAAACACTGATAATTTTAGAGGTTTGTAATGTGATGTCGTAAATAAACACATTTTTTTGCGCTTACATTGCAAACGCTGGCTGAACCCTACGAGATAGATCAGAATAATGTACTACAGTATTGTACACCTGACAAAGGTCTACAAAAAAGTCCGCGATAAGGATAACCCACAGTAACCATTTTTACCTTTTACATATTACAAAAAAATTATGGGTTATTTATCAAACTATTTTAAACAATACAGTCCACAACAGTATTCCTTACAGTAACAGTACAATACAGTATTCCTTATCCAATTAAATACATTAGATACGTTGTGCATTTCATGTACATCAAAATTGCTCTTTACAGCATATTACTAAAATGAATAACTTAGAAGATATCAGAGGTTTAAGAGAGCGGCTGGCGGGCCGAACCGATTTTGATTATTCTTTTTTGTTAAATAGGGAACCTCAAGGGTGGTCCCATGTCAAGGAAGTCAGGATCTGATAATGGGATCCTGATAAAATTGAGAGAAACCCTCGAAAATTGTAGGAACGAATAGTGTTTCTGTTTACTTTTCATTTGTTTATGAGGTTTTTGCGTTTAGAATCATCATCATATCATTTAGCTGAGCTAATGATGAAAAAAAATAATATTATAAAAATCTTCACTACATATCACTACATATTATAAAACAAAGTCCCCCGCCGCGTCTGTCTGTCTGTCCGCGATAAACTGAAAAACTACTGAACGGATTTTCATATGGTTTTCACTAATAGACAGAGTGATTCATGAGGAAGGTTTAGATGTATAATTTGTATCCGTGCTGGGGCGGGTTGCTAGTATCATTATAATTATGTATTTACACGGGAATTAACGCGATCACGAGGTCAGCTTGTGACCACGGCCGTCGGCCAGTGCCACCTGGTCGAATCGTCAGGCAATTCAGAGGTATGTAATACCTATTTCGTGATCACGTTGATTCCCTTATAAATACATAATTATATCCTCGAACGCGAATGATCAAAAGTTAGATTTTTGAAGTGAAAACTTATTTAGCGGCGTTGAGCACATTTTAGGATGAGTTAAAAATGTTAAACTCGCGTCAGGCCACGTGACCCTGATCGAAAATGTATGGAAAATGTGTCCCATATTTAAAAAAATATTTTTTATGGCGAGATTGAAAATTCGTAAGACGGAGGCGAGTTTTTTTTATGACTCCTTAACTTACATTTTCAGTGTACGTAGTGACAGATGTATTCTGAGGTGACAGTCAACAACAAATAAATAAAATTGAAGTGTCTGTTTGTAATGTCAAAATGATAGTTAGAAACTAGTCGGGCATCCCCGAAATACAAACGTGAGTAAAACCGTATAGTCTCTAATAAAAATAATAGTTACTTTCAGATACCTATGCCTAAAAATCAGTTTTTAAAAATTTTGTCTGTCTGTCTGTCTGTTTGTTCCGTTTAATCTCCGGAACGGTTGGACGGATTTCCACGGGACTTTCACTGGTATATAGCTGGTGTTTTAAGGAGTAACTTAGGCTACTTTTATTTTGGAAAAAGAATTAGGGGTCCTCGCAAAATTTATAAATATGTACACGCGAGCGAAGCCGCGCGGGAACTGATAGTAATATATAAATATATAAGAACATATATACATAAGTATCTAAGAATTACACTCTTAAACGACATAATAACTATCAGAATTGTAATTTAGATCTTGTCAATCAATTCAGAAATTTGGAAACAGTACTCTTTTGTGGATGAATATGGATGAAAAAGATTGCATCCGTGTGCGATTGCAATAGTGAGGGGTACAGAAAAAGACATTTATAATATTACTAGCTGTGCCCGCGACTTCGTTCGCGTTTATGTCGGAAAATTGCGAAATTTTCTTAAATTTTCGTTCAGTAAGAACCTTCTACAAACAATTAGGAAACATTAATAAAAATTAATAAAATCGGTTTAGTCGTTCTCAAGTTTTAGAAACGGATTCATTTTGATATATATTATTATTAGCGGACCCGACAGACGTTGTCCTGCCGGAACGTAAAAATATCATTCCTGGAACCCTATCGCAGCGCCATCTACCGGGTCCAATTGTAAATCTAAATCATTCTCGAATCCACCTGACGACAAACAAAAAATTCCTTAAAATCGGTCTAGCCGCTAAATTAAATAAAAAAAAATACAAAAAAAAAATTGAAAGCAGAGTTCAGTGACATACATACGCACAGAAGAAATATATATATATAAAGATACGTAGCATTAACGTTATAGTTTAGGCATGTACATATGTTATGTGTCTTTGAACTGCCTGACGTTTCAAGCAGGTTACATTGGCCGTAGTCATAGACTGATAGCTGTGGTCACTTTGCCACTTCACGGGTTTCCAAAACCAATTACCAAAAATATTGTTAACACAAATCCATTTGTTATTTAGCTACCTGCAAAAGGGTACAAACGGTCAAGCGTGAGCGGCCACAATCGAACCGTAAAATAGGGCGGGAAGTAGCGATGGACAGATAACGGTCTTTCGTCTATTTTTACGGTAAAAGCAGACCTAATATTTAAAACGTGTATTGGATATTTAAATTGTTGGGGTCATAATTTACCCCAGCAAGTGCTGAATGTGTTGTGAGTTATTAAACCATATGTTGTTATTATGTGTTTTAAACTGCTCAGGTGGCAAATAAGCATACAGCGCGCCTAATAGTCGGAGGGTATAAAGATTAATTTTTTACTGAATTAACCGAACCACCGAATTAAAATCAATAAAAACTAACATGGATGCATGCTCTTATGAGAAACGGAGGTGAAAATACCTGGAAAATCAAACGGTCATAACTTGTAAACGGACAATTTTTTTTTTTAAATCTTTTTGTACCTGCATGCGAGAGTCATGCCCTTTCATGATTTAAGAAAGTGTTCCATTATCAGATTCAAACTGTGCCCACAGATAAGGTAATAGTTACTTCGGAACAGATAAATCACTCCCATACAAAAGTGAAAATTCTACGCTATATTAGCCTACCAAACCTGGCGTTAACTGCGACCAGAAATATATCTTACTAGCGACCCACCCCGGTTTCGCAATATACTACAGAATGTCTTTATATACAACGTTCACAGCTTTTTTGTCATTAGACAATACAAAGATGTTTTCTTCAGAGGTTACTTACTCTTGAAAGAGCGACATATAAATTGGCCACGTGAAAAACACTCAACGCTCAAATCTAAGCTATTAATGGTCATTGCAAAAGATATCTTTATCGGAAATTGTCCGGCCCTCTGGCCGGTACCGCCGCTATGTCCCTGCATTTTAAATCTGTAATATCTTCGAAAATATTCATTAAAATTACAAACTGTAAAAGGCCATTTTGATCTATATTAAATGCACAATGTATTTAAGGTACTTAATTGGATGAGGATTAATGCTGTATTGCTTAAAATCGCTTTGTAAATAAGCCATTATTTCTCGTAAAAAGTAAAGGATAAAAAATAGATATTGTGGGTTATCCCTAAGAGATAGACATATACCATCGCGGACTCTTTTGTAGATCTTTTTAAGGTGTACAATACTGTGGTACATTATTTTGATCTATCTCGTAGGGTTCAGCCAGCATTTGCAATATAAACGCAAAAAAAGTGTTTATTTACGACATCACATTAGAAACCTCTAAAGTTATCAGTGTTTCTCTACTATATTATGCATGTATTATACATATAAACCTTCCTCTTGAGTCACTCTATCTATTAAAAAAAACTGCATCAAATTCAGTTGCGTAGTTTTAAAAATCTAAGCATACACAGGGACAGACGGACAGCAGGAAGCGACTTTGTTTTATACCATGTAGTGATTTACGCTTTCCGAGAGTTGACAACGCCTTGCCCACTGCGCGACCTTTGTCTGTGTGTGTAACCTAAAATAGTAATATTTTCAACTGTTATCCATGGTAACATGATGGTAACATGCAGCTTTTACTGCCCAAATGAAGTCATGACGAATGAGCAACATGGCCATCTACCGTTTTCATCAATTTACGCGCAGAAATGTGTAACGTGGAGGGTGGCCTCGTGGTCTGCACGTGGTCCCCCGTAGGTTAATTTAAGTAAGGAGAGGAATTATACACGGAAAACGCTTTTACACTTTATAATGGTACTTGCGGTACAAATATTTAAAGTAATTTAGACATCAGATATACTAGGCTCAGGTTGGAGGTCTTTAGAGGCTTTGGACGTAGTTCCGGCGCTGGTAGATGCAGAGTACTTAACTTCGTAGCCGTGTTGAGGTGGTAAGAGGCAGAGTCCTTGCGCGGCGTGGTATATATAAGCCCCAGAGACGTGGTGGGGCGCGGGGAGCATCTCAGGGCTTAGTGGGGAGTGCTGGCGCAAGGTTTCGGTAGGAGGGTGCAGGATGACGCGTGACAAATGTAACATTGAAATGAATTTTAATGCCACTCATTGATTTAATAACTTTTAGTAAATTTTCTGGTTGTTTAGCCTTAGGATCAAAAAAGGGTGTAATGTCCTGTTGTTGGGGAAAGTCATTGGTTATTTAACATCACGCTACGACCCTTAGAAGCGAAGTTGTTAGCGGAAAGATAACTACATATAGTCTAAGTATAACCTACTTTTTGTTTCAACATATAACCGTACATAAAACTGTTTTGTTACACATTAACAAAAAAATAAAAGTGATTATAACGTCATTATGTACGAATATATGCGCGTGAGCGGGACCGGAAGCTAGCGTTATTATAACGGACGGTAGTTCCGGTCACGGTCCGTCTGTCATGAACTGTGGGAAGATATTCACGGTGCTGTAGTTGGGGACACGGCAGGAGTCATTTTAAACCTGAATTAGTAACATAACTATAGATTTTAAAAGTAGTTCAATGACCTTTGTGCACGACTGCATCTTTCGAGATTGCGAGTTCAATTTCTGCTCTATGCAAATATTTGTATGCAGTCATTTGTCAATTTGTATTTGTTTTTATGTATAGCATGTATTTAGAAAAAAAATCTAAGTATGTATATTCGTGTTAAAAAACCGTACAGTGCAAGCTATGCTCAGGTTTTTAATGTTCTAGAATATTAAAAAAAAAATTAACATAATAGGTTATTTCATACAGAATTGTACAGAACCCGTCTTTTTGACCCTTAGTAAACCCTTTTTACTAAAGCCTTATACGGCCAGAGTTTTGTTAAACGTGGGATAAATCGCATCTATTACTGTAGGTAGATGTGATTAGTACACATATTTTGCCCTAAAACACAATAATTATAGTTTAGTAAACCTTAAAAAACACGCTTTTATAACGAACCTAATTAAATAGTAAAAAATAGTTTGAATATCTGCCTCCTGGCTTCATCATCAGATCATCTTCACCAAGCCTGTTCCGTTGGACTCTTCAAAACGAATTAAATGAACCCAAACTCGCGAGGTTTACTAGTAGCCACTGAAGAGTTCCACTATCCACCTCCTAGCATCGTCAGATCAGCTCCAAGATGCCAAATTATAGTATTGTCATTCAAACTACATATACATACAAAGTTTCATTTCGATACGACAATTAGAAGTAGATTAAAATTGACTTCCAAAATTTTATTTACATAGTTACAACTACATGTGGAACTAATAAAAGTGTTATAAAAACAGTTCTACACCATCATTCGTGGGTTACACATTCGTTACATAATGTTCCCACATATTGTTTGATTACATTGCATACATTGAAGTTAATGGGGACAAGGCGAGACACCGTCTGTCATGGGAACCATGACGTACCTACTTTCTTATGTGGCCTAGAAGCTATTGGGTTAGGGAAAGCAACAGGTTTAGTTAACACATACGTACATACATTCACTCACGCCTCGCGCTCTGGGAATTAAATATGCAAACCTAAAATGGCGAATGGCGCAATGGTGTAAGTTGTGGCTTCAAATCTCACACGGGACAAAGATTTCTGTGATTCACAAACAGTTGTCAAGAGTCTGGGTGTTGTTTTTGTCCGTTCAAATTTTTGTGAAGCCCCTCGCGACCCAGGAATATTCCCAAAGCGGGAGTTGCCATACAAAAAAATAATTAAAGGGAAGGTAATAGAAGAAAAGGGAAATTGCTTATATCCTGCATTGCTGCTGCAAGCAATAGCTCGCGCAGGTCAGACTTAAACTGGCTATTGTCGGGAAGTCCAAGCTTCAAACATTTTAGTAGTTCTTGTTAATCATAAATTGAAGCCTGGTGGTACAAGGCCAGATGGAAGGCAAGAGATCCAGAGGGCGATCACGTACCCGATGGACAGACCTTATAAAACAGTGACCCAAAAATCTATGGTGACATGGTCTCGCAACGCCGTACATCGTACCCAGTGGTGGAGAAACGTCATGAGAGAATCACGTCCGAACCCGAAATAACAAGAAGAAATCATTAATTCCTAATAACACCATCGGTAGTGTCTTTCACTTTAGTGTCAACTCGTCGTATGACATCTTTTGGTGTCCGTAAGAAACACCATATATCAAATTTATAATAAATCTCCAAATTCCAAGCAAAATTTTGTCGCAAGGGAATTAGAAAGCTGTGACGTTATAAAACACTCGTTAAGTAAAAAAACTAAATTATTCATTCATTAACAATCCCAGTTCAAGCCTTCTTCGTCATTAACGTTGAAAAAAATAAAAATTCGTTCACCGTAAACGTCAAACGGGCTAAATGGCGGGAACAGTGACAGCTGTCAACGCCGTAAGATGGCCGCCATGGCGTCATTAACGAGGCAAAGGATTAATTCCATTATGCCTCTGGGAACGCCTTTGTGGAACACAGGCTGACCGCGCTAATTTTCTGTTGTATTCGGTAATATTCTGTTTTAAACCCTTTTATGCGGATTGGTGAATATTCCGCGGGGAAATTACAGTAATTACTATCTATCGTTGTTTTATTTTATTTCGAGATATCAAAACTTTACAAAATTCAGGACAAAATACCCCTTGATCTTGTAATTAAATGTATTTTTATTACGTAATAGTCAGTACGTACATCTTTACAAAACTTTAAAAAAGCGTAGATGGTTCTGCGATGGTTGCAAGGGTCTGTGTTGCCACGAATGCCCCAATGGTAGAATGATTACTTTAGCAACTACTATTTGATATTATTTCTTCTATTTCTATGTGATATATTTTTTGGAATCCGTGTTATATTATATTGCCCCTTTTCGCACGTCTTCGCCTATGTTTGCTCTTTAATCTCCCGCTGTTCTATGGCTGAAATTGGATTTCTAATTACATTCTTTGTGGGTTCCAAGACAGTTTTTGCTTTCCCTGGGATCACCTAGTCATGCTCGGTCTTTGTGGGTCACTATTGCTGATCCTGGATACCAAGAGTGACCAAGAGAAGTGAGAATGTGGATGAAATTAGTCACAGTGAAAAAGCATTCTATACACATTACTTGGCGAGTAAACTCTATTAGTGCAATTTATATTAAGTACGATATAATACAGAGATCTTAATCCGTAGATAATTGTAAATGCATTCAGCAATCAGTATGTTAATTCACTGACTGACGTGTCTGCAAATTAACTTGTATATACATATGTATAAATATATGTATATACAAGTACGCAGTGTTATTGTTATGTCAGTACACAATTTTATAGGAGACTAGCAGTTTCCCTCAGTTTAACTCGCGTTTGTGGTCTACCTCGCTGTTAGGGTTTTACATAGGTTTGGCGGCTTTTATTATTGTAAATAATAAATTATAACTAAAAAACAGACTTTAAAAGCAAATCAAAATAAAAAGGAGACAAACATTTTTGATTGTAAAAAAACGTGGGGTGCTTTTTACTATATTTTTATAATAACTGATTTTGAACAATGATCATTGTTTGTCAGATGCCACACCTCACACACGGCCGTCTGATCCCAAACTAGGCAGACCCTGTACTATGTTAACCAGACTGCTGATAAACATACTTATATAGCACTAAATATGTACATATTATCTATAGATATACATAATTACACCCAGGCACAGAACAAATGATCATGCTCATCACACAATTATTTGTCCTGGTGAATAATAATCTAATCGTAGTCGTATCGTAATCGAACCTACGACCTCTGGCTCAGCAGTCAGGATCACTAACCACTAGACCAACAGGCCAATCTATAAATCCTATATTTTTCAATTAAAATATTTCAACATTTTATTTTTAATAGTAAATAAATTATACCCATGGCAAGTTAGAGGTCGATAGATAAAAAATACTCACGATTTTAACATTCGTAGGCGAAGAAAGTGATTAATAACTTCTAATTGTAAAATCGATTGTCTAAAATCGAATATGAGTTATTGAGGTCGGAGGTCTTAGAGGTGAAATCCTAACCTCTAGCGGAGGTACGCACTTAGACTTTCACCCACACGAAAGTAAGTTAAGTCTAGTTTAACTACGATTAATTTAAAAAGAGAAGATAAAAAGAGAAAGAGAACGAGGTTGTAAGTGCAGTTCGCCATCGCAATTTTTTTATTTTAATTATTTCGACGTGTAGTTGACCGACTATTAAACGTCAAAACGATGCATTCTGTAGGTACAAAACTTGTATAAAATAACAACTAGTGACGTCATACGTTGCTAACGTCAGATTGTCTACTTTATGTATGGTTTCACAATTCATAATACCAGTTTAGTAAAATTATTAAAAACACACTTTAATGGTGAACCGAATTAAAACGTATAATAGAGTCCACTCTCCACCTCCTGAATCTATCATCAGACCATCGTCACCAAGCGCAATCTGTTGGACTCATCAAAGCGAATCATATGAGCCCAAACTCGAGGTGTTTACTAGTAGCCACTAAAGAGTTCCACTAAACACCTCCTGGCTCCATATTCAGATCAGCTCAAGGATCTCAAACTCTAGTATTGTCATCAGAACTACATATACATACAAAGTTTTATTTCGATACGACTACTAGAAGTAGGTTAAAATGGACTTCCAATGTTTATTTATATAGTTAGTTACCTCTTGGCGTTGCGCAGAGATGAAGCTTCGCTCTGCATTCTCTATCGCTTGTACTATGGGGAGTGCTCCGAGGAATTATTCGGACTTATGTTACCTGCATCTTTCCGCCATCATTTAACGCGACAAAATTTCGATCTCCATCATTTGGATAATTGGCACTGTGTGCTTTTCCAGAAACTTTATGCCTCGTATATCCAGTATGTGGAACAAATTGTCGCTTGCGGTATTTCCGAACCGATACAAACCTTCAAGAAAAGCGTACTACCATCTCAAACCCTGGCAACGCACTTGTGACTCTTGAGTTGCAGGTGCCCATGGGCGGCGGTAGTCACTTCCCATCAGGTGACCCGTCTGCTCGTTGGCCCTCCATTCCCATAAAAAAAAAACAAGTGCAAATAAAAGCCGCTTAATTTTGTAAGGATTATTAAATAATTTATTTTAAACATGGACAACCAACCTATTACTGTTACAAGTCAAATACAAACTTGTAATGTGCTTGTATGATGTCAATGTTTATAACATTCGCACACTTGCTGACGTTGAGCATGGCATAACTTATATATTTGTAAATATTACATCACTTAGTAAATTTATACAGTGGAGAGCCATGCTTCGGCATGTATGGGCCGGCTCGACCGGAGTGATACCACGGCCTCACAGAAAACCGGCAGTAAAGCAATGATTGTGTTGTATTTCGCCGTGTGAGTGAGGTTACCGAAGGCCCTAACCCTTTCCTTTCTCCATCAACCCCCCACTCCCCTTACCTTAAAGGCCGGCAACGCACTTGTGCCTCTTGAGTTGCAGGTGCCCATGGGCGACGGTAGTCACTTACCATCAGGCGACCCGTCTGCTCGTTTGCCCCCTATCCCATAAAAGAAAAACAGACAATTATCGCAATAGGTATACTATATATAGGCAATCACCGCAATGCAATGAATCAAATCTGTCTAACGGACTTCAGAAACACGCATCGAGCATAAATTACACACAGGCGATAATTAATATGAGAAGATCGAACGCATCGCAGACATGTGGTTGTGGGAGAAGCGACCATTTTAACCACTGTGTATATTTATGCTAGAATAGTACCCACCCTACCATTGAAGCATCATTATTACACAATATGAAAATACTAATTAAACCCCAACTAAGCACGGCTTGTACTATGATATGTAAAACACGGATACCTAACCTATATGTACATATTTAGGTTTTTTGAAGATATATCTACTACTTTTGGCGCGTTAAGGAAAAATGATGAGAGTAAATTTTTACGATGAGCGCGCACACCGTCACAAAAAACCGACACCATGAAGTTAGCTAGTCAACATTTTAGTTTTTCAAAAAAGTTACCAACTTCACGATAGCAATAAAAATGGTTTTTACATATTACTTTGAGTACGTTTGTAGAATTTGAGGTTAGTTGACGGTATGTATTATTTATTATGATATTTAAATAAACTTTGTTTAACTAGATAAAATAGTATATAGTATAACTTTTTACGTGCGTACATAAGTACACACACACTTTTTTTTTTTTAAAACATAGGTACTTATTTATTATACTAACTTAATACTGTGGCGACTTCCACATACAGTAAAAACATACTTCAACATCATCTAGTGAAGAACAGGGTAAACTACGTAGTAACTATAGATTCTGAACTCGCAATGAAAGTTCTCGCGCCAATTAGTATATATTATATAGTATCCAACATCAACCGTCGGGCCGCGATCCGCCAGGCACTGGTCTGGAACACCTGTTTCTAAACACTACCGTTGTAGAAACATCCAGAACAATACAATATACATATATATATAAATGTTTGCATTAACCGGGAATCAAAATAAAAAATCTAACCACATATGTGGCGCCACATACAATACACAAGCCACATGCCACATACCATAACCTCAAACATTAATTCCGTTTTCATTTTCGCAACAACAAACACTGTTTGTATAACCAAGTTAGTTCAAGTTGAGGCGTAAGACAATTTCATACGGAGTGTCTCGTCTGTCGCAGCTAACGTAATCATGTTGTGTAGACGAACGATGTTAATTATGGCCAACGCTGACACAAACGTACCGACTAATGCGTTTACTAAATGAGAGTTAGCACACATTAAATGTGTCTTTGAATCGAACCTGCGATCGAACGTTGGAGTCGATTTCATTACCGCCATGCCACATAATGACGAAATACTCGAAAATTATAATCTATATTATATTAATACGTAAATAAATCTTTATACCTCTTTTCAAGAAAATTTGGCTAACGCCTTAAGTTAATAAAAAAAAATAGGCAGTCATGGGACTGCTGACAGAAGTAAAAACTTAAACGAAACGACGAACTTAAAACGTCACATTAGCAGGTTGGTGAAGTTAATTAATAAGAAGCTTACAGAACTCAATGTTTAGATTAGCACCCTCTAGTGGATCTGTATATGTATTATTAGCGAGTTCAGTACTTTTTCCCCGTGCACAAACGTGCCTAAAGAAGTTTTCACACAAAAATACCTAGATTTAGAGGGAACCACACAATCGCATTCCTTATCTCAATACCTATCGACCAATAAAACAGATTTAAAAATATTACCACTATTCGACGCTAGACGCTAAATACACCAACACATACTCAACTCAAAAAAATAAAACGAACATACATTGTTAAGCAAAATATGCCGCCTTTTCTGAAAAGAGTAATTTTTAAAGTTAATTTATTAAAAATCCTGTTTAGATCTAGGTGTGCGATATATAAAAGTGCAGAAAAATAAAGTTTTTAAACAATGTGTGTTATCTACATATATAAAAATTACGTGAAAACGGCTCCGTCAATTTTTTTTTTATGGAATACGAGCAGATGGTAAGTGACCGCCGCCCGTGAGACCCTGTGACTTAAAAGTCACAAGTGCGTTGCCGGCCTTTAAGGTAGGGGAGTGAGGGATGGAAACGGGAAGGGAAAACAATGCAATCCATTGCTTCACTGCCGGTTTTCTGTGAGGCCGTGCTATCATTCCGGTCGAGCCGGCCCATACGTGCCGAAGCATGGTTCTCCTACTAACAACGCGTCCAGTATATGTGTTGCCAAGAAATAAACCATGATCGAAATTCAGCCACCAGGCGATTTCTAGTTGATGTAAATGAATGATATTAAAGAAGTATATTTTATTAATTATCGTTTTGTTAAATATGAACATCATGTAGTAAAACGAATCAGGACATATTATAAAACAAAGTCCCCCGCCGCGTCTGTCTGTCTGTTCGCTATAAACTGAAAAACTACTAGTAGTTTTTACTAATAGAGTGATTCATGAAGATGGTTTAGGTGAATAATTTGTTAACGCTTTGTGTAAATTGGTTGAAATATGATGATGATTGTTGAAGATGTCTCTGCTACCCGTGCGAAGACGGGGGCGGGTTGCTAGTGAATTAATAAATCGGTTTGGGTTTGGGAGGCTCTCATGCAAACATGAATATTTTAATTAAAAATGAGGTTATTTAAGCTGTTGAATAATTAAATTTATTGTTCGGCATTCAATTTCGGCGATCACGCGTTTTTTATTACTTACTTAGTAGCTGCATTCAACTTGCGTTGCAATACCATTTTTAATAAAGCTTTTTTGGGCCAGAAACCCTCGCAGCGTCCCCAGAACACCCTACCAAAGTTTCATCACACTCTGGTCATTGGTTTCGGAACGCATACAAGACAAACATTGATTTTTATTTATATAGATTTACTATTACTAGCCGTTCCTCGCAGTTTCACCAACGTTTATGGTCCCTGCTTTGCTCCTGAGAGTCATAGCGTGATGTTAAATAGCCTATAGGCTTCCTCAAGAATTAGGCTATCAAATGCACTAAGAATTGTTTTTATCCAACTGGTAGTTATGAGATAAGTGCGTTCAAACACAAAACGAGCTCTTCATTTTTGTTATTTTTTAGCCGACACGCGTAACTTCTTCCGCGTTTGTAAATTTTCCCCTTTTTTTGCATCATTTTTCATTGATGCTCCGCTCCTATTGATCGTAGCGTGATGTTTAGCCTTCCTTGAAAAATGGGTTATCCAACACTAAAATAATTTTTCAATTCGAAACAGTAGTTCCTGAGAGTAACGCCTTCAACCAAACAAACTCTTCAGCTTCATAAAAATAGCATAGAAGTGTAAATACAGCTGTAATAACATAAAATATGTGTTGGAATTCGGAAATTTAAAGACTTAAAAGTTGTCAGTCTCTTTTTATTTTACTATTCTGCTTCAAAACCCGACCCTGCTGACTCCAGACGTAGTTGCTCACATCTCTTCAGCGATTAGAAAAAACCTGAAGATTTTCAAACGGCTGAACAGATTTTCTTGAATTACTTTTTGTATAGTTAAGAACACCTCGATTCCGTGACCTATCAGACAAAAAAACTATAGGTACTACCCCCAATGTGATTAAAATAGATTATAATCGTTTCCTTCTCTCTTGAAACTCTAGCCTGGCTGTAGTTTGGGTGGCCTGTTGGCCTAGTGGTTAGTGACCCTGACTGCTATGCCATAGGTCGTGGGTTCGATTCCCACCCGAGTCTAGGAGTTCTTTATGTCCGTTGTTTGTATGTTTGTAAAGTCCCCCGCGACACAAGAGTAATTCCTAATGTGGGAGATATCTTTTCTAAAAAAAAAAAAAATTGTGTTAGAACCAAATTGATTGAAACTCTCTTTTTAATCCATTTAAAACTTTAAGATCTCTAGTTAAATCTAGAAAATACATCTCGCTTCGCGTAGATTCATTAGTTTACGTTAACGTCTCTGCTCTTTTGGGTAGCGCTATCAGCTATATAGTCTGTTATCTGGTATTAAAAACTGAAGTCCTAAAACCTACAAACGACGCTACGTTGCCTGTACTCTGTCTTTTGTTAAAGCTGTTTCGTAGAAAACGCTATACAATCGTACTATTTGATTTCCTTATTGGCTTTAAACAATCAGATTTACCGATTACGTTCAAGTTTACTTTTCGTAGTACAATGACCTGTTGCTGAACCTGTTTTGCCTAAAAAAAAAAGTTGTTCAATTAATGACTTGTTTGACGAATTATATGTATTTCATCTTAGTACACCAGAAACGGCCTTACATCTCCTCTCTATTACGTATTCTGTCCACCCAATAGCTGTTGCCTGTAAGAGATTGCCTTTGTGCGATAGGGCGCCAAGTGTACAAATTAATAGAATAGAGTAGACTAGATTATACACCATTTAAATGTAACTTACAACTAGTACACAATTTACAAAGGTCGGCCTAAAAGCAATTTCTTCCAGGCAACCTTGGAATGGAGAAAAATTACCAGATATAAAAGAATTTAATGAGTAGTTTCGGTGTTGAAAACAAATAAAGGAAAAAAAAAAATTTCAATCGAGAGGAATCAAAATATCAAGCTTAAATACTATGCAATATAATTACATAGCATACCTAGATAATAAATAATACATATATTTATACACACATATTTCTAGATTAATAAGATTATATCCGATAAATGCAGCAATGAAAATAAAAAGAGAAATAATAGAAAATATAAGAAGCCAAGTAATATTCTTTGACCATCTCTTTGAATGTGGCCAGATATTGGGCACGACTAATAGATAAAGGCAGAGCATTCCATATCCGGACAGCCTGTACGCTAAAGGATTTGTCATAAAACTTTGTAGAATGATTAGGTTACTACCAGTTACAGACCCTACGGATCTCAAGGATCTTGTTTGTGTGTCATTGAGGAACGTAAAACGTTCCTTTAGGTAAGTTGAACTATAGGGATTAAATAGAATAATATTAAAACAATTATTAACCCTAGGTGAGAGAAAGTCTATTATTATAAACAGAAAACCTTACGTAATTAAAAATTTAATTATACGTTTACAACTAAAGGGTCAAATCACCAACTTTCTATTAAACATTCACGTCAGCATCCGTCAAATGGTTTTATATAAAATTATGTAGAAAGTTGTTTTGATGAGATATTATTACGTGTTCAGTAATTAAACGATTCATTTATATTGTAAGACTGGCTGACCCGACAGACGTTTGTCCGGTCTTAACTATGAATATTGAATTGGTATAATTTGCAGTGCGCATTCTGTCAATGTCGCGCCAACTGTCAAACTACAGACAGTTATGTCAAAAGCGCTAAGGTGACATTAGAAATGCGTGATGTCGTGACTAAGGAGAGTAGGGATTCATTCCACTTATATTATAAATGTGAAAGTTTGCATGGATGGATAGATGTATGGATGGATGTTTGTTACTCTTTCACGCGAAAACTACTGAACCGATTGCGATGAAACTTGGTATGAAGATAGCTGGAGACCTGTATTAACGCATAGGCTACTTTTTATCCCAATATTCCCACGGAATCGGGACTTACGCGGGTGAAATCGCGGGGCGCTGCTAGTTTTTATATAAATTGATTTAAATAAACGTAGATAGTTTGTCTGTACGTACTAATATAATATGAAGTGTTTATTGTTTTATCTCTGGAGCTACAAGTGAGATATGAAAATTTATTTTTGTATTTAAAAGTACAATTCTCAAGGATGTTTATAGCCGGCAGGCCAGTGACCGTCAGGTTCACGATGTAAAAAAAATTTGGAAGTCAATTTTAATCTCCTTCTAATTGTCGTATCGAAATGAAATTTTGTATGTATATGTAGTTCGGATGACAATTTTATAATTTGGCATCTTGGAGCTGATTTGATGATGGAGTCAGGAGTTGTTTAGTGGAACTCTTTAGTTTGGGGTCAAATGATTCGTTTTGACGAGTCCAACAGATTGGGCTAGGTAACCATTGGTCTGATGATGAAGCTAAGAAGTGGATTGTCGAACTCTTTTTTCTTTTTAATTCGGTTAGCCATTCAAGCGTGTCCTTTAGCTGTTTAGCTCCCAAACGCATCTACAACCGGCCCATTTATGTTATCAAATGGAAGTCATTTACTGAAAGTTGTTACAAATTATACGATTTACACCCCTCACGAGGGGTCGTAATGAGTTAACTATTAGTTACCGCAGGGGGAGAATAAAAAGGTGTAAAATGCATTAAATTTAATATCTGTCACTTTTAAAAACACCAGGATTTGAATTATCATAGTTTTTAATTTAATGAATATTATCATCAAGTTAATGCGTTAACACTATTTTTTATGTGTGATGGGTCAGATTATGATAAGTGAGATTATATCTTTTGTGTGGATATAATAGGTTCAAAATGGTAGGGGCTCGGACTTTCGGCAACAGCCAATTCGAGTCACATATATTATCTGTATACATATATATAAAAACTTAATGTTCGTTTGTTCAAAATCGCAAATCTCCTAAAGATCTTTACCGATCGTTGTGAAAATTTTACACAACGTTGTATTCATATTCGCCCCGCATGTTTATAATATTTTAAGGAAATTTCGCAAACAAAGGAATTTAAATTTTAATATGCTTTAAGTTTGGCAGTGCATAAAACTATACTTTTTAAATAATCTGTCATCCAAACTACACATACATACAAAGTTTCATTTCGATACGACAATTAGAAGTAAGCTAAAATGTACTTCCAACATTTGTTTACATCGTTAGTTAGTTAAAAGTGAAAGTAATACTAATAATGTGAGTGAGGTTACCGGAGGCCCTAACTCTTCCCTCTCTCCCCTCTGCCCCTCCCCTCTACCCCCTTTTCCCCTACTCCCACCCTAAGGGCCGGCAACGCACTTGTGACTATTGAGCTGCAGGTGTTCATGGGCGGCGGTAGTCATTTACCATCAGGTGACCAGTATGCTCGTTGCATAAAAAAAAATGTGTGTTAAACGCACAATGATGGGTTAAAACCGACCCGAAAGCACAATCTTAGGACATGGAATATCATGATGTCAAAGACTCAGTCAAAGTAATTACAGTCTATAAAACATAAAAAATGTTCACGGCCACTGAAATAATACTCCATCTTGTGACGGTCGCAAAACAATTAAATATTTCCTAATAAATTAATTGTATTCCGCACGCGATGACATTGTAGTCAATACAGTTCAGCATGAAAACTAATACCTACTTCCAATATTTCTATGAATCTATACTTAGCTTGGATCTAGAAAGCGATGTGTAATATATATATGTCCCTGAATATTATTATTAAAGGAAGAAAGGGAAGTCATATTTTCCACGGTGAATATTGACGACATTCAAGAAGCATTTCAAGCGAACTGACATTTCAATCAGAGCAACTTTACTGTTTACATGTGCGTGTAATAACCGTCAAAGAGGCTTTCAGCGATTGTATCTGCAATCGTTTATTCACAATAAATGGGAAAAGCTAAAGAAAAGGGGAGCACATACTAAAGCTTTTAATTTATTATTGTGTGGTAAATCAACACCATTTTTAATTATTTGGCGCGAACCGCGTTTGACAGCTCTGTATCTTTGGCACCGATATCATTAGTTGAGCCTAGTTTAAAATAATCGGATTTTATTTTGGAGATTTATCTATACCTATTACTGAATTAAAGTACAGCCTAATCTTGCTACTGTACAAAGTAGTTTTCTAATGGTGAATAAATTAACAAAATCGGTTTTGTAGCTTCATAATCATTCTTCAGTAAACTATTAGTATAGACTTAACAGCTAAAATTTAGTAAAATTATGGTTTTTTAAAAGTTGTTATATAACTTCTTTGCTTTCCAACATATATATTTATAACAACTAATCAAATTGGTGTCACTTTTACCTTTTTCCATACGATCTCAGGCAGATAGCTAAGTAATGATCTTCCAAAGGTAATAAAAAAAAAGAAAATAAACTCACAAAATATTACACCGACCTTATTGGTTGCCAGCTAATTCAATTGCCTGTAAAAGGCACACTTTCTCCCTTATACAAAGTAATTATGATTCATTCATTTCGCGGAGCAGTTTCTGTGAAATGTGTAGGCAGTATCGTCAGACCCCTTTACGTCTAAAAGCCAAGATGACTAACAAAAAATATGTGAAAGTGAAAAAAAGCATATACTTTTGATATGGCGGATATGACTACATTTTATATTTTGATTATATTCTTTTTATTTAAAGTATCTGATACTCACAATATCCCCGACTTCTTCCGTGTTGAATAAGCTTAACTTAATGTAATTCTTTTTGTTTTCGCGAATTGTATGTTTACATATTAGATTAATCACTTTAATATTTATAAGGTATAATATCTTTTTGTTTACCATTGAAGTAATTGATAATAAAAGCTGGCATAGCTTGTACTGAGGGTACACGGATATACAAAGATATTTTTTTTTTGTAAATACCTACATATTTACACAGAAACACCCATATATAAAGACATATTAATTTATGCATACTAATATTTGCAATGAGCGTGAAACGAACCCGCGACTTTTTTCTTTTTATAAATTTTTTTTTTCTATTTTTCTTTATCATAAATCCTAGTTCGTACAAATATAGATGTTTTAAAACAAAATATATCGAAATCTGTCCAGCCACTCAATCTCAAGTGGTGCGTTTCCCAACCACATCATTTCATTTTTATTTTTATATATGGTATCATTCGCGTCAGCCGTTTTCCGGAATAATAACTTACTCCATAATTTCTCTAGTCCATTAAGAACGAAGTGTATTTCTATTTGTGAGGTCGCCGGGGTGGTCTTGCGATTGTATAAAGGTGCTGGAAACAGCTTGCTATCAGAAGAAGAAGATAGATAGATAGATAAACTCTTTATTGTACAGCAAAGAAAGACATGAATACAAACTTGTATACATATTGCAGCAGCCCAGGTAGTAGCAAGTACTAGACTCACTGGCACAGGCAACACTGATGCTATAATTAGACTCCGAATAACAATATAACAATTAATTATTAATCAAACAACAAATAAACTAATATTTCTTAAGGCTTCGTGCTTCCAGCACGACATCTGACACATCAGTCCCTCAAGACGATTGTCCTTTCTTCTATTTCGAATCCTCGAACTGTTTCGAATACGAATTTGAGTATGGTGCCGCCAGCCAGACTCTTCGCGCCATTTCCAAAGAGTTCTTATTCCAATCGCAGGAGATCACAAGCGGGTGCCAAGTTCCTTCACCACAATTTATGTAGATTCTTACCAAACTAAAGCCTGAGTACCATTGGCGACCTTACCGCGATTTGCGATTTCTTCCAGGCAACCATTGGATGGAAAGAGAGATTATGGATGACATGAGGAGTTGCAGTATACAATTAATTGAACACTAAGAATTAGATTACTTATGTTTCATATACATTTGCGAGTTTTCTAAAAAGCTTCTGGTGCTATCAGAAAGGCTTCCGAACTTGGAAGAAAAAAGAATTGGTTTTAGTACCTCGCAAAATTTTAAAAGACAGGAGGAAGATGTTACTTTGCAAAGAGCCAAATGTGGTGGTTTTATATGTGGGACGACCAAAGAAAAGATGGATGGACTGACTAAAAGAGGATATGGTTAGCAAAGTAAGCAGTTTTGTTCGTGGGAGAGCCATGCTTCGGCACGGCTCGACCGGAGTGATACCACGGCCTCACAGAAAACCAGCAGTGAAGCAATTGCATTGCTTTTCCCCACGTGAGTGAAGTTACCGAAGACCGTAACCCTTCCCTCTCCCCTCCTCTCCCGCCCTTCCCCTCTCTCTCCCCTCTTCCCCTACTCCCACCTTAAAAGGCGGCAACGCACTTGTAACTCTTGAAATGCAGGTAGACGTGGGCGGCGGTAGTCATTTACCATCAGGTGACCCGTCTGCTCGTTTGCCCCATATGACATAAAAAAAGTGAAATGACAAATGATTCCACTCTGGAAATAAATAAGAAAACATATTGCGTGGACTTTAAATAAAATTGTTAAAGGGTAGGCAGATGATGAAGAAGATATTGAGTTGACTGGCTTTTCATTTACTAGACACTACACATATACTGCTCTCACTCACGCCTATACCCCCGAAGGAGTAATCAGAAGCGTATTCAACACCCACATTTTGCCAAATGTAATTTGGCCCCACTTTCGGAATTGGGGGCAAGCATTGCCTTCAACCGGGCACTTTGGGAATTAAAGATGGGAAAATTGGGAGCACATTGAAAGGTAGATAAGAAGGGAAAACAATGGAAGGTAAGGGATATTGCTTATGCGATATGATGGATTGGGAATTGTAAGCTGAGAAGGGCTTGAGAAGGTCAGGGTCCTGTCACTCGAACTGGCTTGCGCCTTCAAGTCCGAACTCTCTAACATAATTTAATACTACTCAATGCTTTACGGCTCTTCAGAGCTAGGAAATTTATCACTGTCATAGAAAGCCTGAACAACAGTATTACGTAGGGGTGGCTCACCACGCCCGTTCGTCAGTCACACCCCACATCGTAAACTCCAAACGACATTGACACGCCAACATATTGTACATTGTTTATACTTTTTGTACAATATATTGTTGTATAAAACTTTTTATTATGTTTTTTGATTAAATATTTTGTTTTTTAGCACCTATCTTTGAGCCTTTAAAGTGCTTTTAAACTGAAGATTACATCTCACTCTGTTCTGTTTATAGAGTCTATTTTCTTATGAAAATAATTTGTGAATATTTCAGAGTATAATTACACGCTATGTGATTATTTCCTTTTGTTAAGTCTGTCGCAGTCACTCCAAAGGAAACCTAAGTTTTTATTAATCATTCATAGACAATTTAATTTTGTTTTAAGAAATCACAAGTCTGTATGTTCTAATAAAATCCAGCCTGGCACCTGCAAGCGGCGCGGCACGCCTCACCCCTTGATAAAGGGCCCCCGTCGGGTCCGAAACTAGTCGGGCATCCCCGAAATATACACGTGAGTAAAACCGTACATCTTAACTAAAAAGTCTGTATGTGTTTAACAAACACATCAGTTCTTCACGAGACTTGTGAATTTCAATAAAATGTAAAATGTTGGTTCTAAATAGTTTCACTGAAAAATTCTTTCTAAAATTTGTTCACTAATTGTTCTGCCACTTGGTCCGGACAACATCTACGACCTTTAAACATACTGAAAATTTGATCTAACCTGAAAAAGTTGGTTAGAAAATAAAATTAACTTTTTAAATTGATCATTTAAAGTCACTGAGTTATTATTACTAGCGTATAGAGTAGACACCGCGAAGAAAAAGTTTGTAACGCGAACTGCGGCCCCTGCACCGCAGTGAAAACAAATCTTTGTAGCAGTTCGTTGGGCATCACGCGTAAATGCCATGAAAATCGCGGCGCTTAGGACCTTACGCTCGCGAGAAAACTACAACTCAAAAACGATCGAGTGCGATCGAGCGCTGCTGTAGGCTGTTAATACTGTAGAATTTGACTACAAATTATTGTTTTAGCGCCGCAGCGCTTTTTAGTTTGAATTCAAATAAAAACAGAACATGTATTTTGTTCTGAGTGGCTTCTCTAGTACATTATATCTCGATGTTTGAAGTATAATAATTATAGTTTAGTAGTAGTCCTGGCTTCATCATCCAAGATTTCCAAGACTTGTTTACATAGTTACAAGTGAAACCAATAAAATCGTTTAAAAATAAATAATTTGGTCCCTATCTATGCTAATACCTATAACAGGTTTAACGGCCCATAGACCTACCAGTCTGATGTGAAAAATTCATTTTAATTTTGATGCCCAAGATGTTGAATAATTGTTATAAACTATTATCTATCACGCTAAGACCTTTAGGAGCGGAGCAGTGGCCATAAACACAGTTAAAGAAAGGCCAATAAGACGATAAAACTCCGGTTATAAAATTTCACGGCTATACTTTAAATTCCTTAGATACTAACACGTAATAATTTTCTTTGAACAGAAGTCTCAAACGTGGTCATAAACAATTGCAGGCCCATAGACGCCGTTATTCGTTCCATTTCCACACCATAGACAGTAATTACTTCTGTCATCGCGTGTGTCATGCAACATGGCCGCCACGCGAAACGAAATTTAAAATACATCCGTGTGTAGATGTTCAATCATGCGTCTAGACTTGAAATAGTTAGGTTGGTACTGTGTAGTTTGAAGTGGTAGGCTTGGTTCAGAACATATTTTGGGTGTGACATTAAATATGTTTAACATGTGGTAGGTTTTTATATTAATATAATAAAGCTAAAGAGTTTGCCTTTTTTTAACCCCTCACACAAAAAGGAAGGGTGTTATAGATTTCATGTGAGTCTATGTGTCTGTCTATTTTTCAATTTTTATGTTTGAATAGTGTCTTGATCGAGAGAAAGAAAGAAAAGAGAGAAGATTTCTTAGCTTTAATTCGAGAAAGGTGTTCAGCCGTTCGAAGATTTTCTCTTTAGTAACCGTTGAAGGGGTTTTGGGGGGGCACTTCGTTTGTCTAGTGTAGATAAAAACAAAACGCAGTACGAAGTGAAGCAGACATATTATTTTAATTTTATGAATGAAATAAATAACTGACTAATATATTTATTTTTTTGTTTTACAGGTAATTTCTAATATGAAGTTAGCATTAGCTTGAACATTTGCAGTTTGGTAAGTAACTAGAAATGGCCTCGAAAATTCGAACAAGATAATTACATATAATAGTTTTGGTTTTTTTTCTTATGGGATAGGGGGTAAACGAGCAGCAGGCTCACCTGATGGCAAGTGACTACCGCCCCCCATGGGCACCTGCAACTGCAACGGAAGAGTCACAAGTGCGTTGTCGGCCTTTAAGGTGGGAGTGGGGGAAGAGGGAAAGTGGGGGAGAAGGACAGAAGAGGGGGGGGGGAGGGAAGGGTTAGGGCCTCCGGTAATATCACTCACTTGGCGAAATACAACGAAATCATTGCTGTGAGGCCGTGGTATCGTTCCGGTTAAGCCGGCCCATACGTGCCGAAGCATGGCTCTACCTCGTTAGCCTATAGCCTTCCTCGATAAATGGGATATCCAACACTAAAAGAATTTAAAAAATCTTATCAGTAGTACTGGAGATTACCCCGAACATCCAAACTCACAATCTTTACCTTTTTATAATATTGTTTACTAGCAACCCGCCCCAGCTTCGCACGGGTAGCAGACATCTTCAACAATCATCAACATATTTCAATCAATTTACACAAATTATACACCTAAATCTTCCTCATGAATCACTCTGTCTATTAGTGAAAACCGCATAAAAATCCGTTCAATAGTTTTTCAGTTTATCGCGAACAGACAGACGCGGTGGGGAACTTTGTTTAGAATTGTTTTTTTTTATTGTATAAGGGGCAAACGAGCAGACGGGTCACCTGATGGTAAATGACTACCGCCGCCCATGGGCACCTGTAACTCGAGAGTCACAAGTGCGTTGCCGCCCTTTAAGGTGGGAGTAGGAGATGAGGGGGAAGGGGGAAGAGGGGAAGGACGGGAATAAAGGAGAGGGAAGGGTTTGGGTCTCCGGTAACCTCACTCACACGGCGAAATGCAAGGCCGTGGTATCGAGCGGAGTCGAGCCGACCCACACGTGCCGAAGCATGGCTCTCCCACGTTAAAGTGATAATTTATTACAATTAAAGTATTCTATCAATTTTGAGGAAATAAATTCCAGAAGCTAATAATGATACTTAATACCTGGTACATATTTTCATTTCGCCAGGACGACGGAAACCAGAGATATGACAATTAATTTCTATAACAGCTAGTCTCTTATCTCTTAATAAATCTGTCGAATTCATTTGTAGTGTTGTTTCACTTTGTTATCGATAAAATAAGATGATAATTAATATTCATAAAATGAAAGTGTACGAATTCGAACCAAAAATGATTAATAGAGGAAATTAATTTCCTTCCTTCGGTTCGAAACCACTGCGGAACTTTAAACCATTGTCGTGCTTATATTGTCATTAGGAATTCATTTACGAATTGCATGCGATCGGTATAAATGCATTTAAGCAATGTTTTTCTAACTTAATATTACAATGCTTATATCTTATAATAGAATTGACTTGAAGAAAATCTGACTCACTTCTAGATGCAGTAGGAAAAATTATAGTACACTAAATAGGGTACACACGCGCGTCCGATGTGACGTGAAGCACTAAAACTTAATTCTTTGTAAGCTTATATGTATAAATAAATAGTAATATAAAGTTGAAGAGATAGTTGGTCTGTTTGAATGCTTGCTAAGGGAACGTACCCATACTACGTGACCCATTTTTTTACAATTTTATATACCTAGTTCCCCCCTCTCGGTGACTACCCATAGTATATGAAAAGACCGCCCCTCCCCCTCTAGTTTTCACGTAGTAATTAATAAATATGGTTTTAAATCATGTTTTGCTGACAGAAAGGTAAAAAGCGCTAAACGCTGGGCACCATATTTGAATATAGCTCGAAAAAACACGAGTTTCCCTAAAGGATATTGACTATGTGACGAAAACCTAAGTCCCCTCCTCCACCCCTGTGACCAAGCGTGGTATCTTGAAGACCCCCCTCCCTAAGGCTCTAAAAGGATCGATTTGTTATATGCCCTATACCCTCGTTATAAAGAGGTTATCTAAACCTCTTTATAACGAGGGTATATTCTCTTCATCATATTAAAAGATAAAGACCTAATAATAAATAGTGTGGGTATAAAATATTAAAGAAACTGTCTCGAAATATTAATGAAATTACACCCAGACAGACCTACCTTCGACAAACTAGGTTAGTGGTTGTCCCCATTTGTCTATTTAATTAACTACCAAATTATTTTATTCAAATATGAAACGTTTTTACAACAGTAACACGACATCGTAAAACAAATATGCCCTAAAAAGATATACATTGAAAACCCGAATAAGAACGTTGAAATTAAAAAAAAAAGAATTATTGTCTATGCGTGGTAATGTTGCTGTTTAAAAATAAATTAGGGTAAAAGCACCTGTTATGTGCCGTGTGAGGTTATAAATTGTTCAAATTAGTATTATACGAGTTTTATTGGTCGAAATATGGGCTACAAAAGTGACGGGTGAAGGACGATTGTAGTAAATTAAAGGCATTTCGAATGATGTGCGGTGTGACAAGAATAAATAAGATTAGGAATGCATACAGTGGTCATGAGTGTTCATTGGTTGTTTTTTTTATTGCTGGCGCTACCAAACCTCTCCAGATGCATGACATCACTTCGTGCAGACAACGGAAGCCGGTTTATTACGAGTTTGGTTTTAATTTCCTATATAGCGTAATTCGGTCAGATTTAAACTTGGCTATTAAAATTTTTGGGGTTAATAAGTCGAGGGTTTCCTTCCACATTTAATTAGTCTAATTCAATGGGAGATTACGTTTTTTAACTGAATTTGAATATATTTTAAAAACAAGATAAATTATTTTAACGCGCTCTTATAATCTTCACTTGTAACTATGTAAACAAATCTATGAAGTAAATTTTAACCTGCTTCTAATAATTTCCGTATCGAAATAAAATTTTGCACGTATGTAGTTTAGATGACAATACTATAATTTAGCATCTTGGAGCTGATCTGATGATGGAGCCAGGGGGTGAATAGTGAAATTCTTCAGTGGCTACTAGTTTAGGCTCATATGATTCGCTTTGACGAGTCCAACAGATTGAGTTTTTTAACGATGGTCTGATGATGAAGCTAGGAGGTGGATAGTAAACCTCTTTGTACTTTTTAATTCGGTTCGCCATTAAAGCGTGTTTTTTCGTTTTACTACTATAAAACTTAGTTTAGTTTATTTTTTAACCGACGAAAAAAAGGAGGTTCTCAATTCGACCGTATATTTATATATTTTTTTTTTTTTAGGTTTGTTCAGCCCTCTCTCCTTTATTTATGAACTGATTTTGATTATTCTTTTTTTGTTAGATACCTCAAGGGTGGTCCCATGTCAAGGAAGTCAGGATCTGATGATGGGATCCTGATAAAATTGAGAGAAACCTTCGAAAATTGTAGGAACGAATAGTGTTTCTCTTTACTTTTCATTACTTTATCAGGTATTTGCGTTCAGAAATCATCACTTCATGTAGCTGAGCTGATGATGAAAAAAAATCATCAAATAAAAATCTTTTCAACAAAAAATTAAACCGATGAAAAGAACTAAAAAGCAAAAAATAAATAACTATAAAATTATAAAATGCTTAATTATACCTACGTACAGTTGGTTGTTTGGCGCCGACTCAAAATAAGATTATAAAAATTTTATAGTTATTTATTTTTTGCTTTTTAGTTCTTTTCGTCGGTTTAATTTTTTGTTGAAAATATTTTTATAATAATTTCTTAAAATTGTCCAGATACATTTCTTAATATAAGCAAGCAATACATCCATAAACTAAATAACTCATCGTTTTCGACAGCGTCATTTGTCTAGAAAAAGCTATAAATTTGGTACAAATGTGTGCAACATATAATGAATGTAAGCTCATCCCATGTCGCGGTTCCAGACACTAATTGAGTTGTGGAAACATGCCGGCTCCGTGTGGCGCAGATTTACGTGGAAAAATTAACACGTGCACGTACGAAAATGTGTGGGGTGATGTATCTGGTTGTTTTTCATTATTTATACACGACTGCACATAAAAGGAGTGTAGTGTTTTCAGGGTTCACGTATGTATGTGAACCCAGAACCCACCAGACCTATAAATACCTGAACAGATTTAGATGTATAGGGTATCGTTACAATCCTTTCATCTTCCTGAGTGACACTGGCTATTAATAAAAAAAAACAGTATGGCGGCTGTATGACGCCGTTGTTTTATTTAATTTGAAGTTTGACGCAGTCCGGTTTTTTATTTCATTGAACAATTTCTTGTTCTCGTTGGGGTTGAGGTTTGAAGAAGTTGATTGATTTATTTCTAGAAGATTATAGAACCAAAATTTGGTTGTGAAATATCCTTCTATGTAGAAAAAGTTCTAATTCGTTCAGATATCCTCTCTCCTGCCATCCACTTCATCCTCATAATTTAAATTCATCGAAGTCTCACTACTACCCCCTTTTGAATGTAGTATAAATTATAAAATTAGATTGCCTCGCGTCTCCAGTAGGACTGCCTCGTTTACGCCGTAGTATAAGTTATGATTGCGTACGATCGTCATACCCTGGTTTGATTCGCGGGTTGGAAAAACTGTTTCATTTATTCCAATAAATAAATCCAATTATCAACACGGATTCTGGAAGCGTGCCTAGTGGACCGCATGGCCCACTCTCCATAACGCGAGACGAAACATTTTGCGTCCTAAACAAATAAATAACACCTCTGCCTAACTTTTCGTTTATATACCAGCGTGAGCTTATGAACATAATGCAGGAATGTTTTTACAAATGTTTGTTATCGTGGGACAGCCTTGCTTCTCCACGTATGGGCCGGCTCGACCGGAGTGATACTACGGCCTCACAGAAAACTGGCAGTGAGGGAGGCCCTAACCCTTGCCTCCCCCCCCTCTCCCCCTCTTCCCCTACTCCCACCTTAAAGATCGGCAACGCACTTGTGATTCTTGAGTTGCAGGTGCCCATGGGCGGCGGTAGTCTTTTACCATTAGGTGCCCCGTCTGCTCGTTTGCCTCCTATAACTTAAAAAAACAAGTATCATGTTACATTATATGGAGTATTTAGAACATACGTTATTTACCTTGTGACCTATTTTTCATACCATTTTCGAGTCAATTTGTTTTCGATAAACGACATAGTAGCGTTAGTGGACATTCTAAACCCGTTGCTAATGAAATAACAAACAGAGTGGTGTCGTTTTTAATTCCGTTACATTTGGGTCGAGGTGCGGCCGACAACTGGGCGTGACACCCCACCTAACAATAAGGGTTTATATCGGGTAACTGTACCTGTTCACTGTCTGCCTAAGTAGATTAGAAAGGAGACCCTTTTCTTGGCTTTAAATGTCTTTTTAATTTAATGAGAAGATTTGTGTTAAGAGCTGAGCTGCTTTGTATTTTCTCTGCTCTTGTTACATTGTAATTAAATACCTTTGCAACCATGTGACATTCATATGAAGTGACAGAGCAGATTTCTGGTTTACTTGGAGCCGACCAACTGGGGAAGAACAATCGTAATGGCGGTTTCTGTGCTGTTGGAAAGTGACTGCGCACATCTTATTTACACCATAGTGTTGTCTTTCTAAGCACACCTGGCTTACTATCATATGGGTCGTGTGCTTATTTACCAATTTAGCACCGTAATAACATATAATTTAAAATACCCCTGACTCGAAAATCCTTTTAACGATTAGAAAAGAGCTGATGATCTTCGAACGGCTGAACAGATTTTCTTGAATTATATCTAAGAACACTCCCAACCAATTCACCTTTCAAACAAAAAAAAAAACAAAATCAAAACCCGTTCAGGAGCTACGATGCCACAGACAGACACACACCCACAGACACGTCATACTTATAACACCCTGTCGTTTTTGCGTCTAGGGTTAAAAATGGTAACGCTAATGCGTAGTAACGCATTAATGGACCCCTCGCGGCTAATCGTATTTAACAGAAGTCCTCTTATTCCCCCTCCCTAGTTCACACTTATTGGCTTAAAACCTTCGTTACGCTTAAAGCTGTTATAGAATTTAGCTTATGGAGGGAACTAAATATAAATCGTAGATCTACACTCTCACAATACCAGTAGTATTTTCATTTGTGCGTTACTAAAGCTCTCAAACTCCTATGGACGCCATTTTGTAACAAAAAATATAATTAAGTATTTCCACAGGAATTAACGCGGTCACGAAAAGGTGTTACATACCTCTGAATTGCCTGACGTTTCGATCAGGTTGCACTGGCCGTGGACACAGGCTGACTCCACCACTCAACAAAAAAATATTGAAATACTCAACCACTCAACCGATCGTCATGAAATACATGCCTTTTTTACTTTTTTTTTAACCTTTGGAAATGCCCTCGGGCACCACCTTTTTTTTTTTTTTTTTTTTTTTTTTTTTTGTACGTGTGGGCGGTGTGTTGGAATCGAACCGACTAAAACCACACGGTGTGCCGTACTGCGCCTTAAGTAGGAGGGATCCGGGAACAGCTTTTATTAAGACATCCGGAACCCTCCTAGCGCCTGCCCGCAAAGCGCGGGCACCACCTTCGGGTAAAAAACCTCTCAATTAGGCGACGTCCAGGCACACGCGGACGCCGCCTCCTCGCGGGGGGCCACTATAGCGGGTGGAGGGGAAAACCCGTCCCTTCCACCCGCGGCCACACTCAGGGCGGCATGAGGCGCTGGTAAGCGCGCCTCCGCCGCCCGGTTCGCCGGCGGCGAATTAAGTCCGAATGGAGGTCGTCCTCCCGGACCCTTTCCGCCGCCTCCTTCTGCGAGATGACTTCCTCACAGAAGGTTGCGACCGCGGTAAAATTCCTGTCGCTACCGGCCATGGAGCGTATGACAGCCGGTAGCGACAGATCCTCTCCGATGACTGCAGTGAGGGCCCGACGCTGCGCTGCCCAACTGGGGCAATCCGCCAGCGTGTGCTGAGCCGAGTCCTCACTGCAGTCGCAGTGGTGACAGGCGGGACTCAATTCCCTCCTAGCGACCGAGTGCAGGTACTTCCCGAAGCAGCCGTGCCCGGAAAGAACCTGCGTCAGTCGGAAGGAAAGGGTCCCGTGCTGTCGCCCTGCCCACTCGACGATGACCGGCTGGAGCGCCTCCACGGCGGCAAAGCCAGCACGTGGAGCCTCCAGCCGGGACGACCAACGAGCCATGGTGGCTCGGCGAGCGGCCTCACGCCATTCGCGTACCTCTTCGGGCGGGGGCCGACTGCCGCTTCCCGCCCAGAACTCAGCCGTTCGCCGATATACTTCGGCGAGCACTTCCGCCTCCAAATCCCACGGGGGTGTCCCGGCCAACGCGCACGCCGCCTCCGTCGATACGGTGCGGTATCCGCGTATGGCTCTAACCGCCATAACCCTCTGAGGGCGCCAGAGGCGCGCCCTATTCTGGGCGGTCAGAGCCTCCGCCCACACCGGTGCACCGTAAAGTGCCATTGACCGGACAACCCCCGTGTACAGCCGTCTCGTAGCGACGCTGGGTCCACCCAAATTGGGTAAGAGTCGCCCAAGGGCGGACGCAGCGCCGACCAGCTTTGGAGCAAGCTGCAGGAAGTGTTCGTCGAAGCGCCACCTTCCGTCAAGGATCAGGCCCAGATACTTGATGTGGGCCTGAACCGGTACGAGGACCGAGTTGACCTCGATAGAGGCGCCAGGGGGTGGACCACGACGGGGCCCATGAAATAAAAGGGCCTCCGTCTTATCCAGGGCCACCCGCAAGCCCAGCGCCTCGATGCGCCCGACCACCAGAGAGACTCCCCTGGTGGCTAGGCGCGCCGCCTCCTGAAAGTTCACCCCCCGGGCTGTGACTAATGTGTCATCGGCGTAACAGATTACGCCGAGCCCAGGGGGGAAGTCACCTCGGAGGGCCCAGTCGTACCCCATGTTCCACAGGAGTGGTCCAAGGACAGACCCCTGCGGAACACCGCACGACATGGGCCGACGACTCAGATTTCCTTCTCGGTCCTCGTACATGACGGTACGCTCCTGTAAATAGTCTGCCACCAGCCGCCTCAGGTACCCTGGCACCCCGTGATAATGGAGTGCTTCCCTGATGCAGCTGAATGGCAGACTATTGAATGCGTTGGCGATGTCCAACGACACCGCCAACAGCACGCCGCCACAGCTCACTACCTCTTCGGTCACAGCCCTCAGGCGCAAAATAGCAGCGACTGTCGAACGTCCCGCTCGGAAACCGAATTGGGCGTCCGACAAATCGGGGCCGACCTCGCAAAGGTGCCGGACGATGCGGGCAGAGAGGACCCTCTCAAACAGTTTACCCGCCTCGTCCAGCAACACGATGGGTCTGTAGGCCGCGACCGAGTCGGTAGGCCGTCCCGGCTTCCTTAAAAGGACCAGCTTCCCGCTCTTCCAGCAGTCAGGGAAGCGTCCGGACGCCAAGCTAGCGTCGAACACCTCCCTGAGGCGGTCGGACATGTGGTCAAGGGCAAGGGCCAACACTCGGGCAGGGATCCCGTCTGGCCCGGGGGCGGTGTTCTTGGAACGGATCCGTAGAACAGCCGCCCCTACCTCCGCCCTCGGGCACCACCTACCTCAAGCAAGCTTTTTTAAAACAATTAATTCAAGAAAACCTCAAATTATTCGTTTTAGTACATGGATTAAATGATGCTTGATGTTTTTAGTGAGAACTGCATCGTTCGACGATATTACAACTATAGGTATTTCTTGTATCAATATATAGTACATATTTATTTGTATATATATTTATCTATAAGTATTTATGTATGTATGTATTATGTATAATCAATTGTATTTGTAAGTATAACTATTTTTAAGAAATTCGTTCTTACACACCTGCCATGTCCCTCTCTGAATCACCCAAAGATTGACCTGGTAGATAATGCGATGTGGCATTAAGTCCGCCTCGTGCATTGTAAACTGCAGGAAGTTTTTAAATAAAATAAATATTACGAATCCGTATAGCCAACCCTGGATACATCCTAGGTCTATAGTAGAACCCAAACTCGATGGGGTTGCGCCATTTATTATAGAGTTCCCATTTCGACCTTCCGGTCCCATCAGATCACCTCCATGTCATAATAATATTGTTATCCGATGCAAATTTTGAAACAGTCAACTTACATACAAACTTTACAAGTAAATACAAGCACAATAATGACATTTTTAACAGAAAACAAACCGACTTCAACGAAATTGATTGTGAAAAAAATTAACTAATAAATACCTAAAGTATTATGTACTAAAACCTTCCTGAAAATATGTAGAATAATCTACATACAGAACCTCCTTTTTTTAGTCTGTTAAAATTATTGAAATTGGCATAAATTGATAGGACATTTTTTAAAAATGGGAATCTACGCGTTGAAAAAAAAAACAATTTTGATGTAAATAAACAATATTTTCCGAAAATTCCTCGATTCTAACTCTGTACGCTGTATCTTAAAATATGTCCATACATTTTTATAACATCTTGTACACCCAAATTGACTTCCATCAAATTCGTTGGGGGTCTTAAGGCAGTTTAACTTTCCTGCAACTCGCTCGAGTGTCATGGTCACATTTTCCCTGGGTCCACTGCTGTTGACCGCCCCGTTTAAAATGTTCATGACTCGATCTCGTGCGGTTCTAGAAAGTACTTATTTCTCTATAAGGAGATCACGACGCATCTTTAAATGGAGATAAAACTACATACAATTTTATATGTGTAAGATGTTTATAACGGTTGAGTTTTATTCTCACGCTATGTAATTATATTTGTATGTATGTATATATAAAAGAAAACCATGACTGACTGAGTGATGTATCAACGCATAACTCAAAGCTCTGAACGGATTGGGTTGAAATTAGACACAGATATAATTATTATGACGTAGGCACCCGCTAAGAAAGGATTTTAAAATCTACCCTAAAGGGGGGAAACATGGATTCAAAATTTGTTTGTAATTATTTCAAAAACTATCCTTTCAGGGGATAAAAGGAGGTATATAGTCTAAATATGTTGGGTGTCGTTTTGAAGGGTTGTCGGGACGTTGATCACGTATATGTCTTCAATTACAACGAAGACGGTGAAACTAGAAGGCTAAGACAAAAATTTATCAAGTTTTTCCTTATCAAACTATAGTAGCAAACAAGCACAACGCTAGCCTGATGTTAAGGGGTAATCGGCGACACTAATTACCAGGCGAAATAGTTCATCATTATTTGCGTAACTGTAGTCTTTAGTAGATTTGAAATACTTTTTCAGTCGGGTATTCCAGTTCAAGTAGCCATTTTTGTAATTAAAACATGAAAAATCACGACTGCCCTGCCAAAAAAATAATTTAAGACATTTTTTTTCATTTCCAAATAGTGTCATACAGCTGCCACATTCAATTATTTTCAAAACATTTACAGCCAGTGTCATTCGGCATGATGGAAGGATTCTAACGATACCCTATAACATCCAAATCTGTTCAGCCATTTAGAAATTATGCTGGAATAAAGAAACTTCTCCCTTATTCTCGTCCTTCCCCTCTCCCCCCTCTTCCCCCCCCCCTCCCCCTCTTCTCCTACTCCCTACTAAAGGGCGGCAACATACTTGTGATTCTCGAGTTGCAGGTGCCCATAAGCGGCGGTATTCATTTACCATCAGGTGACCCGTCTGCTCGTTTGCCCCCTATACCATAAAAAAAAAACTTACAGGGGTGTAATGATTTCTCCTGTATCTATACAGGAGAAATCATTACACTCCTTTTACCACTGGCAATTCCGTCAAAAAAATTTGCTATTGCCGACCGATTACACTTCTCTCGTGTCATCTAAACAATAACATCCAAATTTAGGGTTTAAATTGTAATAAAATACTCCTTTAATTGCCTATTTATAGGAAGTAAATATAAAATTGGATGTCTTTGTAAGCCTGTCAAACGGTTATTGCTCCACACGTAAAGCCAGAAATTGCCGACGCGAGTAATTGCCGAGTTCAATTTCATGTATTGTACCATAGCATAGCACTCAAAATACTTATAACGGAGCGTCATACATAGATATAATATGTAGTTGACTGTTAAGGGGACATCCATAAATTACGTCACACGAATTTAAAGATTTTAGGTAGATTTCGAAGAAAAGTCTACCTATTGGTTTTGTACCAGTTGTCGAGTTTTCCAAAAAATTCTTCACAGGACAGTCTAGTTATGATCTCTAGACCCCAAAACAACCGTCAGTTAAAAAGTTTATGTATAAATATATGTATGTATCTCACTTTTACCGGCACGATAGAGGTCGCAATTATGCACCGATTGCTTTCAAACTAGGATGAAAAATCAACAGGGCAAAAATGAAGGTTAAGTTCGTGAATGGGGGATATTCCCCCAAAGGAGGGGCTGGGGGGCAGATTTTCAAAAAAATTAAAGAAACACGAAATCTACCTGTGCGCGCCAGCTGCGGGCCCCAATTTTTTTTTACTTGCCCCGGTCATTTCTAGGATCTTGGTGTGACGTCACAAATTTTGCAATTTTACACACTTATAATGAAAATAATCATCTTGTGTCAATGGACTTTCAAGCCACTCCTTTATAGTATTTATTAGGTACTGCCACACCAGTCTCTTCTTCTTTCCTTGAACCTTATACAATGGTTTTCGTTTACAGGTGTAATGTTTTGTGTTTTAATAATTTAGATTTTGTCATGTGACATCACGAAGCTTGTTACTCCCCCCTTGTCACATTCGTTGACGCCCACCCGCTTACAGTGTAACGTAATTTATGGATGGCCCCCAAGTCATATCAGTTTCTCTTTATTAAACGTAATTAATTAAAAATCCCTTCAATGATTAGAAAAGAGCTGATGATCTTCGAACGGCTGTACAGATTTTCTTAAGTTTTACCTAAGAACACTCTGGATCAAGTCACCTTTCAAACAAAATCAAAATTGGGGTCTATCTGTTTGGGAGCTATAATACCTTAGACAGACACACACAAATACACAAGTTATATATATAAGTAAGGATGTTCTGTAGACAACTTGTATGAAATAAGAACTTGTGACGTCATATGTTGCTATTGTGAAATCATTTACTTTTAATGTTAGGTGGTAGCTAAGACGTTAGACAGCTATCAAGTAGCTACAGGTTCGAACCCCACCCAGTGCACTACCGACGTGAACCCATTTCTAACACAAGCATTTAGCTTAGCTGGAGGGGTTAACAAGAATACTATTAATGTGGGACCCAAGTTACTAGCATTCTTTAAAAAATAGTATCCATTCTTATTTTCAGGGTTAGGTTTCCTACAATGTCATGTCTGGTAGTTCTAGGTACTTACTCTTTGTATCACATTGTTAAAATAATGGCGATGTCGATATTGAAGTACACTTACATACAGAAGCATTAAAACACGATTTTTAGGGTTCCGTTCCTCAAAAGGAAAAAAGCAACGATTATAGAATCACTTTGTTGTCCGTCTGTCAGGAACCAGTGGAGGCATCAAGTTGAAATTAACATCAATTATTTATTCGAAGCATAATCTATGCTAACGCAATCAAAAGATACGGCCATTTAAGCCTAACATTTAACCAAATTTGATTATTTCGCAGGTAGATCAAAACCTATAGGGTACTTCCTATTGACCTAGAATCATGAAATTTGGTAAGAAGCAAGGTCTAACATCACAAGTTAAGGAAAAGAGTCGCGAATTTGTTGTTATCCCACTAGTATTATAAATATGAGAGTTTGGATGGATGGATGGATGTTTGTTACTCTTTCACACAAAACCACTGAACCCATTGCAATGAAACTTGGTATGTAGATAGCTGGAGACCTGGAATAACGCATAGGCTACTTTTTATCCCGATATTCCCACGGGATCGGGACATACGCGTGTAAAACCGCGGAGCGCTGCTAGTATTATAAATGTGAAAGTTTGGATGGATGGATGGATGTTTGTTAATCTTTCACACAAAAACCACTGAACCGATTGCGATGAAACTTGGTAAGTAGATAGCTGGAGACCTGGAATAACGCATAGGCTACTTTTTATTTTGATATTCCCACGGGATCGGAACTTACACGGATGAAACTGGGGGGCGCTGCTAGTATCATATAAATTTATCACACTTTGCGATTGAAAAGTTGACATTGTCGTAAATCGATGTATGGGAGAGTATTTTTAGAACTGGAAAGTTAAGTTTGTCTTTCGGAAAAACGGACGAAAATCTTCGAGAATTGATTCCCGAGATGGACGTACTATCTACACATGTTGTTGCCACATCAAAAACTCTTATTTATTTTATTAAAAATAGGGACAAACTATAATAGATGATAACACAGTTCACTATTTAATAAGAATAAGTTAATAGACATTATTTTGACTGGTTATACCGGTAACGCAATGCTATTGGTTGATTGATAAATATTAATGAATAGTGGGGTTATAAAAGGGTAGGAATAAGTGGAGATCGATGACTTAAGTGCGGATAGAGGTAAAACAACTTGGCAGTTACTGTTAGTTGGTGATTTTCATAGTTTATATCAGTGGTTGTGTGAGACTGTTTCTTACACACACAAGTTTGTTTGCGTACTGAACCCTCGTTCTTTGCGTGAGTCAGACTCGCACTTGTCCGGTTTTTTCGGTATTTTCTGTAACACACGAGCGTTACTTATAAACCAATTGTAGTAATAGCACTTATCATCCTCCTCCGCGCCTTTTCCCAACTAAATTGGGGTCGTCTTTCAGTCTAACTACGATACGGCCGAACTTTGATATTTTTACGTAAAGCGACTGCCATCAGACCTCCACAATGCAAGTACTGGGCGATATCGAAGTTCTGTAGTTAGACCAGGATGTCGGACTTTTTAGGGCTCCAATTACCCCTAACGAATGCCACAGATGTTTGTATGGCACCCGGGGCCGACGGTTTAACGTGCTTCTCTCAGGCACTGAGTTATCTCAATGTGTTAAAAATGGTCACCCATCGTTGACTGATCTGGCTAGTGTTACTTAACTTTGTAATGTGCTAACCTACTCGGTTACCACTTAGCCATGAGCCCCTATTGTAGTAATGGTACTGAAAAGTTTTAATATAAACTTTTAATGGTGTGTTTTAAAGGTAAAAGTAATTTAAGAGTGTTCAATTATTTTAATACCTGCGCTTAATTTATTCAGAAGTAATTACAGGATAGGTGTTGAAAATGAATAAAAGCGGCGATAGCGTAATCATTACAATTATGTATTTACACGGGAATTCGCGATCACAAAATAGGTATTCCATAGCACTGAATTGAACCTTCTACCTTCCGATCTCGACGACGGAGGGCGTGCACCACTGTAGATAAATTACAGCCAGACATAGAAAAATTATCGTGCTCATCACACAATTATTTATCCTGGGAATTGAACCGACCTCTGACTCAGCACTTCGGTCGCAGCCGATCGGTTTAGGGTGTGGAAACCCCCACGGGTCCTCACCGTACTGCAACTAAGGATAAAGTGGTATGTCGAAATCGAACCGACTAAAACCACACGGTGTTCCGTCACAAGTGAGTCTATTGCAGGGGACCCGGGTATACCCTAGGAAGGAAGCCTCCGGGAACCCCTGCAGACCTTGGCCGCCTGCAGCAGGCGACCACACCATGGAGTACGGGGGGCCTTACTCCCCTCCAGATCAGAGAGGTGCGCGTGGAACAAGTCGCGTCACCGTCTCGGGCCTGCTTCTGCAAGGGCCAGCCCGACCAGTTACCCCCAGGCCAGCGCTCATGGAGGCCGGAGATCATTTTGCGCTCTCCAGCGCCGCGTGCGTCTTCTGCGGGATGGGAGAGTTCTTGAGGATATATTGCCATACCCTATTAGGGTCATTATAATACTACATGTAAATTATTAACATCTTTAATGTGACGTATATGATGCAATAAATGATTGAGTATTGAGTCAGGATCGTTACGCACTAGACCAACAGCCCTGTGAAATTAAAACGAAAAAAAAACAGTCAGTCGTAGGACTGCACGTCAGAAGTGAAAACATAACTTCACAATGTATTTGCATATACATACACACACACACACATCTGTATATATATTATTAGGTTAAAAATAAAAAGTAGGTATAGGTAATGACATATCTAAATGTTTACATAGGGTACACTGGAAGTTCTGCGCTTCTGGCCGCTCATAAATGTTTGAATTTCGAATGTTATATTTTTTTAAATATAAGAAACGCGGCTCCGTCTTACGAATTTTCGAATCAGGTCACGTGTCCTGACGCGAGTGTAACATTTTTTACCAATCCCAAAAAGTGCACAACGCCGCTAAAGAAGTTTTCACTTCAAAAATAAATTATGGTTAAGTTTCTACCAGTGGGCAAACACTAGTATACCTACTATTACCCCTCCTTCTTGCAGTCGGGTAAATAGACGCTCGTCTGCAACACCCTAGTTGAAGGGTGTTAGTGAAACAGTACAATCTCGCTCGCAAGTGCCACAGCCGCGAGCTATGACAAAGTGTTTCTACGGAACTCGTTAAATTCTATAACGATTGTACTACATGGAAACGCTTTTATACGCGACTGCTCCAGGCTTAAGTAACTTTGTTGCACATAAAGCTGTCCATTTTACACTATTAAGGGGTAAAACTAGGACACATGATGGTTAGTGATTACCAAGATTGTACGTAAAGTAAAACTTACGTCATATTATGAGGTAATGTGACGTCATATACATGACAAATCTTATTTTTCTCATAAAAATTAAGTCTCGCAAAATTTATTGTCTCATCTATCATTAGGGTGTCCCGGTTGTCATTAGGGTGGTGGTGATTTTTCTGTTGGACGCCTACGATTCGAGCATAAATCTGCTGTTTATTTTTACTTCTCAGATTATGCCCAACAGTAGATTAAAGAAATAGCAACTCTCGCAAAAAATTATTAAAGTTTAATATTGACACAGTTTGCTTCTCGAAACAGCTGACTTTATTTGAGTAACAAAATTCAAAGATCAGAATGTATTTTTAATGAGAAATACTAATGTATAAAATAATCACATAGCCCGCATTAAAAGCTATAAACAGTCGCAACAGTTAGGCAAATAATAGTCTGCGTGTGTGACAGTTAGGTAAATATTATTTGTAGTGGCATAATGGCGAGCGATCAATATTAAACTTTAATCATTGCTTGCGACAGTTGCTATTTTTTTATCTACTGTCAGGCATCTGAGTGCTAAAAATAAACATAGTTTTTTTTGGTAAGTCACGTTTAAATGTCGCTGTTTTTCTTTACAGATATGTATTTTCGTTAATTCTATTACTTGTATATACATATGGATACGTAAATGTAAACTACATATACATATTTATACATAATGCACAAGTCCTGTCATCCTTGGCCATGGAATAAAAAAAAAACTAAAATTTGAATAAAAGCAGCGAAAAGCTCGCTCAGAGATTAAATGTATGAAAAATTAAAATATGGTCCACAACTCTTTGTAGTTTTACAACTGAAACTTACATTAAATATGATTTTATATTAAAATGAGCTGCGGGTTTTTATTAAGAAAAAAAAATCCGTACGTTCATGCACTTTTACAATTAACTTTTTTTATCTCTTGTTCTTTTACAAAACACACGCAGCTTCTCTCTATGGCTCTCGATATGCTCTTCGAGCTAAGATATACTGAAACCCCTTCTGTATTAGAATAAGGACTTCCCTGAGTGATATTCCTATTTATTAAACACTAGCAAACGGGCCCGGCTTCGCACGGGTAGCAGAGGACCGCAAGAAAATCCGTTCAGTAGTAATTGAGTTTATCGCGAACAGACAGACAGACAGACAGGTAGACAGACGCGGCGGGGGACTTTGTTTTATAATATGTAGTGACTAACCATTCCCTGCAGTCTCTACTCATCTCCTAAGGGTTGCAGCGTGGTGTGAAATAGCCCATAACGTTTCTCAAAAATTGCCATATCAAATTCAGTAGTTCCAGATCTTCGCGTTCAACCAAAAAAAAACAAACCTTCAGTTTTTTTATATTGGTGTAGCTATTCGGTTTACTCGGACCCGATAGAGGCTCTTTATCAAGGGGTTAAGCAACCTGTCGCGGCAATGCCAGGCGCCAGAGGTCTTTACCCCTTCATAAAACAACACGAAACCGAAATACCCACGTCCGTACAACCATACATCTGTAATAACCCCTCCACAAGATATCTCCATACGTAGCCTGAGTAAGCTATAGATTATCATTACATATTATAAAATAAGGTCCCCCGCCGCGTCTGTCTATCTGTTGGCGATAAACTGAAAAACTATGAACGGATTTTCATGCAGTTTTCACTAATAGACAGAGTGATTCATGAGGAAGGTTGAGGTGTATAATTTGTTAACGTTTTGTGTAAATTGGTTGAAATATGATGATGATTGTTGAAGATGTTCTACTACGCGTGCGAAGCCGAGGCGGGTTGCTAGTTTTATATAATTAAACAAAGTCTCACTAGTCCTATGGGGCTCTGACGACCCTTTTCACCAGTAAAAAAAAAAACACCAGTACGCTTGTTGTGCTACGAGCATCAATCCACGGCCTTCTAAACCGAGTAAGCACTTCTTCATTTAAGTGCTTTCAACTCCTACTGAAATAGGACACTCTCAAAGGTGACTTTAAAATACCAAGTCTTGTCATGATCTTCATAGTTCTGATTCTGAATTTCTGAGTTCACGGGAAGTATCCTGTAGGTTTTGATTCCCTTGCGAGTGTCGAAAATGTGCGGAAATTTGCGGCATAAACGGCTGTATCTTTTGATTGCGTTGGCTTAGAAGTTTGATTTTATTACAGCTCTAAGGGACAGTAGACTTGAGTATTTGATATAAATTTCAGCTTGATACCTCCACGCGTTCCTGAGAAAAAGAGTCTTGACAGACCAGACAGACGTTCGGACGGACGGACAACAAAATCCTATAAGGGTTCCGTTTTTTCCTTTCGAGGTATGGAACCCTAAAAATATATTTTAGCGCCATCTACCAAAGAATAACTGCGTCGTAACTAACGATCCTGCATCGCGCAATGAAAGTTTTCACTCTTATTAACACGCAATATAACTTCTAATTTCGACCAGCCTGGTCGGAGGATTGTCTTTGTGTTGCAGGGACTACATAACCTATCCTCCGTCAGAGTACCTACTGAACTATGCAAAAAATGTTCATCGCCTTTAAAATAAACAATTTTAAACCGTTGTATTTCTTTCTACATGTTGAAATTCCACAAATTTCTCTAGAGAAATAAACTTCTAACCTCTTTGTTATATTAGTTATTAGAATTTCGCGGGTCCGTGCGGTTTTTGCCCCCTAAGGGTAGGGTCAGACCGTGTAAATTATACAGTTTACAAGGTGTGGTCAGTGCTTGTTTTATAGTTGAATAGTTGTTGAGTTTGCGTTGAATTTGTATAGAATATAAACAATATTATCATATTTGATTAAACAAACACCTTTATGTATTCATTTTAATTATAGATATTCTTTCTTTATCTTTCTTTCTGATCTTTATTATTTTTGAAGTGAAAACTTCTTAAGGCACGTTGTACACTTTTGCTATGGAGAAAAAGCACTAAACTCCACTCGTAGATCCACTAGAGGGCGCTAATCTAAACATTGAGTTTTGTCAGCTCCTTATTAATCAATGTCACCAACCTGCTAATGTGACGTTTTAAGTTCGTCGTTTCGTTTAAGTTTTCACTTCTGTCGGCAGTCCCATGACTGCCTATTTTTTGTTTTCCATTATGCTTGGAAACAAGCAAACAATCCGCCTGATAGCAAGCAATGGTTAATGTGGGCGCCTCGATTCGATTCCCAGATGAGACTAAAATTTTGTGTGACCCATTAATAGCAATAATTATTATTATTATTATTTGTGGATTATACAAAATTTTAGCATTAGCGTTAGCTTATGTTGCTATTGATTATAAAATATTGATTTACTCAATTTGAATATTATTTTTGTTTCAGGTAATGATCCATACTAATTTCTGCTAGATATTTGCTACATGTTCCAGTAAGTAGATAAATTTACAAGGTATTATAAAAGTATTCCTTAGAAATAGGTATACTATTTTGTTATACTTCCTGCTGAAGTCTTTTCGTCACGTAATGGCGTGTGTGTTGTACTTACGAATTTTATTAGTCATCATCATCATCCAGACTAACAACACGACAAAAGTAACTAACATCTTAATCCATCCAACTCAATCTTTATACTTAACTAACTGTGCCCGCGACTTCGTCCACGTGGAATAGTGTATTTATATCGAATCAACAGCCTAAAAAATTTGTTTCAAACTTCTAGCTCTAAATATGACGATACTTACATACAACTTTTCATCCCCACCTTTCAACCCCTTACACCCCTTTTTTCGCATTAAAAATAAGTAGCCTATGTCCTCTCTCAGGCTTTAGACTATCTGTGTACCAAATTTCATTTAAATCGGTTCAGTAGTTTTGGCGTGAAAGGGCGACAGACAGACAGACAGAGTTACTTTCGAATGTATAATATTAATAAGGAATTAATTAAATTAATAAAAAAATAAAGGAATAGAAGCGGCGGTAGCGTAATGGCTAAGGCGTCGGACTTGCGATCGAGTGGTTGCGGGTTCGAACCCCACCCAGTGCACTACCGACGTGAACCCACTCCTAACACAAGCATTTAGCTTAGCTGAAGGGGTTAATAAGAATACTAGTAATGTGTGACCCACGTTACTAGTAGTCTTTAAAAAAAAAAAAAAAAATTAAAAAGGATTATGTATTTATATGGGAATTAATGCGATCACGAAATAAGTATTACACACCTGAATTGCCTGACGTTTCGACCAGGTTGCACTGGCCGTGGTCACAGGCTGGAGTCAGTAATTAAGTATATGGTTGTATACTAATTATCGCAATGATGGCGCAATTTTAATTTCCAGTTTTTACAAAATTTACTATAATTTGATACGATTTGTTTGTTATAGCGAAAGGAACTTCGATAAACTGGGGATCCCAAAGACACTTCACTTTTTTATAGTATAGTACATACTGCAAACGAGCAGACGGGTCACCTGATGGTAAGTGAATACCTCCGCCCACGGGTCATCACCTCACCGGAGCTAACGGTAAAGTGGTATGTCGAAATCGAACCGACTAAAACCACACGTCGTTTCGTCACAAGTGGGGACCTGGCAGGGGACCCGGGGACCCTAAGAAGGAAGCTTCCAGGAAGCCGATGGACACCTGCAACTTAAGTTTAGTTTTAATCTTAAAATTAATTTGCAATGAGCTAGAATTTCAAGATGGTGACTTTGTTCTACATAGTCAACGAATTGGCTAAGCCGATGACGTGTAAATTAGCCCTATTAACGTCTGGGCTCTGTAATTGATATCTTAGATTGGCCTCAATTGGCTCTTGGCCTACAGCTAAAAGTTCTCACAAACTCTTTTTATATTGTCAACAATTAGCGGGTGACACAGACGAACGTACAGTCATTATCTTTGAGTATTTAAGCGTCTGTCTTGAACAACAGAAAATCTATCTATTTATGTCCAAATATTTACGCTAAGCGGGAATCGAACTAAAAAGCATTTTGATTAATTATCCAAGTGTACGTGATAGCTGTTGGTGTACCAGTTCTACTTGATACGATAATACTAATCTATCTAAATATAAAAATTTCGTGTGACGTTGTTTGTTCACAATTAACTCCTAAACTAATGAACCGTTTCTAATGATATTTTGCACACTGTGTGCTGTTTCCAACTTGAGAGTTTGACTTGCCTGTTGGTCTAGTGGTTAGCGACCTTGACTGCTATGCCATAGGTCGTGGGTTCGATTCCCACCCGAGTCTAGGTGTTCTTTGTGTCCGTTGTTTGTTGTTTGTAAAGTCCCCGCGACACAGGAGTAATTCCTAATGCGGGAGTTGTTTTAAGGATAGCTTTTATTTCAATTTATAGTCACGATATTTTTTATTGCAAATTGCTAAGCTACAGCAACGCGTGTCCGAGTAGCTAGTATGTTACCGGGTGTATTTGAAAAAGGACCACTTACTTAAATCACTGAAAGGACTCTAGCATGCAGATACAATAAAAAAAGATGAAAAAAACTATCCGTTTCCAAGTTATGACCGTTTGAATTTCCAGGTATCTTTGCCTCCGTTTTTCACAAATCTAGGTGGAATGTTTAAAGTTAAAGATTTTAAACGGTACATATTTTTTATTTTTTCATTCCGTTACTAAGAAAATCCATAAAAACTAACTTCGAAATTTTTTCAAGTTAATTTTTATGGTTTTTTCAATAACAGATACGTATGATTTAAAATCTTTAACTTTCCCCGTTCCACCCCGAAACCCCCACGGGTCATCACCTCACCGACGGTGAAGTGGTATGTCGGACTCGAACCGACTAAAACCACACGGTGTTCCGTCACAGGTGAGTCTATGGCAGGGGACCCAGGATACCCTAGGAAGGAAGCTTCCGAGAGTCCACCTGCTTTTATGAGAAACCGAGGAAAAAATACCTGGAAATTCAAACGGTCATAGGAACTTGGAACACTTGGAAAGGGATAGTTTTTTGTTCAATTTTTTTTATTGTAACTGCATGCTAGAGCCATATATCCTTTCAGAGATTAATCCAAGAAGCCTTTTCCTAAATATTTTTATTTAACTATTTAACTTACTAGTAGTGTAATTTAGTTGATATACTTTTAATAACATAATAGCGCACAACAAAGTGAAGTAATAAAATTTACTGAATATTGTTAAAATTATCTGGTGATTTAAAAGAGTAGCCGGGAGTTTGTTTGTTCGATTTCATCTCACAAACCTCAACCATTTATAAACGGGCGGTTATCGATCGACACAGGCAGAAATGACATTATGTTATCCATTTCTTTAATAATTTTACATTTGACAAAACAATCTATTGTTGCGGTGACTCTGTGTGTGTTGATGTATGTTTTTTAATTAAAACAATTAAAAAACAATTTGTGCGTGGTGTGGTGGCTGATGCCTTTAAATGCTAACAAAACCAATGACATCAGTAATGCTAACCCTAATTAGACGTTTCTCTGGCAACCGCGGTCTTCGATAGAGTAGAAATGCATTTTCAGCCGGCTCCAATTCGAGCACAAATCTGCCCTGCCCTGAGATAGTTCGTAATAATGGTAAAGTTCCATTTTCATGAAACGCATTATCATATGCATTTTGTCGTCATTCCCCGGCGAATATAATTCATCCTGTTAGAGACTGCGCGCTTTGCATGTGCAAGGGGAAATTTTCTTTGTTATGGAAACATACGGGAAGATAATGGTGGCGGGAATTCATTTGAAGGTGTTAGAAGAAACTTTGAAAGATAAAACACGTTTTAAAATGTTAGTTGGCACTATAAATGGCATTCTACCTTTTGAATTTACATAGTATTTCATCTGTGGCGTTCGTTACGGGTAGTGTTACCCTTAAAAAGTCCGACACCTGGTCTAACTACAGAACTTCGATATCGCCTAGTATTTGGGTTGTGGAGGTCTGATGTCAGTCGCTTCACGTAAAATATCGAAGTTCGGCCGTATCGTAGTTAGACTGAAAACCGACCCTTAGTTGGGAAAAGGCGCAGAGGATGATGATGCGTATTAGAAATAAATTATACACATTTTAAATTAGAATGTCTGGAACATCATGGGATAACCTACTAACTTTTGGAATAACCTATTATTTATAACGTGTGGTTAAAATTAAATATCCACTGAATGTTTTTTTAGAAATCGCCAGTTTTAACCTCATTTCGGTATGTGGGCTTGCTCTGCTATCACTCCGTTGGAGTTCTAGTGTAGGTTCAATGAAGTGATGACTTCTTGTTATCTTTACTTGTGATATTATTAAAGCCAATGTTTTTTTTTGTGGTATAGGCGGCAAATGAGAAGACGGGTCACCAACCTGAGAAGTCGGTAACTCAAGAGTCACAAGTGCGTTACCGGCCTTTAAGGATGAGAGTAGGGGAAAGGTGGAAGAGGGGGAGGGAAGGGTTAGAGCCTCCGGTATCCTCACTCACTCGGCGAAAAGCAATGCAATCATTGCTTCACTGCCGGTTTTCTGTGAGGCCGTGGTATCACTCCGGTCGAGCCGGCCCATACATGCCGAAGCATGGCTCTTTTGTGTGTTTCTTACTCTTTCATGCCTCAAATACTCAACTGAATATCATAAAATTTTGCATAAACGTTGTCCGGGATACAGAAAAGGGCATAGGGACATAAAAATAGATTAATTGACAAAATCAGTAAGCTAGTAAAATATATCACCGTTACTGCATTTTCACAACGGCACCGCGGAAAATATACACTCGTATGTTTTACTTATAAAATATTACATGCATACCGCATTAGTGACTAAATGGGTCGGATTTAAATATGTCTGCTTATTCCTTGATATTAAGTCGTGATGTGATGTAGATATTTATGGAAAACTTCACGCTTCTTTGAAGAATTAATCTTCTTTTGTTTGATTCCCGGAGGATATTAAATTTGGTTTCAGACAAAGTTTATAATCAAAACTTCAACGAGTTGAGTATTTCATATTCTAGAGCTAAGGCTAGTCACAGGACACTATCATCCCTCACTGGTTTCTCTACCTTTTTTGTAGTAGGTAGTTAAAAATATTGAATTAAAATTACTCTGACGAATGAGGTACCTCAATTAATGCGACATATTCATGATAAAAATAGCACCAGTGGATGAAAATCTGAGGAGCAATAGGTTATCGTGGTATGGACATGTGATGCGGAGGGATGAGCAATAGTTGTGAAAAGAGTTTTATGTATGGATGTTGACGGGTACAAGAGAAGAGGACGACCAAAGAAAAGATGGATGGACTGTGTGAAAGAAGATATGGCTAGAAAGGGAGTAAGCAGTGAAATGACGAACGATAGAGTAGAATGGAAGAATAAAACATATTGCACCGACCCCAAATTAAATTGGGACAAGCGTAGGCAGATAATGATGATGATGATTGATGCATAGAAATATTATCACCGAACAATAATCGAATCAATGGACCTTGACCTTGGACGTAGATGCTACGACGCGGCGTCTCAGCATGCTTGTTTTATACCGTAACTAGCAACCCGCTCCGGCTTCGCACGGGTACAAATTATACACCAAAACCTTCCTCATGAATCACTCTGTCTATTAGTGAAAACCGCAAGAAAATCCGTTCAGTAGTTTTTCAGTTTATCGCGAACAGACAGACAGATAGACGCGGCGGGGGACTTTGTTTTATAATATATAGTGATTATAAACACGTCACAATAAAGTAACCTTGTTTTGTATCATTAAAAGAACATTCTAGATAATTTTAATGAAGGATCAATTAATCCACTTTTCCCTCGAATAAAAACCCTTATCAAATAATTAACATATTAACAGGGTCCCAATCGTCCATGGTCGTTCGGAAACCAGTTTGTTTATCTTCAGTTCAATGGTTTATGGTCGCGCTCTACTTGTCTTTGACTCACATCCGGCACGTGAATCAGTTGTAGGGTTGCCTCTTGCCATAGGAGGTAATAAAGTCCCTCGAACACAAAGGGAGGATCCTCCGACCAGGCTAGGCACACCGGGGATCCACGGTTTGTGTTGGGAATTTGGGAGGCCGATCGTTGAACTGGGCCGACGTTTATGTGATGAAAGCAATGTACCTTAAAAATGAAATACGGTACGGAATAGCTGGATGGACATTCCTTAATGCGGTTTCAATATTTTTAGTTATTACTAGTAATAGTATAATAAAAAAATGTGAAAAACTGAAAGTGCTTATTTCTATAGGCTGAAAACGATTACAAACAAATTTATTGCAAATCGACAGGAAAACGTCTGTCGCGTTAGCTAGGAGCAAATAAAACGAAAACTTCTTTAGCGGCGTTGGGCACTATTTGAGATGGGTAAAAATGTTAAACTTTTCTCAGAACTCAGGGTCACGTGGACCCTGATCGAAAATGTATGGAAAATGTGTCCGAGTTTAATATATTTAAACAAAATATATTTTTATGACTACATCGAAAATCCTTAAGACGAAGGTGAGTTTCTTATCTAGGGAGGGAGGGAGTGAGAGAGAGATGGAGGTAGGGAGGGAATCTAGGAAGAGAGAGTGGGAGAGGGGGAGGGAGGAAGATTGGGGAGAGTGGGGAGAGCGGGGAGAGTGGGGAGAGTGAGTGCGTGAGTGAGTAGGAGAGTAATGTGTTTTAAGTTCGTCGTATCGTTTAAGTTTGCATTTCTGTCGGCAGTCCCATGACTGCCTCTTTTTTTATTTATTTTTATTTGGAGCTCCAGTAATAGTCCGAGGAATCCCGCTGCTTGGGTACCTTACTTTTTTATTCTTGTGACGCCGCCGCCATTTTTCACAAAACATACAGCTGACAAAGCGCAAAACAGCGCCACCTGCGCCGCAAAACGGAACTATATTACAATACGTCCAGCCAGCCATATCTCGACGTGGCCAAGTGACTCGACAAATCGACTACTTTACCCGACTTTAGATGAAACGTCTAAGTTTGTGAGGATGTATGGATGTATAGATGTTTGTTACTCTTTCACGTAAAAACTAAAGAAGAAAGAAGAAGAAAGAGAAGAAGAACTACTGAACCGATTGCGATGAATCTTGGTATGTAGATAGCTGGAGACCTGGATTAACACATAGGCTACTTTTTATCCCGATTTCCCACGGTATCGAGACTTACGCGGGTGAAGCCGCGGGGCGCAGCTAGTTGGGCATATAATGAAGTAATCGGCCAAATGAGGAAATGACGGTATATCATGAACTGACTAGGCATATCTCGATCGGCCTACAACAAATATACTAATCAACGTCAAAACTTTAATCGCTCTTTTGGCTCTGGGTGAGCTGATGACCCATGGGGGTTTCCACACGATAAAAAAATAAAAGAAACCCATGAGGTGTCTTTATCTCTTTTCTGTTCGTTTGCCCCCCATAATTAAAAAAATAGAAAAAAATTCAACAACATTTTTTTCAATATAAAAAATAAAAAAAAAATTCAAGACCTTGTACTTGTAAACATTATGGTGCAATAAATATTTTGAATTTGAATTTCCCGGAGGCCAGAATCCCCATGTACCTACATTGCGACGCGACGCGCGACGGCCGGACCGAATGACTGTCGCGCGCGTAATTATTTTGTCGCGCGAATATTTTTTATATTGCGATATCTACTAAGATATTCGTTTAAACTACATAGAATAAAGGGAACAAATATTCTATATTAAATTTCCGTTCTAGCAAACATATTTATTTAGATATAAATTAATACCATTTGGGTTAAATAAGCTTCGCAAAAAAACATTATTTTTAATCTAAAATTGTAATAGTAAAAGCAGTTATTGTGAGTTATCCGTCGGAGACAGGATGCTATCGCGGACTTTTTTAATGGATATTGGTATGTTCTTTAATATTGTAGTACATTGTTTTGTTCTGTCATTAATAGATTTCGCAGCGCATGAGATGTGAGACATTTTATGACAAAAAAATGTACACCTTGGGTCACATTATTCAATTTTTAGTAAGGATCCCTAATTATTTCTGTAAATAAATATAGCCTAACTGTTACTCGGGAAAGATGTAGCTTTCTAACGGTAAAAGAATTTTTAAAATCGGTCGAGTAGATTTTGAGTTAAATCGTAACAAACAAACAAACAAATAAACAAACAAATCTTTCCTCTTTATAATATTAGTTTAGATGAATTTTCACCTTAATTACAATTATGTTTTTTGTTTATTTTACCATATGAATTGCGAACACAATAAGTACTTTATTGAACTAATTATATATGTTTAAAGATTAATTAATAAGGAGCTGACAGAACTCAATGTTTAGATTAGCGCCCTCTAGTGGATCTACATATGTATTATTAACGTGACGGTCACTAGTTTAGTGCTTTTTCTACATAGCAAAAGTGCACAAACGTGCCTAAAGAGTTTTTCACTTCAAAAACTTTTTTTACAAAAAATGCTTTTGTGTGACAACCCTACCCTTTTATATATTAGGAATATATTTATGAGTCGGAAATATCTTAAAGGGTATTCTTCGCGGGGAAACGATGTGGAACGGCGGCGTTTCCGCTCGAAATTCTAAAAGATGAGAGCTATTGTTTTGTTAGAAGTATCGATAATATTGAAAAGTGCCTGGTTCAATTCCGGATCACATTTATAGTAATATGTTATTATATTTAGAAGCGGCGGTAGCGTAATGGCTAAGGCGACGGACTTGCGAACTGAACTAAACTGACATGACATGTCAGTGTCACGTATACGACCGCATTCCTGACAATACTCTGTGAATATATATATATATGAAGATTAAAAAATATGATGTATTTATTTTAATAAAATTGTAGATTATACAATTACAACAAATACATCATATTTTATGTCATTATATAAAAGTTTAAGCCGTCAACATAAAACATTCTCCGCGCTTTTCGGTCGGTTTTCAGTCTAATTACGATACGGCCAAACTTCGATATTTTGCGTGAAGCGTCAGACCTTCACAACCCAAGTACTAGGTGATATCGAAGTTCTGTAGTTAGACCAGGTTGTCAGGCTGTTTAGGGATCCAACTACCCGTAACTAATGCCACAGATGTTCGTATGGCAACCAGGACCGACGACTTAACGTGCTCTCCGAGGCACGGAAGTGTCTCGATGTGTTAAGAATGGTCACCCACCCTAAGACTACGAGTATTACTTAACCTTGTAATGGGCCAACCTACTCGGTTACTACTTAGCCACGAGCCCCTCAACATAAAACAATTGTTTATAATAATAATAATAATATATTTTATGTTACTGAGGGTTGTATGCCGTGTTCTATAAACCTTATGCACCACAAATTACTAAACACTATACAGTACCACTCAAAGGTTGTTTGTCGCCTGTAGCACACCTCCGCCGCAAGACCGCGCTGAAGTTTCGCCAGTGCTCATTCGTTATACGCCAAGATAAACACAAGCAGAAAGCTACCTGTTCTGACGTATAGATCTTATTATGATTCTAAATATTTCCCGCGATATTTCGCGCATTCTGCTCAGATGCGGACACACTTCTGCCTTCGGTCCACGACTTTGTCGCGATTCACTTCACAGCTGAATTCATTTATCGGTTTCGCTATTATGGTTTGAGGTGTACTAGAGGCCTGAAAGTTGTAGTATTGTACTATTGCAGTTCTCGGAGGGTTCCCTCTTAGCGTATATTCGGGTCCCTTGCAATAGATTCACTTGTGACTTAACACAGTGTTTTATTAGTCGGTTCAATTCTGACATACTACTTCACGGGTAGCTCCGGTCTAGCACACGAAAAAAAAAGTATAGTAGGTATGGCATCGGCGTTTGTCTTCCAACTCACCTGATGGAAAGTGACGATGAAGACGAAGATGGTACACGCATAACCAAGAGAAACCCATTCACTCTATACTTGAACGCTCCAGGATTATAATTCATTGGAAAAATAGATGCAGGCAGCTCATTCCACACCTTGGCGACTCGAACCAATAAGAACTAAACGCTTTAAAAACTTCAAAGCGTTTAGTTCGACTTTTTGGTGTTTCGACAACGAAAGGATGGAACGTATATCTGCGTCTAGTATTCCGATAAAGGAATGGTGAGGGTTTAATTAATTCGAAGAAAGCTTTCGCACACTCACCAAAAAACCGATAAGCAGGCGACTTTACTTTACTATTATTAATATTATGTTCCTTCTTTCCTATTTTTAGCGTAATATATCTATCGATATATTACATTAGAACCATTTCCTAAATATTACGTTCCGCGTTCGTATCCTACTTGTGCAAAAAAGTATCTATAATTTTTAACTTATATTTTTACTCAAATATTTAAATGCCCTGAAGGAAACAACCCCAATTTGCATTGTTTACTGAACTTGTTATCTTATCAGCACCCTGTTAACTATTTAATATACAACGACCTTAACTTGATAAGGGTTACAACCCTGCTTTAACCTGGAATTTGCTAATTAAATGTAACCCTAGCGATGTCTGTTAGGGAGCCGGTATCCGACTTTTAACATCTCTTAAACATATCAACAAAAACAATAATACATAAAGAGATAATTTTATACATTTGATAGAATAATTATTGAGGAAACTTATAGACTATGTAACATCACGCTACGACGCTTAGCAGCGAAGCAGTGACCATAAACGCATGTGAAACTGCAGGACGATACTATAATATTGTACGGATCTTGAATTGTCAACTTGCAACGAAGCAGTTGGTAAGTTGGTGGGAGTTTAGGAGGAAATTGAATGTTGCAGTTGAGGGAGAAACTTGTGGATATTGTTCTAAATTCCATTTTATATATTGTCGCATTACTGTACAGCAGGACCGTCTGTGAATGTAGTTAAAATGGTTATAATATTAAACATGCAGTGACAACACAATCGTAAGGCCATTACACCTAGCGTCATCTAGCGAACTGAAACCGAACTATTTCGAAATTAGTAATCCTATATCGCGATATAAATTTTTACACGTTCCGTTTTATATTTATGTAGATACAAAGTTGTTTTTGATGACAACTTATTCGACTGCAATATCGAACGTCGTGGATTTGATTAGCGTTCAGTGCAAATTTTTATATACATCAATACATGTGTATTTGCATGTGTTTTGTTGTTTCTATGTATAATTATAATATGTGTGTATACTTGTTTTAAAACCATAGTAAATGCTTCTTACTTTGGATCTAGTCCTAATAGTAATAATAACTTGACACATCTCACACACGGCCGTCTGAACCGAACTAGGCAGAGCCTGTACTATGGTAACCAGACTGCTGATAAACATACTTATATATTTCTAAATACATACATATTATAGATAAATTGCACCCAGACACAGAACAAATGATCGTGCTAATCACACAATTATTTCAATCTTTATACCTACTTAGGGATCGTACCCATACTACGTGACCCATTTTTTACTATTTTTTAAACCCCCCCCCCCCCCCTCGGTGACCACCCGTAGTATATGAAAAGACCCTCCCTCCCCCTCTAGTTCACGTAGTATTAAAAAAAAAATGGTTTTAAATCATTTTTTGCTGACAGAAAGTTAAAAAGCGCTAACTAAACGCTTGCTTGTTGCCACCTGTGAGTTTAAAAAGCTCTAAACGCTGCGCGCTATATTTGAATATAGCTCTAAAAAGCACGAGATTTCCCTAGAGGTTGACTACGTGACGAAAACCTAAGCCCCCCCTGTGACCAAGCATGGTATCTTGAAGACCCCCCTCCCCCCCAGAACAGGTCACGTAGTATGGCCTATGGGTATGTTCCTTAATGGCACACAAATTGAAGCAACCTAATCTGACTTTTGACAAAAACTATCTGTCAAATAGTTGGCGTCACCCTCCCGTGGGAGCATGTGTGGGTTGCCAGTGCCATTTAGTATTTTAGTATTTTTGTTAGTTGCTATATTTTTGTGTTTTTTGTATTTGTAATTGTTTATGTTAACTGCTTATTTTTTATTATCGACGTCACCTTGCTTTCTAGGCCCCATCTGAAAACCAGCGCTGCATGTCATACATACAGCTGAGATGGCGGCCATTTTAAACTCTCACAGAATGGGACTTGTTCCTTTTTTCTTCTTTCTCTGTTTTTCAATTTAGTACGTAATTTATTATAAGTTTAGAAATAGTTTTTTTGTTTACTTTTATATCTGTGCGTGTTCTAAATAAATGTTTTTCTTTCTTTCTAAATAGTAACTAGACAAGTTTAACATTTCTTCTATTACCTAAAAACATACATATTACTCGTAATATACTTACATAATTTACATGGCTACACTGCCGCAACGAAATACACTCAGTTCCACTGAAATGCATTTCGTAGTTTGGCATCTATTTAATAGTTTAATTTCCTGTTGCGACGCGCAGCTCCAGTTGATATTAACCATTATATTATATTGAGAGAAATGCATTAAATTTATATTTTTGGAGCTTGAATAATTTATTATTTTACTAAAGAGACGGTCGGTGGGCACTAACCAACCCATGGTCCAACCGGTCTGATGAACATTACTAACTTTTTAAACTTTCGCGTTCCATGATATACTAAATTATGTAATTTATACAGGAGTTAATTTAAAAGTTAGTACAGCAGACTGATACGGGTCGGAAATTGCAGTCAGCCTGTGACCACGGTCAGTGCAATCTGTTCGAAACGTGAGACAATTCAGAGGTATGTAAGAATTGTGGGAGAGCCATGCTTCGGCTCGTATGGGCCGGCTCGACCGGAGAGATACCACGGCCTCACAGAAAACCGGCAGTGAAGCAATGCTTGCATTGCACCTTAAAGGCCGACAACGCACTTGTGACTCTTGAGTTGCAGGTGCCCATGGGCGGTTCTAGTCATTTACCATCAGATGACCCATCTGCTCGTTTGCCACGTATAACATAAAAAAAAACCTATTTCGTGATCGCTTTAATTCCCGTATAAATACATGATTGATGAACATTGTTGATTTTCCTGCAGAAGCTACTTGAAATCACATCAAGTGTTCATTCGGTTCAAAATGGCCTCATTAATGTGCCTATTCAAAAAGTTATAGAAAGCTTTGACGCGTTCTTCTTTTTACGCGACTGCGGCGAAGCTCAAAATGAGGGTTATGTGTTTGGCTGTATGTATGGGTATGTCTGTATCTTTGTTCCCTACTACTACTAAGCGAATGAACCCATTTGGATAAATTATACGTCGTTAGATTCGTCTTGGTAGCGAAAGTATTACATGAGACATTTAAAAAAAAATCTTTCCCTCATAATACATGCGCGACTTCATTTGCACCAACTTTCATTGCGCGATACAGGATTAGTGTTACTGTGTAATTCGTCTTGCCTTCAGTAGATGGCGCTAAACAAGCTTTTGATATACGTGTATTTTGCCACTTACTCGTAATTTATGTTTTTTTTTATTACTTGTTATGTTTTCCTCCTTTAAAAGTAAAGTTTTTCCTCCTACGTGTCATACCCTCCATTATAAATTAACGGTCACTTACAAACATCTACCTAGCACCCATTAAATTAGGTCGTAATATTAAGTGAGCGAAGGACCCGTAGTACACCGTGATATGCAGTTACTTGTCATACTTAAATTGCTTACTCGTAATTCGGGCACGCATTCCGTTATTGACATGTCTCCATTGTACCAAGGGGACGTGACTTCGATGTCTGAAGATTTAATATTGTAAATTGTTTCGTGGAAGGTATTTATAACTGTGTGTATGACGTAGGAATTAAACAATTTTGAGTTGAATGGAGTCGAGCGACTGATAGAACCTACAATATGCAAAAGGTTCATAAATAACTGTTGATACCAGTTCATTGACGATGTAACCACTTGCCATCAGTTGCGATGAATGTGTGTTCTCAAATTAGTTGTGTGATTAATAGGGTTTGTTAAATATAAGAGCACGTACTTAAAGAGACATGCTTTCCCTTGACCTTGCGATTACGTCCAACGGATTTCTGCCATATTGACCATCAAATCAAATCATTTAGTGCAATTAAACCCATTATAGGTATTTTTGAATTGTCAGGAGAAGTAGTCAGTCAGACTAAGTCAGTCGTGAAGTTCCCATACGTATATCCTGTGGAGAAGAACAGGCAAGAAACTCCAAGGACATTCTTTTTCAACATGTTTTTTACAACTATTTGGTTACACTGCTTATATGCGCAAATTAAATGTGAGGACAATGTAACGTATTGTTCTATAAACAGTCGCGCAAACTAATGCTATATGTAAGTAACAGCAGTTCGGAGATGACCAGCCCCAACCAACGCTACTCGCTCACGAGCATGACACACGCGCCAGCCATCGTCCAATTCAACCATATCAAAGGGAACCGAACGACCCGACACATACGCCACTAAAGGGAGGACGTGTAGGCGATCATGACATACTCAGATCGTGTCCACGTTGACACTGTTATGTGTTCGGATTACAGGTATGCGAGGCTGACCTGCTTGGGCTCCTGCTTGCACAAGAAATCCATATAAGCAATATCCCTTACCTTCTTACATCTACCTTTCCCTTTTAATATACTCTCAATTTTCCCATCTTGAAAATTCCCAATCTTCCGAAAGTGCCCGGTTGACGGCTATAGGCATGCCGTATATTCCGAGAGTGGGGCCAAATTATAGTTGGCAAAATGTGGATGTTTAATACGCCTCTGTCAACCTCTTCGGGATAGTGGCGTTGTGAGTATGTATGATGTGCATAGGTCGGAATGGGTAGAATGATTTAGCGTGAATAAACTCAAATGTATATGTTAATAATAGCAGCGCCCCGCGGTTTCACCCGCGTAAGTCCCGATCCCGTGGGAATATCTGGATAAAAAGTAGCCTATGCGTTAATCCAGGTCTCCAGCTATCTATATACCAAGTTTCATCGCAATCGGTTCAGTGGTTTTTGCGTGAAAGAGTAATAAACATTCATCCATCCAAACTTTCACATTTATAATATTAGTGGGATTAACTTGCCTTCGAGTGTTCGTTATTTTAAAGCTACTTAAACTTCTTCCTTTTGTCCTTTCTCCAGGCCAATGATGATGATGATGTCACTGAAATATACTCACCAAAGTGAATCCTATAAAAAACCGATAAGCAGGCGACTTTACGACGATGCTCAAGAGTTTGCAGTTCCCTATTTGTGAGCAAATGTTTATAAGCTCACGAGGTTTTCGGTCGACAGTCCGCGGCTTGAAGTTGGTATTTAGTTCGCAGTTTGGGACTAGATAGTGCTGTCTTATAAGTCCCAGACTCTTACTATTATAATATTTAGATAGAAACTCCGGGCCATATTTGTTTAACCCATAAACTTAATATACTAACGTAAAAGTTTATGGTTTAACCGTACAAAAAAGTACTTTTCTAATTTTTTTACCTACTTCAAAGAGAGGTTTAAATTCAACTGTTTTTTTTTTTGTATGTTTTGCGATATCTTCGGCATTTGTGAACCGATTTTAATCATTCTTTTTTTAATTGAATTAGCTGTACTCAAGGTTGAACAAAATATTCCACCTCTAAGGTTGGAAAATTAACGGATGAAGAATACAACTTATTACAATTTATCATGATTAACCACAGAATAAATAATAGTACAGGTACAGAAGTCACTCCGCCAAATCATGTAAATAAATAGCGACTCTTGTTCCGACATAATAAAGTCGCAATTTAGGTCACACAACGCTAATTACCTACAGTTATATTCACTTAGAAGTTGCCTCTCTTTCTATCGCGTAACTCTTATCTATTCTAACGTCGCCCGACGTTAGGGATGTCCTTTTTTAAAAAAATAATTAATCTGAATATTTAATTACCGGTAAGTTATGTGTGTTATTACTCTATTTTTGTTAACAGATAAACCTAAGCTAGGTACTAATATCTCGATGGTCTAGAAACGAACGGACGACACGACGAAGCGCGTGAATAAGCATTGAACTTACGTACGGTCCGGTCGGCGTGCGCCAGCCCACTGAATTTTGACACGTTTAGGCTAGTGAAGTGGGTCCCGCCGTGTACTTGTAGCTTTACCTACTCTATGGAGTGGGCCTGGCCTGGTTATACTTTTTTTTAAATATAATAATTATAGATAGGTTCTCTGGCCTATGAGTTTAACGTACAAATTAACTCCGCTAATTTTGCCGTATGACATTGGATATGCCGGACATGAATGATGCAATATGCAATACAACTCGCCTGGTTTGACTTCCGAGAAAAAAATTATCGCGAAACTTAGTATACTAACTAAACGTGAGTTCTATATAATATAGTTTTATTGTTTTGTCATCAAATATTGATATCGTACAGCTGATACGTGTAATAGCTGCTTATGATAATTTTTTTTTATGGTATAGGGGGCAAACGAGCAGACGGGTCACCGCAATGGTAAATGACTACCGCCGGCCATGGCCACTTGTAACTCGAGAGTCACAAGTGCGTAGCCGCCCTTTAAGGTGGGAGTAGGAGAAGAGGGGGAGGGGGGGAAGAGTAGGAAGAGGGCAGATAGGGGAGAGGGAAAGGACGGGAATCGGGGAGAGGCCAGGTTAGGGCCTCCGGTAATCTAACTTACGCGGCGAAATGCAATTCAAGCATTGCTTCACTGTCGGTTTTCTGTGAGGCCGTGGTATCGAGCGGAGTCGAGCCGGCCCATACGTGTTGAAACATGGCTCTCCCAAGTAAATTTTTAGGGTTCCGTATTACTTCCCGGAGTTCTCCTTCTTTTCCGGAGGAGTCTTAGAGTATACCCGGGTCCCCTGCAATAGACCTACCTTATGACGGAACACCGTGTGGTTTTAGTCGAAAAGGGTTCCGTATTACACTGTTATGTCATAAAAGTAGCAAGAAATAGATTGTTTAATAGAGCGTTTATTGCATTAGTGTATTGAGACGAAGTTCTACTTATCGCATGTACGCTTCAGACGCCAGCGCGGATGGGGGTGCCGGAAAAAGTGTTAGCGCGACGCAAAATGTTGACCGCGGGTTGATTTATTTTATTTTTACGCCATCTGTGGATTCTGCGCAATACTACTGTAATTTAATGTTGGTTGTATACAAATTTTTCATATATTAGTTACAGCAACTTTCACAGATCGCGCAATTTAAATTTCGAGATTTTACAATATTTTGATAGATACTATTTATTTAAGCCATTAAATATATCTATATACATATGTATATGAGATGTAAAAACAATAACCACTTACCATCAGACAGACGAAGCGCTTATTTACCAACTTATTGGTATAAAAACAATCAGTAAGTAGTATTCCAGGGGTACCCAACCGGAAATGGATGCTCCTGAATGCACTAACCGTAAACAAACATGGAGCTTATGGACCGAAATCAATGACTTCCGGTTGTCGTACAGGAAGATATTAACTGTACGATAAGGGGTTCGATTCTTTTGTTATGTAAAAAAACGTAGGGGTACTTTTGTGTAATATATGTTGCAGTTGATTGCTTAAGGGATGTCTGGAGATAGGGAAGCAATGTACATGCGAAGATATAGGTATCAATTTCAGGGCTAGCAGTTATTACATAAAATGTAATATAAGGGCGTGCATAATTTATATATGTACTTACCTTTATAAATAAAAATCAATGTTTGTATGTGTGTCCTGCTGTCCTGTACGAATCTGAAAGTTGGCCCACAAAGAGAACGGATGAGAGACGCCTGCACGGAGCCGAAATGCGAATGTTGAGATGGTGATGAGATGTGTGGTGTGGCTAGGATGGACGAGGTGAGAATTGAATATATTAGAGGGAGCCTGAAAGTAGCGCCAGTGGATGAAAAGCTGAGGAGCTTGGTATGGACATGTGATGCGGAGGGATGACCAAAATGTGGTGAAACTAACTAACTCAATGTTTAGATTAACGCCCTCTAGTGGATCTACATATGTATTATCAGCGTGACGGTGACGAGTTCAATGCTTTTTCCCATAGCAAAAGTGCACAACGTACCTAAAAAAGTTTTCACTTTAAAAAAAATGTATAAGTATGTGTATTCATTATTTATTCATTTTCTAGAGCCCACAGTACAAGCTATGCTTAGTTTGAGTGTAGATGGCGCTGTATTATATGTCCCAGGACATTATTTTAAATATGGGATAAACGTCACTTCATACCATGACATCTGTTACCAAAAACCCATGACAGATGAGTTAAACATGAACTAGAAGCTTAAATCATCCTACATGCGTTATGTTTTTTCATAAAAATAGGATTATGGGACCTCGTAGGGTTGTCAACTAATCCTTTTTGACGGGTTTTAGTTAGATCTGCCGCATATGGAATACTGTTCTCATCTCTATGCAGGGCCACCCCAGTACCAGCTTCTCTTCCTAGACCGCATTCAACGGAGAGAGACTCGAATCGTCGATTTCCAGGATATTTCAGAACGGCGTTGCTATAGAGATGTAGCTTTACTCTGCATTATCTATCACTTGTATTATGGGGAGTGCTCCGAAGAATCGTTCGGATTTATACCGGCCGCAGCATTCCGCTATCTTTGACGCGACAAATTTTCAACACTTGTATAATTGGCACTCCACCACTGTGCGTGCGGTTCTCCAGAAACTTTGCCTCGCACAACCAATCTGTGGAACAAATTGTCGCCTGCGGCATTGCCGGACCGATACGACCTTTAGATCTTCAAGAAAAGAGCGTACTCCCACCTCAAAGGCACTTGTGACTCTTGAGTTGCAGGTGTCCATGGGCAGCGCTAGTCACTTACCATCAGGTGTCCCGTCTGCTCGTTTGCCCCCTATACCATAAAAAAAAAGATTATTTAAGGCAATTCGTGTCAACCATTTGCAGAATGCAATCTTATGCAAATGGTTGACAAGAGTTTTATTTTTCAGTGTTGAAGATATAAGAAAAAGCAACCATTACACACTAATGGCTGCTTTTTCTTATAATAGAGTTTAATAATTCTTCCAACAACATTATATTTACTCTTATTGACAGAGTAAGATTTTAAAACCAATGTGTGTCAATCATTTGCTAGAGATTTCTTTGTCTCAGTGGTTCTGTATAAGGCATGTTTTTTAGGGTTCCGTACCCTGAATCTCAGGATCCCTAATAGGTGGACAGTTGAAATTTTCACAGAATGTGTATTCTGTTACCGCTGTAACAAGAAATAATAAAAATAAATTAAAAATTAAAGAGGGAGCCCTCTTTAATTTATTTTTATTATTTCTTGTTAGCAAAACGTGTTTATTTTACTTTTTTTCCTCGATCTTAATATTATTCGACGATGGTACTGTACCCTTCGTGTCCAAGTCTGACTCGTACTTGGCCGGTTTTTATTTCTTTTTATAGAATTTGATAATTATTCTTACATCCTTTTCTATAGTTTTGTTCTTACCCGTGATGACGATAGAACTTTGAACAACATCGGCTTGCTAGCAAGAGGAACCGCTAAGCCTCAACCGAATATACTCTGAGCAGACACCCAAGACGTGCATTTTTTTCCACACCCGTTTTATGAGTTGACAACCCTATGGTGACGTGTCGCCCTTTATACTCATAAAGGGTATTTAATCCCTTTATTATCTGTCAGAGTCCACGACCAAGTATTTAATACCCCTAAGCTTGAGCAAGGCCCTTAAATGTTAAAGGTCAAACAATGTTTTTGAAGTTTCACAATTTATTATTTAAATATCCCTCTTTAATGTTGTAAATGTGAAAATATATTTGTTTAAATTTTAAATTTGGAACGAAGCTTCTTATCGCACGTTACACTTCAGACGCTCAGCGGATGCGGGCTGTACGAAAAAGATTGTTAGCGCAACGAAAAATGCTGACCGCGAGTTGGTTTATTTTATTTACGCCATGTACTTTGATTTTGTTGTATACTAATCCTACTAATATTATAAACGTGAAAGTTTGTGAGTATGGATGGATGGATGGATGTTTGTTACTCTTTCACGCAAAAACTACTGAACCGATTGCGATGAAACTCAGTATGTAGATAGCTGGAGACCTGGATTAACATATAGGCTACTTTTTATCCCGATATTCCCACGGAATCGGGACTTACGCAGGTGAAACTGCGGGGCGCTGCTAGTTATCCATATATTAGTTCGGGCAACTATCACAGTTAACTCAATTTTAATTTTGAGTTTTTGCGATATTTACTGTATTTTGATACAATTTAGTTGTTCCAATTGGGTGTCCCAAAGGCACCTCACGCGTTTTAAATTTTTTTATGCCACTGTGGTGGCAAATAAGCATACGACCTTGATCGTAAATGTCACCTTCACTTGTGGTACTTTTTTAGTGTGGATACCCGGGTACCACTTCGCCGATTTCAGTGGTTATGTCGGACTCGAACCGACTAAAACCATACGGTTTATGTCATTAGAGCCTATAGTCGGGAGTTGAGGTATGCCCTAGAAGGATTACAACTCAACCCCGGACAGACTTCGCCTGCCTGTCAGGACGTCATTCGGTGTCGAATAGTGTATGGGGGAGCCTTTCCCCCCTCCTACATACTCCTAAAATAGAGTTGCTGCGTGGGATGAGTCACGCCACAGCTCCAGACCTGCCTATCTGCCGAACCCGCTGCTCTTAAGTCAGCGCTCATGGAGGCCGGAGATCGTTATGCGCCCTTCTTCCGGTGCGCCGGATCCGCGCGGTGCGTCTCCTGCGGGATGGGAGAGTACTGATTCTCTACCGTTCCCTTTCCGCCGCCTTTTTGATGTGCATCACCTCCTCACAGAATGAGTCACTTATGGTACTGTAGACTTTAGCATTTTTAAACTCAGTTATTCTAAGATTACACCTAAATGCGAATGTGTGTTTATCTGTTTGTTTCGCTTTTTTTTATGGTATAGGGGGCAAACGAGCAGACGGGTCACCTGATGGTAAATGACTACCGCCGCCCATGGGCACCTGCAACTCGATAGTCACAAGTGCGTTGCCGCCCTTTAAGGTGGGAGTAGAAGAAGAGGGGGAGGGGGGAGAAGAGTGTTAAGAGGGGGAAGAGGGGAAGGACGGAAATGAGGGAGAGGGAAGGGTTAGGGCCTTCGGTAACCTCACTCACGAGGCGAAATGCAATGCGAGCATTGCTTCACGGCCGGTTTTCTGTGAGGCCGTGGTAACGAGCGGAGTCGAGCCGGCCCATACGTGCCACTAAAGCATGGCTCTCCCACATAAAAATGTTATTTAGAAATGTGCTCCTAGGAACTAGGAAAAGCATTCTAAATCCATATTTTTATCAAGCTAAGCTTAACTATTCATTTTCTACTCATAAAATTTGACCACACCTTTCTACAGCACCCTGTATACACTTGTTTTATTTACGACAGAAACAGGTCTAATTTGAATAGCGATAAGAGTGTTCTATACCCCCCATAGCCCTTCCAGTAGCCCTTTCTATTCACCCAAATACATCTAAAACGCATACAAATAACACATTTAATCATTTCTGCCTTGTCGAGTCCGCAGTGCTGCTAATTTTACACTTCGTACGTCCATTGCTGCTCACCCCTCCCACTCAAGCGTGATCATAGGGGGCAAGTAATGAATGTTTTAAATTGTAATAGTCATTTCTGTGGTACTCTTTTCGTCATTCCGGTAGAATATAGCTTGTGTCATTTCTATGAAGCTTTTGTTCTTATTGAAATTTAAATAGTGGTAGATATGAGTGTTAGGTAGATTTCGAAGAAAGTCTACCTATTGGTTTTGTACCAAATGTCTAGTTTTCCAAAAATATCTCTTTACAGGAGGTCTAGTTATGATCCCTAGACTCCACCCCACGATAGAGGTCGCAATTATGCATCGATTGCTTTCAAACTTGGACGAAAAATCAACAGGGCAAAACTGAAGGTTGAGTCCCCCAAAAGGGGGGACTGGGGGGGCAGATTTTCAAGAAAATTTAAAAAACGCGAAATCTACCTCTTCGGGCCCGTATTTTTTTATGTTATTCTAATGACAATTTATACTTCTGGAAGAAAAATATTTGTAGAATAACATTACAGATAAAAAGAACATACACGTTTGGTCACATCTACATATTTTATAGTTATTTCAAAGAACCTTCATTTTAGTCTTCTCAATAATCTTTTATTGAGTAATAGTCCTTATAAATCCATAATTTCTCTAAATGAAACATTTTAACAACCAGCAGGCAGCTGTCCCGTGCAACTTCGTCTGCGTTTGTAAAATTTCCCTGTTTCTGAAACATTTTTCATTGATGCTCCGCTCATATTGGTCGCAGCGTGATGTTATATAGCCTATAGCCTTCCTCGATAAATGTTCTATCCAACACTAAAAGAATTTTACAATTCGAACCAGTAGTTCCTGAGATTAGCGCGTTCAACCAAACAAACGAGCTCTTTAGCTACATAATATTAGTATATGTTCATATACGTACTTGCATATGACTGGCCTGTTGGTTTGTGGTTAGTGACCCTGACCGCTATGCTTATAGGTCGTGGGTTCGATTCCCACCTAAGTCTGGGTGTTCTTTGTGTCCGTTGTTTTTTGTTTGTAAAGTCCCCCGTGACACAGGAGTAGTTCCTAATGCGGGAGTTGTCTTTAAAAAAAAAGAAAAAGAAAACTTGCAGCTAATTTTAATAATTTCTAGAAGTCTTAAAAAATATTTGGGCCAATAATCCTTTTTTTTAATTCTTAACTTTTCTGCGTCATTTCTCTTACGGAAATATAATTTTTCTGTATCCTAATCATTATATGAGTTATATCAAACACGAGACAAGATTACAAGGATTAAGATATTTCCAGTTCATTTTAAGAGATTCATAACATATCCAAAAATTTACCTAGAAGGAAGAAAAACAAAGAATCATCCCACTACGAAGTATACATATTCCAAATAGCTTGCATATCCCTCTGTAGCCATTAACATTTTACTGAAACGTGAAATCAAATACTCTCGTCTGCTATGCTACGTCATATCCTACAAAGGTCTAACTTTGTTGAGTTCCGAAGCTCGTTGCAATATTCACGCAAAGACGAGTATTGTAAGTTTCGAAATAAGACTGGAAGAATGTTGTATCTCCGTAGTTTGTACTCAAACCTTGTTCTGCTCGATAGTTCTCAACTTCACAGTGTCTGGTGGAACAAAATGTAAAAGACAAAACATTTATGTAGGTACCCTTTTCGCCTGTGTTTGTAAACCGTATTTTTAACCGACTTCAAAAAAGGAGGAGGTTCTCAATTCGACTGTATGTTTTTTTTTTATGTTTGTTACCTCAGAACTTTCGACTGGGTGAACCGATTTTGATGATTCTTTTTTTATTTGAATGCTGGTGATTCCCGTGTGGTCCCATTTCAATTTGGTCCAGTTATGACAATGGCATCCATGAGAAAACCATATATAAGTCTCTTATGGAATAGTTTTTTTTGTTGAAGTCGGTTTTTTTTTTAAAGAATTATCTTTATTTAGTAGATTTTAACAAGCTTTAGTGTTGTAAATATAAAAAAATGTTGGAAACACTTTTGTTGTACCTTTGGCCGAGCTTCGTTGTTATCAAAAATTTTAATTAATCCGGTCGCAAAACTTAACAAAAATAGGTCTAATTTCGACCTTTTGGCGACCACTGTTAAAAACACATATATTAATTTAACCGACTTCAAAAAAGAAGGAGGTTCTATCTTCCACTGTATATAAATATTTTTTTATGTATGTTCACCGATTTCTCCGCCAACTGTGGACCGATATCAAAAATTTTTCTTTTGTTCGGTAGGGTATACTTCGAGTTTGGTCCCATTCTCACCGAGTCAGGATCTGATGATGGGATCAGGGACCCTCAAATTTTATAGGCACTTATTTACGTTTTTCAAATATTTTCAAATTATAATTTATCATCATTACATTATAATTGTATTAGAATATAATAGAATTAAGGTTGACGTTGAAAATGAAGACGATGAGTTAAGTTTAAGGACAGGTATATTTTACAAGAAATAGCAGAATTAAAAGTTTGCTGACAAAATATATATACGGTCGAATTGAGAACCTCCTTTTTTTCGTCGGTTAAAAATAGGAGACACTTCACTTATAACTAACAATATAAACAAATGCTTCTAATTACCGTACCTAAATCAAACTGTGTATGCATATGTAGTTCGGATGACAATACTATAATTTGGCATTTTCGACCTAATCTGATGATGGAGCCAGGAGGTGGTTACTGGAACTCTTCAGTGGCTACTAGTAAACCCCTCGAGTTTAGGCTCATATGTTTTTTTTTTTTTTTTTTAATAAAGGTTACTAGTAGCAATGGTCACACATTACTAGTATTCTTGTTAACCCCTCCAGCTAAGCTAAATGCTTGTGTTAGGAGTGGGTTCACGTCGATAGTGCACTGGGTGGGGTTCGAACCTGCAACCACTGGATCGCAAGTCCGATGCCTTAGCCATTACGCTACCGCCGCAGTCCTACAAATTGGGCTTGGTGACGATGGTCTGATGATGGAGCCAGGAGGTGGGGAGTGGACTCTATTATACGTTTTAATTTAGTTCACAATTAAAGCGTGTTTTTATTAATTTTAAGTGTCATTTCGGTTGAGCTGGCCCATACCTGCTGAAGCATGGCTCTCCCACAGTCGAATACTCCCACACAATTACATAAATACAACATTTGGTCACGTCTCATACCACATACCATACAATATGCAATTGCATACCTACACGTATTCTATGTACTCCTACACAGGGTATAAGGAGAAAAAACTATCTTATAGTAACATTGAAGTGATGTTTTACAATATGGCGCTGTGGTTCTGATTTCTTACCAGAAATCTATTTGAAAAAATAAATTTAAACCGCAATCAAACATTGTGGTAAGCCGCTTAATAATACCATGGAATATCACCCTCTTATTGATACACCACAAAAAATACTACTAACGAGATAAGATCACAAAAAAATCACGCATCTGTCGTATAAGTGGTTATTGTGACAAATTTCAACGAGCAACTGACACAGCGGGAACAATAGACAGCAATGGGGTGCAAGCCACACTCGTTTGTGTTGTATTTCAACACACACACTGCCATGAACTACTGTGGAATTGCGCGAATGTAATGATATGTCAATTCTTATTTTCTTCTTCGAATTATGCGCAATAATAATAATAACTTGAGACACCTCACACACGGCCGTCTGATCCCAAACTAGGCAGAGCCTTTTTTTTTGTTTTGTGTGGAAACCCCTACGGGTCATCACCTCACCGGAGCTAACGGTGAAGTGGTATGTCGGAATCGAACCGACTAAAACCACACGGTGTTCCGTCACAAGTGGGTCTATTGCAAGGGACCCGGGATACCCTAAGACCATCAACAGGCGGCCACACCGTGGTGTACGGGGGGCCTCACCCACCTCCAATTTGAAGACGCGCGCTCGGAACACGTCGTGCCGACGTCTCAGGCCTTCTGCCAAGGTAACGGATAGAAACTAGGCAGAGCCTGTACTATAATAACCAGACTACTAATAAACATATCTATATATCTCTAAATACATACATATCATAGGTAAATTACACCCAGATACAGAACAAATGATGGCGCTCATCACGCAATAATTTGTCCTGGGTGGGAATTAAACCCTCGACCTGTGGCTCAGCGGTTAGGGTCACTAACCACTAGACAAACAGGCCAGTCAAATGTCAGGGCTCGGTTTGATTACCGTTCTGCTTTGTGTGTGACTATAGGCGGGAATAGAAAAACGACGTTTTTTTTTTAAAGACAACTCCCGCACTAGGAACTCCTGTGTCGCGGGGGACTTTACAAACATACAAACAACAGACACAAAGAACACCCAGACTTGGGTGGGAATCGAACCCACGACCTATGGCATAGCAGTCAGGGTCACTAACCACTAGGCCAACAGGCCAGGCCAGTTTATCTGCTACTTCTTCTTCTCCTTCTCATAGTACAGGACTTCATTCCTTGATTGAGATCGAGATTGTTTAAATTGCAAAATTTTAACAAGACGTTACTGTATAGTAAATTTATCCATACAAATAAATACATTTGAAGTGTCTGTTTGTAATGTCAAAATAATAGGTCTTTAAGCTCATACAGTTATTTACAAGATACCTATGAATAAAAATTAGTTTTAAAATTTTTATCTGTCTGTCTGTTTGTTTCGGCTAATCTCCGGAACGAGTGGACCGCTTTCTACGGGACTGTCACAGGCAGATAGCTGGTGTTATAAGGAGTAACTTAGACTACTTTTATTTTGGAAAAAGAATTAGGGATCCGCGCAAAATATACAAATAAGTACACGCGAGCGAAGGCGCGCGGGAACTGCTAGTGCTAACCAAATTATGCCTGTGACCCTTTTTTTGATCATGACTAGCAACCCGCCCCGGCTTCGCGCGGGTACAAATTATACACCTAAACCTTCCTCATGAATCACTCTGTCTATTAGTGAAAACCGCATGAAAATCTGTTCAGTAGTTTTTCAGTTTATCGCGAACAGACAGACAGACGCGGCGGGTGACTTTGTTTTATAATATGTAGTTATAATTGCTTGCTATAACTTATAACATGTATATGCCATGTATGTTATTCTTGTATATGAATAAATGACTATATGGCAGTAGTTCAATGGGGTTAAGCATCGACAACCTATGTAACACGACGGTAATGCATTCGCTGGTTCGATTCCCGCTCAGTGGAAATATTTGTATGTATAAATATGTCTTATTGCATTGATCTGCGTGTTTCTTTGTGTAATACGTATGTAAACAAGAAAATGTATGTAAGTATGTATATCCATGTTCTAGAGCACACAGTACAAGCTATGCTTTGTGTCTAGATAGCGATGTGAGATGTGTCCCAGAATTATGTTATTCTTCAGTCTCAGAGTCAACTTTTTTTTATGATATAGGGGGGTAAACGAGCAGACGGGTCACCTGATGGTAAAGGACTACCGCCACCCATGGACACCTGCAACTATAGAGTCACAAGTGCGTTACCAGCCTTTAAGGTGGGAGTAGAGGAAGGGTGGAAGAGGAGGAAGGGGGTGAAGGCTTAGGGCCTCCGGTAACCTCAGTCACTCGGCGAAAAGCAATGCAAGCATTGCTTCACTGCCGGTTTTCTGTGAGGCCGTGGTATCGTCCCGTCGAGCCGGCCCATATGTGCCGAAGCATGGCTCCCGATTAATCACGCTGCATGAATTGTTCAGGCATAAACACACCACTTAAACATCTCCATAGAAAACTACAAAATGCTGATCCCCTTTCAATGCTTTCTTTCATAATAATAAACCAATAAATAAACTAGAAAAGCTTTCAATCCGTGACAAAAACGCGCGGTAGCCACATACAAGCTCTAAGCGCTCGTCGTTTTTAACTGGGGTGACCACACAAAAGTATTTGAATACACCCGTCATTTGTGTGACAAATATATCAGTAGGGTGACGTAGAGGACCCAGGAAGGTATACAGGCTGTTTGATTTTGTGTGTGCCGTTTTTTTATACTAATTGTTATAGCTGTGTTAAACTAAAGGCGTCTTTAAAGGCCTACAACAAGAAATGCCAACAATTTTGCGTTAAAACGAATAGAAGTTTTTCATGAACACAAATTTAATCGTGGGAGAGCCATGCTTCGGCTCGTATGGGTTGGCTCGACCGGAATGATACCACGGCCTCACAGAAAACCGGCAATGAAGCAATGCTTGTATTGCTTTTCGCCGAGTGAGTGAGTTTACTGTAGGCCCTAACAATTCCCTCCCCCCTCTCCCCCTCTTCCACCCTCCCCTTACTCCCATCTTAAAGGCTGGCAACGCACTTGTGACTCTTGAGTTGCAGGTGCCCATGGGCGACGGTAGTCATTTACCATCAGGTGACCCGTCTGATCGTTTGCCCCTTATACATTAAAAAAAAATCGAAAGCATCCAAGAGTCCTTTGAGAAGTAATATTAAAAAGCTGTTAAAAAATGTGGTCATTATTTTTGATTTTGGTTTTCAGTAAGAGATGTAGCAGAATACAACTGTTCTACAAATAACTGTTGTTTATCGATCGTTTATCTATAAAAGGTATAAGGACGTGCGTTGACATGCGATGACATACAATGACGTATAGGCTCACAGCTACACTTACTTTATGTCTTGCCAACATTCGATCTGTTAAATAAATGCGCATGTACATTGTTATTGAAAATATATTTTGTTTTATTTAAAAGAAAAACATGGTTTTATCACCTGATGTAGGGTATGGTCTTCAATTTTAGCTATAATACACACGACAGTAATTCTAATTTGTCACCCATTGAGTGTGAAAAGCGTCTATAGGATACGTTGTCTGCTTACTCCCGCGGTAAAATATTTTAACCCTTTCTAGAGGAATATTCAAACTCATCTCTCACAAGTACAAAAATGATTCGGTTACCACTTTAACAAATGCTATAGAATGGACTTTCTTTAATGAATTATACTTAAATTAAAGTATAAAACTAAAATGTTATTATGTTTTAACACCCTGTGTACACTGACGCACGGTGACCGCACTCCCCATCGTATTTGAACACCACAACCAGTAATTGGGCGCGCGGACGATAATCTGTGAGCAAATATACGTCCCGTGTGTGTGTGAGTGTCTACTGTCTATCTCTGTGACATTGTGTGTGTCAGTCGCGTGTCGAAGGGGATTTGTCCCGGATTCGTTGGGATTAGTGTGGAGTACCTACACGTGGTCGGCGTGATTTAAATTTTATAGGCTGGGACGATCCTTTTATAATTTGTTTTGGTTACTTTAGCTGGATTTTATTTAGTTTGGGTGGATTAATTTTAATTTTTTAACGGACCATCACTGTGTACGCATTATTTATTAAGGTCACAGACTATATTAGTATTCAGGAACGTATAACTCACCCTATCTAGACCCAAACAAAGGATACACAGTTCTAAAACACGTATATATATGTTTATATACTTAGTTAAATTTTCTTTTGGAAATACATTACATACATTTTACGTTGGAGAGCCATGCTTCGGCACGTATGGGCCGGCTCGACTCCGCTCGATACCACGGCCTCACCGAAAACCGGCAGTGAAACAATGCTTGCATTTCTTTTCGCTGCGTGAGTGAAGTTACCGGAGGCCCTAACCCTTCCCTCTCCCCTATTACCGTCCTTCCCCTCTCCCCCTCTCCTCCCCTCTAATCCCCCTCTCCCGTCTTCCCGCTCTTCCCCCATCTCCCCCTATTCCCACCTTAAAGGGCGCAACGCACTTGTGACTCTTGAGTTACAGGTGCCCATGGGCGGCGGTAGTCGGCGCCTCCTACAAAGAGGGGTTAAACCTTTGAAAGCTAGTGCCTCGAAGACCTTGATTCAAAACGGCATTTACAAAGAACTCGTTCAAAACTCACAATTACGCCCGGAATGAAAATGGTCAGCTCTACTGTGCTACATGTGATCGCATATTTGTTGCAAATGCCAGGAATAGTTCTTAGGGTCGCGGTTGACGGATACGTCGAGGACGACATCATCATCACACAGAAGCCCCCAGATCAATGCAAATAAACATATTCATGCATACAAATACTTGGACTTTGACGTTGTATAATATATTATATATATATATATATATATATATACCACTATGGTTATAATCCCACTAATATTATAAATGTAAAAGTTTGGATGGATAGATGTATGTTTGTAACTCTTTCACGCAAAAACCACTGAACCGATTGCGATGAAACTTGGTATATAGATAGCTGGAGACCTGGATTAACGCATAGGCTAATATTTATTTTATTTATTAGATTACAAACGAGCAGCTAGCTGATATGTTCACATCTAGTGATAAATATAGTATAGTCTCTTTATTTTTATATTTTAAATTTTGAGCACTGAATTGTCCAATCGTAGCCAGTTATTGAGTCTGTTTTTAAATGCGATATTTATCCTGATATTTCCACGGGATCGGGACTTACGCCAGTAAAACCGCGGGGCGCTGCTAGTATCAAATGTTACAATAAAAAGGGCTCTTGAAAAAGGGCCCCCGTCGGGTCCGAAACTAGTCGGGCATCTCCGAAATAAAAACGTGACTAAAACCGTAGTCTTTAATAAAGTATCATATGTACTTAAAGGCCATTTTATATATACTCGTATATTTGTCTAATACATCATGAAGTAGTCTTAAGGCGGGCGCTTTTTTATTTTGTTATTCAATGGAATATCCATTTATTTTCGAAAGTATGGTCAACGTATAGTAGCCACGGGGCTACAATACTCAGTCTTTTCGCAGTATTTGGTCTCAGTTTACTGTTTGGTATATATGCTTCATATTTGAAGTAATTTTAAATATCTAGACTCGTCACAATTTTGAATAAACGCTTTTAACACCCAATAAGTGCTAAGGTAAATCATTTTAGTGCCTATAGTAGCCAAGTGACGTTGCCAGTCATCCATCCTATTAAAGAACAATGACTGTCTGAAACAGACTATTTCAGATACTATGAGACTTATTTTCATCCAGTAGTCTTCTTCAATAAATGGGCTATCAAACACTGAAAGAATTTTTCAAATCGGACCAGTAGTTCCTGAGATTAGCGCGTTCAAGCAAACAAATTCTTAAGCTTGTATATGTTAAGTATAGATTATTACATTGTGCGATTTTAATAATTCTTCAGGGGGTATGAGGACATACATTTGGACTTAAGGTTGGAAACAATCAAGATTTTGAAGCGTATGCTCACTTATTGCCTGATTTACGTCCATTTAAGTCAATTGTTCGTTTTTATATTCGTATACAAACACATTTCCTGATGATATCGTTGAATACTGGCAGCCGTTTTAACTGATTGAAGAATTTTTCACTTAACACTACAAAGTGGTATACCACAAATAAACAGAATCTTCAGTACCTATAAAATAAAACAATAAATTCTACATATTATGTTGGACCCAACCCCCAAGATTAACACTTTACACTAGCTCAAGGGTCATGATCTGATTGACCACAAGGGTGCATATATTATTAGATATTCTGCTACCCTTGTGCACCACATTGTCATATCCCTCGTATTGTAATTAAGGAGTGTCCCGCGGGAACCATCGTTATCATGGTCACCCTATTCTTTAGAGGGTTTTTATTGGAAACGAGCGACAGACAAAACATAATACCATATCTTGTGCATGCTTGAAAAAAAATGGTTTCTTCAAGTAATAATAATAAAAATAAAACTTGAGACACCTCACACACGGCCGTCTGATCCCAAACTAGGCAGAGCCTGTACTATGGTAACCAGACTGCTGATAAACATACTTATATATTACTAAATACAAACATATTATAGATAAATTACACCCAGACACAGAACAAATAATCGTGCTCGGACAATTTCTTCGGGTGGAATCGAACCCATGAGCTTAGCGGTCAGAACACTAACCACTAGACCAACAAGCTGTTCAACACCGGTCAAGCATTTCTATGAAATTATTTAATAAATTACTAATTAGCTTTATCAAATTTTTGACGTTAGTGGCACGTTACTTAAATTATCACCCCAAACAAACTACTAAAAAATGTTTTCTCCACAAAAAACACGCTACCACTAATTTCCCCTAAATCTCGGGAAAAATCCTCTTTTGGGCAATACTGCATTAATGTTTGTCGTGTTAATTCTACTTTGTACATGTATTTTTATGTTATTCAGTCTTCCAATACAGTGATAGTTTCCTAGTTAAGAAGCTCCCCTTACTTACAAAATTAATTTATAAATTATTTTTTCTTGTTTCAGGTAAATTACCACAAACAGTATCATGGAATCATCACTTTATTACCGAGAACAGACAAGCTATATTTGACTGGTAACATTATAATTTATACAGAATGTTACACAAAGGTGTGGTCATAATTTAGAATTGTACAGTAGATCCAGTAAATAACGTAAAGCGTTAATAATGGAAAATTCTTGATTTTTAATACAGAAACCTTATTTTGGAAGTAAAGAATCGGTCAATTTTGAAGTTCAACTTCAAAATTGACCGATAAAGCTAATACATAGGTAAAGAGGGCTGACACGTATGAAACTACAGGTAATAAAATACTCCGGATGTTGATAGAATGTTCAGTTTATTCTAGGAATGTCCGCATAAAAAACCCATTGAAATTAATATGTAAATAAATAATACGTTATTTAGATGTTAAATTACATAATTATCTTTAACTTAAAGTATCATCGACTTCAATGTGCTTTTTAGTGGAAAGTAGATGTATTTTGTTTAAATATAATATGGGTAGGCCAACTAAACGCACTGCTCCAATGAGACAGCGAGGTTTCGGAGTAAACGAATATATCATCGATGTATACAATTTTTAGATATTTTCTGATTTTTCAAAAACCGCTCGACTGATTTTGATAAAATTTAAATGGCACCACCTGGGAAGTATACGCTTTGAAACAAAAAAAGAATTTTCCAAATTGGTTCTGGCGTGTTCGAGTAATCGGTGAACCCAAAAAATACATAAAAAAAAAGATTCCGACAAATTCAGAACCTCCTCCTTTTTTGAAGTAGGTTAAAAAGGAAAAGCATTTTCCTAATAAAATGTGTTTTTTAAACAATTTTTGCCCGATTCAATTATTTATCGGCCAGCCTAAGTCTAAAATATGACCAGACCTTTCTATAACATCCTGTATAAATAAGGTCTCGTTTTCATCATTTACTTCACTTTGACATTTTTTTGCATATATTTGCGGCTTTATTTGTAATTTTATCTGTGTATACCAAAAAAAAAAGTGTCACTGAACAAGAATCGAACCAGTTCCAAACAAAAGAACCCCCGAGGGTCGTTACGTAAGAGGGAGGGTAATCAAAAACCCGCAATATTACACAAAGGGTGTTCACAAAGTGATTTTATTAAGTGCGCCCCGATATACAGGATGGGGTGATTAGCAATTAGTGCCTTTGAGGGTGCTATCCCTGTAGGGTGGTAGTCTGTATTTTTGTAAATTTTATTAGTTATTAGTTTTTTTTTATTTATTCTTTGTGTCTCGCGTTAGTGATACTGATAAAGCAATAATATGTAATATTTTTACAGTTTTTTTGACGACATTTTTTTTTACAAAGTTGATGTATTAAACTAATATCAACTAGGCTGTTGGTCTGGGATTTACATTCGTATCTAAATATGTTAGTAATATTGTTACGAGTTCAGGTTCGGGATTAAAAAGGTACACGAATTTATTACCAAAATGGACACAATAGTTCCGTTTATTGTCAAAAGACGGCGTGCGTCTCAATATAGGTAATCTATGACTTCTTATACTCGACAATAGATGGCGCCCGTGGGTCAATTTAGGCGTCCATAACAATATATAAGTATGTTTAACAGCAGTCTGGTTACCATAGTACAGGCTCTGCCTTGTGTGGTATTATTATATTAAGTATCATATATATAACCAATTTAGCAACCTCCTCCAGTGGCGCCACTGCAAAGATTTTCGCAACTATGCTGCACTCTCGGATGTTTACATAAGGCGTGAAATCGTACCAAACAACAGAACTTAAGCGACTTCGTTCGCATAAATTTTAATGAAGTCTATCCGTCTATTATTCCGGGATTAAAAAGCTATGTGCTGTTCCAGATTATAATCTATCTACGAGTATGTGCTAAATTTCGTCTAGAGCCGTTTTTGCGTGAAAGTGTAACAAACATTCATCCACCGTATGGGCCATAAAACCGGCAGTGAAGCAATGTTACCGAAGGCCCTAAACCTTCCCTCCCCTCACTCCCCCCTTCCCTTTTCCCCTACATCCACCTTATAGGCCGGCAACGCACTTGTGACTCTTGAATTGCAGGTGTCCATGGGCGGCGGTAGTCACTTGCCATCAGGTGACCCGTCTGCTCGTTTGCCCCCTATCCCATAATAAAAAAAAACATCCTCATAAACTTTCACCCTCATAATATTAGTAAAGATTGATAATTTCATAACGCGTTATGTGCTCGACTCTGTCAATAAAAGGAGAGTATGAGAGACGTCTGTCATTTGACAGTAGTGGGATTCGAACCCACAACCACTTGAACGCAAGCCCGACGCCTTAGCCTATGACCGCTAACATCTTTGTTATTCTATAAGTTTACCTCCTCTGTGACACTTAAAGGATATAACAACAAAAAGTAATGACCTTAATATTGTAAAGTTGCTTTGTTGGCACGATTCAACGACAATTACGGTATTAGCAATATTTCTTACAACGCCATCTATTGGCCGTGTAATGCTCAAGTGTCATTTCATTCGGGAGTGAGTGTTGTTCAACTTCTTCTCTCTGTGGACTTTGAATTTAGGGCTGTCAAGCATTGTCTTCAAACATTAAAGTACCTTTGTTTGGAAGTAACTTCTTAAAAAATAGTAAAAATGCTTTTTACGTCCTAATTTTACAATCGTATCAATATTATAATGTATAAAAGATACACTCAGTTGCGCGCGAGACGCGGTGACGAGCGCACGTAGTTTCGCACGACACGTTTTTTAGTGGAATTATTCACGACTACCCGCATTAAGTAATAATGGGGGATAGCTTAAGTGAGGACGAAAAAAGTGACTCGGCCATTATTGAGGACTGTGAAAAGGAGCTTCGAGATATGGAGCCGAAAAAGAATGAGAAGCGGCCCCGTGAAAGTGAGGCAAGTAGTGAAGAAGGGTTTATTACTGTTAGCAGAAGACCGAAAAGATTGATTAGAAGCGATTCAATGAATAATAACTATAACAATGGGGGTAATGATAATATAGATACTGGCGAAAAGTATGAAGTATGTTTGTCTTCATTAACAATCCTACCTAAACAAATGGCTTTAGCTAGGCTTTTGAGAGATGAAAATATAACAAACATCAACAAAATCAAATATAAAAGCCCGTATAGAGTGTTTATTCAGTTTGAGAACCAAAATCAAGCTAGTAGTCTAATTAATAATAAAAAAATAAAGGATATGGATATACGAGCACAATTTACTGATCAAAACAATATATCATATGGTATCATCAGGGGAGTAGATTTGGACATAGAAGAAAAAGAGCTGTTAGAAGACTTTATTGCTCCTCATGAAATATTATCTGCTAAAAGAATGAGAAGATTAAATGAGGATCATAAGTGGGTAGACAGTGAGACCTTCCGTATAAGTTTTAAAAGTACATCTCCTCCCCCTTTTCTCATGGCCTATGGGTGCAAGTTTGCAGTGGAAAAGTATGTGTTCCCTGTGTCCCAGTGTTCGAGATGTTGGAGATATGGACACATTAAATGGTTCTGTACATCCAATAAAATCATTTGCCCGAAGTGTGGTAAAGACCATAATAATTGCGATACTCAAGAATACAAGTGTTCTAATTGTAAAGGCTCTCACATGGCACTTAGTAAAGCATGTCCATATTTCATTAAGGAAAAGAAGATCCGGTATGTCATGAGTGAACAGAGTGTAACATACAAAAAAGCTTTACAAATTTATTTAAAAAATCATGAGCCAAAAGAGGATACACAAGAAAATGCTAATAATCTGGAACCCACGGGCAACAATATTTTTTCTGAAGAAAATGTGAACAGGACATACAGTAGTGTGTTACAGACAAAAGCTAATGCTCATGAAGTTCAAATCGATGAAGAGCAAGGGCATAATATAGGAGCTCGACCATCACAAAAGAAAGACATTAGGAAGAAAAAGAATAAGGTAAATGATCATCAAAAACAGCAATGCGAATCACAACTTATTGAGATGGAGACAGAATGTTTAGAAAATGAGGGGGTTCAACGAAGAAGGGAAATTTCAACAGAAAATTATGAGAAGAGAGAAGAAAGAAAGTTCGATGTCTGGAACTTCATCTTTAAATTAAGGAATATTGCTATATCGGAAAGTAGTTTTGAAAATAAATGTAAATTAGTATTGAAGGCAGTTATTGAAGAAATAAAATTATGTTTCAAAAAAATATTATCGAGTGTTGGTGTAGCGGAACATATCTTTAATTTATTTAATGGATAAAGTATTTAATATTGTTCAGTGGAACTCACAGAGTCTGAAACCAAAGCTAGCAGACTTTGACACATTATTATTTAGAGAGAAAGTTCATATAGCTATAGTAAGTGAAACATGGTTGAATGAAGATTCTGCTCTCCATATCAGTGGATATAATATTTATCGTAAGGACAGACCTGACTCTTACGGAGGTGTTGCGGTAATAATACATAAGACTATACCATCGCAAACTTGTTCCACTCCCTGCACAAATACAGGTATTGAAACGATTCATATTAAGGTATTTAATTGCACATATTTAGAAAACATTGTATGCATATATTGTCCTTCTTCGGTGCGTACATCACAATCAGATTGGGAGCAAATCTTTAAAATAGCTACTAAAAAGACAATAATAGCTGGTGACTTTAATGGTCATCATACAAATTGGTCATATAAAAATGATCGGAGGGGTATTCAGATATTTGATTCGGCTATAGAACACGGGTTTATTTCATTAAATGACGGAGGACATACAAGAATGAAATTAGTAAACAGTGTGTTACAAAAATCATCCCCCGATATAACTTTTACTTCAACAGATATAGCTATAGATTTTAAATGGCAGGTACTCAATGAAAGTTTGGGTAGCGATCATCTTTTTATAAAAATTTCTAGAAATGTGACGAATAATTTAAGGGTCCTTAAGAAACGTAACTTTACACAAGCCAACTGGGAAAAGTACAACGCAGACCTTAAAAAATCATTTTTTGAATTTGATTATCTTTCTTGCCTTGATACCGAGATTCAAAATCACTATGATTATTTTTTAAACATGGTGAACATGTCAGCTAATAAAAATATCCCTCTAATTAAAGTTGCTTCTGAGGTGACAGAAAAATTTAAGCCTAAGGCCTATTGGTCTCCATATTTATCAAAAATCATAGCAGAGCGTCGATTAGCGCTAAGAGCTTTCAGATGTAACCCTACGCCAGACAATTTCAAGAAACTTGAGGAAAAAATAAGGACAGTTAGAAAGCAAATACAACAAGCGAAGTCGTCTAATTGGCATACATTTTGTAACAGTATTGATGAGTGTGTATCAGTATCAGATATGTGGCGCAAGATGCGATGGTATAAGGGATACCGACAAACTGGCTTTATACCACCTCAGGACAAAAAAAAAGAGTTGCTTAGATCTTTGACACCAGACTCAGTATTAAATTGTAAACCTAATTTCATCTCAAACAATGCATTACTTGAATCGATCTTTACTATGCAAGAATTAGAAAGTTGTATAAAGAAAATAGACACTTCTCCAGGTAAAGACGGAATCACCTACTCAATGATCTATAATCTACCTCTGTCAGGCAAACAATTTCTTTTAAACATATACAATGCAATCTTCAGATTGGGAGTTGTGCCAATCCAGTGGCGTACTATTTTAATAGTTCCTATCCCTAAACCAGGGACCGAAGAAAACTCAGAAACCAAACTTAGACCAATATCCCTTATATCTTGCGTTTGCAAAATTTTTCATGTAATGCTAGGAAAAAGACTAGAATGGTTTATAGAAAAACATCTGATTTTGTCACCGTACACTAGTGGTTTCAGAAGAGCTCAATCAGGCTTAGATTGCTTAACAAGACTTATTAGTTATAGTCAGTTAGGTTTCGCGGAAAGGTGTTCAACGGTATCTTGTTTCCTTGATATTGAAAACGCGTATAATAACATATTAATAGACAAAGTAGTACAAGTCCTAGATGAATTAAATGTTGGCAGTAAAATATGTAATTATTTGTGGGGTTTTTTAAGCGATAGACGTTTAATGATTAAAAACTGCTTAGATGTTCAATTATCTGAAGTTAGATATACGAATAGAGGACTAGCTCAGGGAGATCCAATTTCACCACTGCTCTTCAATATAACTACATTTAAAATATGTCGTCAGACATCTACTGTTGTACTATCGCAATACGCGGACGATTTCGTTTTGTATATTCGTCATAAAGACTTTAATCATTGTGAACGCCAATTGCAAGAATCGTTGAATACTTTTGTTGCTGTGCTGGATGAGATAGGTCTTCAGTTATCGCCGACTAAATCTAAAGTGTGTGTTTTTACGAGAGGACGTAAAAAATGGCAACCTAGATTAAATATTGAAAATAACATTATTCCAACTTTGAATTGCGTTAAGTATTTAGGTCTATGGCTAGATGCATCGTTACGATGGGGTAAACACCTAAATGAAATTGGAGCGAAAGTTTCTAAATTTATGAATTTGTTGAAAGTACTAGCAGGTCCGGGTTGGGGTATACACCCCAAGCACCTGCGAACGTTATATATCGCAATAATTAGAAGTAGATTGGATTATGGGTGTTTTCTATATGATACAAGTGCAAAAAATAATTTGATCAGACTTGATAGAATTCAAAACCAGGCTCTACGAATAATAGGAGGCTACATAAAAAGCACCCCTATCCACGTTATGGAGAGCGAGCTTTGTCTTCCACCACTATTCTTGAGGCGATTATACCTCGCTTATAAATATTTGATTAAAAATATGTCTTGGTCTGACAGTAAAACAATTAATGTGATAGCAGATCTCAGCTCCAATTCTTATGAAAGATATTGGCAAGGTATTAAAAGACCATTACTTGTAGCTATTTACAATGAATGCAAAGAATGTAATATACACGCTTCAAACCCACTTGAATTATATAAATTAGATATCTGGGTGAGTTATATAGATATAGGTAAAATTATGGAATTCAATTTAGAATCTGTTAATCGACCCAAAAGTTGTTATAATATTTCTACCCTGAAATTTAACGTAATTGAAGAACTGAACACTAAATATGCTGGTTGGTCAAAGTTATATACTGACGGGTCGAAAAGTAATAATGGTTTTGGAGCTGCATTCTGTGATGTGTCAACAAATGTATCTAGCATGTTTAGTATAAAAAGAAAAATGTCAATCATGAGCTTAGAACTTATTGCAATCTCAGAAGCACTCAAATACATTAAATACCAGAAGTACAAAAATGTTGTGATATGTACTGATAGCAAAAGCGCCTTACAGCATGTGGCTCGATGCGCCTCTGGTTCTTGCAGAGGTGTACCGATAGTCTACAATATTTTAAAATTAATACACGAGTTAGATACTTTATATAATATAAATCTGAGGTTGCAATGGGTTCCATCCCACATAGGACTAAAAGGGAACGAGGAGGCTGACAGGATGGCTAAATTAGCAGCAACGAACGGTTCGGATATTTTCATTTTGCCACATTTTACAGACGTAATAATAAAATTTAAAAATAATTGTTTCAGTAAATTTAAAGAATATTTTGATGAAAGAAGCAAAGAAAAAGGAATATGGTTTAAAACAATTCAATGTCAGCCTCCACGAATACCTTGGTTTTACAACAATGAATTTAGTAGAGGATATATTGTTGCAATGCTGAGATTACGTTCTGGTCATTATCCATCACGAAAATTTGCTTTTCTTATGAAGAAGGTTGATTCGCCTAATTGTGAAGTATGTGACAGGATAGATGATGTTCAGCACATCCTAGTAGAATGTGCTAAACATCAGAGGGTGAGAGAATCATTGGTGCAGAAATTCAACATTAACAGATATGATCAAGGTATTTTTTTGAGCATATTAGCAGAACCGACTGGCGAAGCGGCAAAATTTATGGTCGAAAATATGATTCTTGTTCACCAATGATTTTGCACTTGTATATATTAGAATATAAATTAATTTTCAGATAAGTATGTACTAGTTTTAGGTAACGCTGGGGCTCACATATCCTATGAGACATATGCCCCTAAATAAATAAAGAGAAAAAAAAAAAAAAAAAAGATACACTAATTATGTTCTCTCTAGACTAAGGTATGACTTTTTTTACTGGACAAGTGCGAGTCGGACTCACTTACCGATGGTTCCGTACAAACTTGTCACAAGTCGGGTTGAATGACAAACTTAACTTTGCCATTCTAAAAATACTCCTGCATCGTCCACATACGCCACAGTGAATATTTTCCAAGCGCAAAATATTAGTTTCTAAACGATACTATATGATAATGATACTATCGTTTTCCCGCGTCTTCGGTCGTGTAAAAGTAATTTTTCCATCCCTCGGGAACTGTCCTTTTTTATTAAAGGTACCCTGTGTCTTTCTCTGTGTACCTGGCAAGGTGTATACAAAATTTCATGATGATCGGATGAACCGTACGGTAGCGCATAAAATACGAACAAACATACATTAATTTTTGTATTATAGAAAACAACAAATTAAAGACTTTCGGATTTATTCTTTACTTGTGCTGTGAGACCTTGCTTCTTACCAAATTTCATGATTCTAGGTCAATAGCAAGTATCTATAGGTTTTGATTTAGTTACGAAGTGTTAGAATTGGTTAAAAAATAAGGGTTAACTGGCCCCATCTTTTGATTACGTTCACATAGAACACTTCATTTTTTTACAAGGTCTTGTTCGATTCAATAGCCCTTTTATGTATTGTTATGCGGAGATTAATGAAATTTGTGACTTAGTATTGAACAACTTTTTAATAGAAAAAAAATGGTAGATACATTAACAGTGTTTAACGTGCGGTGGTTCTAATCTCAATCTATATAATGCAAATTTTATTGAAGATGTGTGCAACCCAAGTAGTGTAGCATCATCGTCAACGTCTATCATTGGTCGGACGCCTATCGCGTCATTTATTCGGTTGTTGATTGGTGCTCGTACAGTCTTGACAGACAACGAAATAATACTATAGGGGTTTCTTTTCTCCTTTTGAGGAAGGGAACCCTAAAAAATCAAAATAATTTTTTTACTTGTTTATATTAACCAGAAAAGTACAGAGATCCTTTCTTAACATAACCATTACTTAAAGGGCTCAAAACTATCGCTAGACCACCGTAAACTGCCAAACTATCCATTTCATAATTCAATAAAATAACCGTTAGGGTTGTCACTTGTCTAAGGGAGCGCAGTGTATTATTACAAATAGTTTTATGGAATGTTAATCCATTACATTGAGTGCTTAAAGCGATTGAATAAGGGCTGTCCTTAATTTTGTTAATGCATTTATCTTTACAGTACATTGTTACTATTTGTCACAAGTGGGCGTTGTATTGATTAGAATGTTGAAGTTATTCGTACGCTGCGGGTAGGTAGCATATATTTTAAGGTTACCTTTTTAAGTAACCCCTGTGAACCTGCGAATACGAGAGTGTAGACAGGCATTTTGCTTCGCTTCACGCAACCTCGCCTCGCCTCGGGCGACTTCCGAACGTTGTCGGTTTTTGCGCCCGAGTCGAGTGACTGCGTGACTGTGACAACGTGAAAAATATCAGGATTATTGGTTGAGTAGTTGAATCGTGTTAATATAAGAAACATACAAACTAACTCACATTTGCATTTATATTAGTTAGGATTGAAGTAGAACAGCTCTATTGACATAGTGTAGTGTATGTACTTGTGGTTTGGGTCACCTGAGCTGGTTGTGGGATTGATAACGTTGAGATTGGGAATTGCGACGTCAGTTCGGGAGAACTAAAAGCGATAGAGCTATAAATAAATAACATTGGAAGTTACACAACTTCTATCTTCTATCATATTCTTTTTTTTTTAGTTTATTTACTTTTAATTTTAAAAACATAATAGCACACAATAAAAGGATTTAATAAAATTTACTGAATATTGTTAAAACTGTCTGGTTTTTTAAAAAGAGTGGCCGTGAGTTTGTTTGCCCGATTTCTTCTCACAAGGCTCATACATTTGGAATCGGACGGTTATAGATCGACACAGGCAGATATGATATTATATTTTTTTTTTTTTGTAATTTTACATTTGACAAAGCAAACTATTGTTGCGGTGACTCTGTGTGTGTTGATCTATAATTTCTATTTATAATAATTATTTATTAAATCGACGATTTCGAATAATTGATGATCAATTTAATGAAATAAAGATATTGAATTTGACGATTTCGAATAATTAATGTTCAATTTAATGAAATAAAGATTGAATTTAAATTTATTGTTGCCAATACTAATCCTAACTAATATTATAAATACGACAGTGAGTTTGTTTGTTCATTTGCTTGTCTTTTTGTTTGTCAAGCTTTCACACCCTAACTTCTAAACTGATAACCATGAAATATTATAGGATAGCGATCATCTATAGAACGAGGCACTTCACATTGACTTATTTTAATTGGTGTAAAGTTTTTGTTTTTGTTACCGAGGATATTCATGAAATTTCAGTTACCTCAATAACACCGCAAAAGTTGATAACATAACAATATCAGTTTATTACATAAAATGCTTTCATAAAGTTATAATTAAAACTAATTCAGAGAAGCAAAATTACATTTGAAACTCTAATGGAAATTATTAAAGTTAAATTTTAATAAGAGTTTGCGGCAACCCTTGGTTATGTCACCGGTGGTTGGCACGTAATAAAAACAAATTGTTCGTTTTATACATGACAAAGTAGTATTATTGCTAACCCTAGGGATTAGGGATGGTGCTTGCGATCACACAAAATATTATTATAACAATATTGATTGAAGTTTTTGTTGTTATGGATAGTCTATTTTTTATACTATTAAGATGAAATATTTATTGATGTTAGTGATTGCCTAAGGGACGAGTCGAGTTTAGGCGTCCGCAACATTAAGTACTCTTTCAACCATAATAACCATTTTTTCATAATCTTTAGGTATATATAAACCTGGTCTAACTACAGAACTTCGATATCGCCTAGTACTTGGGTTGTGGAGGTCTGATGGCAGTCGCTTCACGTAAAATATCAGAGTTCGGCCGTATCGTAGTTAGACTGAAAGCCGAGTCACGTTGTTTGTCCTCGATGAACTGCTAAACTAATGAACCGTATTAATTTTGCACACTGTATGCAGTTTGGTGAGAGATTGGATAATTTTTATCTCAAAGTAGTCACATTATTTTTCTATTGCAAATCACTAGCCACAGCAACGCGTGTATGTCGTACTTATTGGTATTGACAACCTCTGTGAACACACTCGGCAGATAGATCAGAATCATAGGAGTACCGGATAATATGGACAGCACGTTTCTGTTTCTAGACTCCGTTCTTTTACTGTTTATAATAAATTGTTATAACAGAAAAATCTAATAAAATTTACCGGTTCCCGGAATTGAACTTGGAGCCTAATGATCGCACGTACATAGAACCCAAACGTTTACTATTGGGTGTATTGGATTAAACAAACAGTCATATTTTATTTATTATTATTACTAGCAGTTCCCGCACGGCTTCGTTTGCGTGTACATGTTTATATATTTTATTTTATAAAAGTAGCCTAAGTTACTCCTTATAACACCAGCTACCTGCCAGTGAAAGTCCCGTGGAAATCGGTCCACCCGTTCCGGAGATTAGCACCGGAACCAACAGACAGACAGACAAAAATTTTAAAAACTGATTTTTAGGTAAAAGTGTCGTGCAAATGTAAAAGCTTAAAAAAAACTATTATTTTGACATTACAAACAGACACTTCAATTTTATTTATTTGTTTTGATTGCATTTAAATCAATGACTTTCGACTAAACCGCGACTGGTCATAAGTTCGATTTCCGATCATAGCAAATACTTGTATCCATATATTGTTTGGTGATTATTTGTATAATGTGAATACATACATACATACACACACGCCTTTACCCCCGAAGAGGTAGGCAGAGGTGTATGAAACACCCACATTTTACCAACTTGAATTTGGGCCGGCTCACGTAATATCTCATCAAGCCTATAAACGCCAACCGGGTACTTTGGGAAGTTAAAATGGGAAAATTGGGAGTATGTATATTGAAAGGGAAAGATAGGCAATGGAAGGGATGGATATGGCTTATACGGATGGATTGTGGAGTGCCAGGATCACGTTTCTGTCAGTCGAAAAAAAATTGTGTATTTATCGAATAACAATGTCCTATTGGTGAGAGATGCAAAAACTATTCTTATTATTAAGGCGTTAAGGAGTTATTTTGAAAGTGAATAAAACTTTTGAACTTAAATTTAAGTTCTTTGTATGAATTAACAGTAGGTGCTTAGTAGTTTGCTTAAAAGCTTACGTTAAAAGCATTTAGATGCACTTTAGGAATAGCGCAGTGTACGCTGGAGCTTGCGCGAGTGGATAAATTGTGTCCGGATATCGGATATCCGGAAGTTGCACATTAGTAGATATCCGGATATAATTATTGAGGGATATACATAACAACTAATGTGATAGAAGTATATGTAAATAATATTTTATACACTTTACGGCAAGTTGGTTGTCTGATTTTACAGCGATTTGATGGTAAGTGGTAACCCTATCCACATAGAGTCTGGTAACACTACTCCCTTTCAGGAAACTACAGTACGTCAGTTGGCTCCAATTTTCAGCTGATATTTGATGTGTCTTCCTTCCTTCTTCCTCTTCCTCTTCTTACTGGTCAAAACGTCCGCAACGAACCCTAGATACTGTTGTGATAACCCTCCGCGCCGTTTGTAACATCCTTCGGTTGGAATAAGAACTCTTTGGAAAGGGCGCGAAGGAACTGGCTGGCGGCGCCGCACTCGAATTTAAATTCGAAATGAATTGAAGAAGATTCGAAATAGAAGAAGAAAGGACAATCGTCTTGGAAGACTGATGTGTCAGACGTCGTGCTAGATGCACGAAGTCTCATGAAACATTAATTTATTTAATGTGTTGCAATTAATCGTTGTATGATTATTCTGAGCCTGATTATAGTATCAGTGGTGCCTGTCTAATCTTTTATTTACTCTCCTCGCAATATAGATCCTATCGACCCGGTAACCGAGGTTCCTGGGTCGTTGCAATACTATAGTGCTCATATGGGTCAAGCGATCAGCACAGTAACGTTACCACAGATCACTCTGTTAACGGGTGAGCAATTACAAAACTCCGTACGCTCTTTATCAAACACCATACCAAGGTCAAGGTCAGCTAGCAATCACTCTCAGGAATAGAGTGAGTTTAGGATGAGGCCCACTCAAACAGTGGGTGGTAGTAGGAGAGAATATCAAATTAGTGGGTCTTTGTTTATTTAACTATCTGTCTAACAAGCGAATCAGTGCTTCGGTATTTACACATAACTAATCATGTTGACCATATGTACGGGAATTTGTTAACGAACAAGAAAGTTGTGGAGACTTCCTGATGATATATGTATATTATATTTGGATGTGATTTGTCATGACCACTCCCGTTGCAAATGAAAGAATAATGACCGAAAGTACATTTTTTGTATAAATTAAAAAGGAAAGGAAATGCATAAATGCACAAAGCAAAAAATGAACAACTGTGTTAGCTCATTACTTATGTGCCGCGCATTGTAGTTACATAAACGGATAATATTTATTAGTTTTCCTCATAATAGTTTCCATCGAGACACTTCTATATCAGCAGTTACACCACGATTCATCATCATCTGGTCGTACATTTTTCTTAAACATTGACTAACTTGATTCATAGATGCTCTTAGTATTAAACTATCGGCCTAGAATCGGAAGCTGCGGATAGTATTAATATAAATATTATATAATATACTCCATATTCTTAAGTCATAAAATAGTTATGGAAAGACACACATAAATAAAAAAAAACTGTCAGCCTTAGGGTTACACATCAAAAGTGATACACATCTGTAAATATGTATCTGAGCGTGACGGTCACGCGAGTTCAGTGATTTTTCCCCATACCAAAAGTGCCCAACGTGCCTCAAGAAGTTTTCACTTCAAAAATCTCACATTTCATACCTCATATATTACACTCCGCAAATAATAAAATATAACGTCTACTCCATTTATTCCATATTCTTATTCAATAAACACAATTGATTGCCACGAAGTCATATTGAGACGTGTTCAATCCAATTGTCGTTATGAGGTTTCCAAAGATATGTCTATCTCTTTCTCAACGTAGGGTTGAAGAGAGAGGAGTGATTTGTATCGAATGAATATTTGATGCGCTGATTGTGTGAAATCTTTTATCTCACATCGTATATAATATTTGTTTCATAACCGATTGTTGGGAATATAGATCTAGGCAGTATACACTCATGCCTGGATCCTCGAGAACCTACCATAAGATGTCGTTGAGTTCCGTGATTACCGAGTTACCTAGTCTACTGGGTGTCATGACTGACTGGTCATCTCAAAACTGGCGCTTCTTTCGTATAAAGCCTACATGGTACTTGCACAGTTTGAGTTATGTAGACTTGGATCCTTGAGTTTGTGTCGGCGTTCTTCTCAAAGCTAGTCATAGGAAATGTTGGCACCATTTAGCTTTAAAGAAGAAATCGACGTATAAAAGTGTCTAAAACAACCTATTTGCAAAATAAATTAATTTATCAATTTATGAAAGAAAGTTGGGAGTATTGAAAGGGATATCCGGATAGATTGGGAAATGGAAACAATAGCTCGTGCAGGTCAGGGTCTCATACCTGTCACTCGAGGGGAAGTCCAGCTCTCTATCAGAATATGTTCTTAGGTATATAATAATAATCTTTATTTGGCACTAGGAGCAACGTGCGGTTTCACCCGCATAAGTCCCAATCCCGTGGTAATATCGGGATAAAAAGCCTATGTGTTAATCCAGGTCTCCAGCTATCTACATACCAAGTTTCATCGCAATCGGTTCAGTGGTTTTTGCGTGAAAGAGTAACAAACATCCATCCATACATCCATCCATCCAAACTTTCACATTTATAATATTATTACAGAGATTTCAATGAAGTACTGATTCTGAATGAATCTCCCAAAGAAAATATCTTTCCCGTTCCCTACGGTAAAATTGACGTTTTCCGGTAAAGCATCCTGTTACTATGTCATATACAAAAATATAATTTGATGCCTTCAAAGGCAGTAAGAGTAAAAATCACTCCTGGAATTTCGCAAATAACCTCTAGCGCGATCCCAAATCCGATTTAGAGATTCCACGAGATATGAAAACTTGAGTACGCGGGTGATGTTTCGAGAATATTGTAAAGGATTGTTACTTTTTCTTGGAAAACAAATAGCTACGATGTTAACCCTTGAGGGATAAAACAAAGGACAATATTGTTTTCTTACCGTAATGCTGAAGATTGTAAGATCAGTTTAACATCACATATTAAAAAAAAAGTGTGTGTGTACTTATGTACGCACGTAAGAAGTTATACTTTTATCTAGTTAAATAAAGTTTATTTAAATATCATAATAAATAATACATACCGTCAACTAACCTCAAATTCTACAAAAGTACTCAAAGTAATATGTAAAAAACATTTTTATCACTATTGTGAAGTTGGTAACTTTTTTTGAAAAACAAAAATGTTGACTAGCTAACTTCAGGGTGTCGGTTTTTCGTGACGATGTGCGCGCGCATCGTAAAATTTTACTCTCATAATTTTTCCATAATGCGCCTAAAGAAGTTTAATTTCAAAAATAAATAATACAACAGAGTGCTTATTTAATCATAAATTTAAAACACCCTCGACCCGTAAATGCCTTCAACGATTAAAAAAGAGCTGATGATCTTCGAACGACTGAACAGATTTTCTTGAATTATATCTATGAACACTCTCGATCAAGTCACCTTTCAAACAAAACGCACTTAAATCGGTCCTTTCGTTTGGGAGCTACGATGCCACAGACAGACACGTCAAAATTATAACACCCCTCTTTTTGCGTCGGGGGGTTAAAGACACTTAAATAAAATACTAATATCGCAACAATTACATAAAGTTCAATATTGATTGCGAGTGAACACGACATTTGATGATAAATTAATCTAAAGGTCACACGCTTCATAATGTGTGCCTAATCGATTATCTCTTACCGTCGATGGGTAATTCTTGCGACACGCACTTACCACAGATCGATAAAATAATCTACCTCAGTGGGTCACTTGACTCCTAGTAGTTATTCAGGGGTATAGCCAAGTCGTAAAAATACATTCGGGTGAGTGCAGCCTCAACATCTGACCAAAGGGAGCTCTCGCCGGAGGGCGAGATTTCAAGAGGGCGACATGTCTCCTAACGCCGTGTTACAAGTCAAAAGTGTATTTGTGTGTCTGTCTATTGCATCATAGCTTCTAAAGGGATGGACCGATTATGATTTAGTTTTTGTTTTTTGAAAGGTGACTTGATCGAGAGTATTCTTAGCTATTTTAAGAAAATCTGTTCAGCCGTTCAATTCTCTTTTCTATTTCTATTAAAATTTTAATTAATGTTACTATCACTACATATTATAAAACAAAGTCCTCCACCACCTCTGTCTGTCTGTCTGTTCGCGATAAACTGAAAAACTACTGAACGGATTTTCATGCGGTTTGCACTAATAGACAAAGTGATTCATGAGGAAGGTTCAGGTGTATAATTTGTTAAAATTGTGTGTAAATTGATTGAAATATGTTGATGATTGTTGAATATGTCTCTGCTACCCGTGCGAAGCCGGGGCGGGTTGCTAGTCCCACTAATATCATAAATGTGAAAGTTTGGATGAATGGATGTTTGTTACTCTTTCACGCAAAAACCACTGAATCGATTGCGATGAAACTTGGTATGTAGATAGCTGGAGACCTGGATTAACGTATAGGATTACTTTTATCCCGATATTTTTCTTTTCTTTTTTTTTTCAAAGACAACTCCCGCATTAGGAATTACTCCTGTGTCGCGGGGGACTTTACAAACATACAAAGAACGGACACAAAGAACATCCAGACTCGGGTGGGAATCGGACCCACGACCTATGGCATAGCAGTCAGGGTCACTAACCACTAGGCCAACAGGCCAGTCAAATATTCCAACGGGATCGGGACTTACGCGGGTGAAACCGCGGGGCGCTACTTAGTTATCAATAAATCAGCGAATACCAGTCCACATATAGCCATAATAGGCTCTGCTAATTTGCTGCTTAACACCTGGGCCTCTTTCTATATCCAGTTTAAACAAGCGGCCTTCGAATGGGCCACCTAGTTAACCTAAAGGGTTAAAGCCAAGCTCTTTATTTCATAAAATTCTTTAAGAATTTTGTTTGAAATCGTCTCTTTTTGAACTGAAAACTATTTCACTACAAATGTCACCGCTACAACACGTTGCTTTGTCAAATACCGTGTTGCAAATAGTTTAGATCGCTTTGCCAGTGTCTATCTATAACCGTCCGTACCAAAGTAGTTGAGCCTTGTGCAGTGGCGTAGCTACCGGAGGGCTAGACGGGGCAGAGCCCCGGGGCCCCCAAGCTCAGGGGGCCCCTCGGACTCTGACTTACAAACTATAAATTGAACTAGTGAAAATTTCGCCCACATTCGGAATATAAATAAACCATTTTTTAGAACCAGAAGTTATCAGGTTTGTACTAGAATTGTGACTAAACCACTATTTATATTAAACTTGCAGCGCCACGCGGTTTCACCCGCGTAAGTCCCGATCCCGTGGGAATATCGGGATAAAATAGCCTACATGTTAATCCAGGTCTCCAGCTACCTACATACCAAGTTTCATCGCAATCGGTTCAGTGGTTTTTGCGTGAAAGAGTAACAAACACCCATCCATTCATCCATCCATCCATCCAAACTTTCACATTTATAATATTAGTGGGATTGCGTACTTGATAACTTAAATATGAAGTACGGCGAATCTAGATTACGACAAATCTGGAGTACGTCGAATTCGGAACACGAATAGGGAACGAAACGGTTTTAAATAGTTTTAATTAGTTGGGGCCCCAGTTTACTTTTTGCCCCAGGGCCTTTGGTTACCTAGCTACGCCACTGGACTTGTGAGTAGAAAACGGGCATATAAACTCACGGCCACCGTTTTAAATCACCAAATTAGTAAAATAGAGCAGTAAAATAGTAGAATATACAAGAACTTTCTCACTCGCCTCTAATTTCATCTCAATTTAACAGATATTGTACAGAATGTTATGGAAAGGTGTGCTTAAATTTTTGGGTATAGTAGACCCGGTAAAGCGCACTTTAAAAAAAATAGGTAGCCATGGGACTGCCTATTTTTTTTTAGAGAGCGAAAACTTAAACGAAACGACGAACTCAAAACAACACATTAGCAGATTGGTGACATTAATTAATAAAGAGCTGACAGAACTCAAAGTTTAGCTTAGCGCCCTCTAGTGGATGTATATATGTATTATTAGCGTAACGGTCACGAGTTCAGCAATCAGCAAAAGTGCACCTCCCTGCCTTCCTCGAAACTCGCCTCCGTCTTACGAATTTTCGATCTCGTCATAAAAATATTTTTTTAAATATATGACACTCGGACACATTTTCGATCACGGTCACGTGTCCTGACCGAGTTTAACATTTTTTACCCATCCCAAAAGGGCATAACGCCGCTAAAGAAGTTTTCACTTCAAAAAATCGTGATTTTTGATACACAAATTTTATGTGGCTAATATTTCTTATTTGAGAGGGCTGAAAGCAACTATGGAGTCCATAGTTGCTTTCAGCCCTCTCAAAACTGAACTGAACTGTAACGGAATTTCATATCAATAAAAAAATTAACACTCCTCATGAAATTAAGTATTATAGAACACTTTGAACAATTGACCTGTTTAGTATTTTTAACCCCCGACGCAAAAAAAGGGGTGTTATAAGTTTGACGTCGATGTCTGTGTGTGTCTGTCTGTGGTATCGTAGCTCTCAAACGGATGGACTGATTTCGATGCGGTTTTTTTCATTTGAAAGCCAGTGTCCTTGCGGTGGTTATTAGCTATGTTTGGTTAATATCGGTCCAGCAGTGTAAGAGTATCAGCTCTTTTTCAAAATGGTGTAAGGCATTTTGTAATCGTCGGAGGGATTTTCGAGTCGGGGGAGTTTTAAATTTTCAATTTATCGGGTGATTATTTTTTGGTAATTGTAAAGCCGAATATAAAAGTAAATGGTTCAACGATAGAAAAGTATGACGTCATAAGTTGCCATTTTATACGTCATGTGTCTCACAGCAAATTAAATACAGGTTTGACATTTAATAAAAAGCTACTGATTCAACTTGACAGTCTACAACCTTATATTAAACATGTCTCTGTTTTCTACGATAAGACATTCAAGTCACAAATAAGCTATAAAATAATGTTGCCATAAAAAAAAAAACAAATAAATGTCAAAACAAAGTACCTTGATATGAACTTTTATTGTGAACCCGCGGGCGATGCAATGTATTCATGAAAGACAACATCTCTCAAAGTTGTTTTGTTTAAGCAAAATATAAAATTAGGAAAGAAAATCTAACTAGCTATACCAGTATTATAATTTTTAATAATAGTTCACGCCTAACCCGCTGAACCAATAGTGATGAATTGTGGTAAAGAGATAGACGACGTATTTTTAATGGGATAAAACGAGTGCAAACGAGCAGACGGGTCACCCGATGGCAAATGACTACCACTACGTTGCCGGCCTTTAAGTTGGGAGTAGGGGAAGGGGGGAAGAGGGGGAGAGGGAAGGGTTAGGGCCTCCGGTAACCTCACTCACTTGGTGAAAAACAATGCAAGCATAATGATATAGATATATCTAGAATAATATAGATTTTTCACCGACTTCAAAAAAGGAAGAGGTTCTCAATTCGACTGTAAGTTTTTTTTTTATTTTTTTTATGTTTGTTACCTCAGAACTTTCGGCTGGGTGAACCGATGTTGATGATTCTTTTTTTATTTGAAAGCTGGTGCTTCCCGTGTGGTCCCATTTCAATTTAGTCTAGTTCTGACAATGGCATCCATGAGAAAACCATATAAGTCTTTTATGGAATAGTTTTTGTTTTGAAGTCGGTTTTTTTTTGAAAGAATTATTAAATGTTCTGATTGTATTTGGGGCCTGTGAGAATACCAGCGTTGCAGAGCGATCTGTGACAATAGCTGACGCAGGTACCTTATTTGATCTTCGGTACCTCCCCAGTGTTAAGACGTTTATAATGATAACTGTAGAAGATACGAATAAAATATTTTTCTTTCTTCCATTGCTTCACCGATGGTTTTCTGGTCGAGCGCCGGCTATGGGCCGCCATACGTGCCGAAGCTTGGCGCTCCCGCGAACAATTTTACAAGTTATGGATGGAAGTTTACAAAACAAGGGAAAACAAAATAGGAATGGCCGTCTTAATTTATATGAAAGAGAGGTGAATATAATCAGGTATTCCACCGTCTCCATATCTTCCCTAAAGGCATTCTCCCAAAATTAATTCTTCTTGTACTCTATAAATATCACTCAAGCCCTTAATAAAGTCAGAAATTGTTTCTCATTTGCCCTAATGAGATCGTAAGGAAGGGACGGTAGGGGAATACCAACTAAATTTATAATCATTGTATCGGCGATAATATTTTACAGCTTTTATGAACATGAACGTTCGATAGAGGGCGCCAGGATGGGAAAATATGCATTATAGCATTATTGAAAATTAATATACAGCGATAAGTATCACCGTCTCGAATAACTTACAAAAACGTCTTTCTTTAGATACTTATCACAATGCAAAAGTCAGTTCATCATAAATATGCGAGATTAAGGATTTACAGTCAATAGTTTGATTTTGAACTACGCAATGTAACGCAACACGCGTACGGCGCTGTCGAAGCAGCTGTTTGCATAAATGTTTTACATTGCAGTTTTTGGCCGTATGGGGTTATTTACTAATTTTATTTTTCGGTAAATTATTCTGTTTATTGTGATATCACTTTTAAGCATAAAAAAGAGAAAAAAACTGAATTTTCCGGCGAAAATTTCCAATGATTTTTCACTCAGAATGATGGTCTGAATACACTATTTCAGGATTCGGTACGGTGTCACTTACACCTTGTATATAACATATTATATATACATTTTTCGAAATATATAAGTATGTTTATCAGCAGTCTGGTTACCATAGTAAAGGCTCTGCCCAGTTAGGGATCAGACGGCCGTGTGTGATATAGATTTTTCAAGTTATTATTATTATATAATAATAATATTATTCTGGGGCATATAACATATTAAAATAGCTAGCATAGCATACCAAATTACAGTTTACTAAAACGAATGAAACACGCTTAATTGGCGAATCGAATTAAAACAGTAACAGAACATCGTTACTAACCGCAATCTGTTGGACTCGTCAAAACGAATCATTTGAGTCCAAACTCGAGGGGTTTATTAGTAGCCACTGAAGAGTTCCACTCTCCACCTCCTGCCTCTATCATCAGATCAGCTCCAAGATGCCAAATTATAGATTGTCATTAAAACTACATATACATACAAAGTTTCGTTTCGATACGACAATTAGAAGAAGGTTAACATTGATATTAGATACTTAAATATATTTTTTTGTAAACCCTTATTACATAACTAGCAGCGCCCCGCGGTTTCTCCGATCCCGGGGGAATATCGGGATAAAAAGTAGCCTATGTGTTAATCCAGGTCTCCAGCTATCTACATACCAAGTTTCATCGCAATCGGTTCGAAAGTTTTCATCCATCCATACTTACAAACTTTCGCGTTTATAATATTATACATATCACTACATATTATATAACACAGTCCCCCACCGCGTCTGTCTGTCTTTTCGCGATAAACTGAACGACTTGTTTTCAATAATAGACAGGTGATTCATGAGGAAGGTTTAGGTGTATAATTTGTTAAGATTGTGTGTACATTGATTGAAATATGTTGATGATTGTTGAAGATGTCTCTGCTACTATATACCGCGGGAAAAAATTAATACACAAATATTAATGAGCACCCAAGGGAGATTGGGGGAGAGCTGCTTTCCCCCTCTAAATTTAGACTTGTTAACGTCTTGAAAATGTCTTAGATCAAGATTTACAAAAATAAATTGTTTGCTTGAGCTATTAATACCTACCTAGGTAGGCAGAATCTTATTATACACCCACATTTTGCCATCTATAATTTGAGCCTCCTCACGAAATAGGGGGCAAACCTATTGCGGCCAACCCGGCGTTTTGAGAAATGGGAACATTGGGAGTATATTGAGAGGGAAAGGAAGGCAATGGAGGGGAAAGAATATTGCTTAGATGTAGAAGATCACGTTCGCATACCTGTAACAGTACTAGAAATATTAATGAAAGCTTTATTCGCCAACAGTACTTTTTTTGGGATGAAGAACGAGTAGTTACTTATGTAAAGTTTTATGATAATCGGTTGAGTACGTTGTTAGGCGTGAAATCTGAACATACAAACAACGTTGATAAATATTGGGTAGCGTTCTGGGAGTTATTACGACATGGGTTCTAGAACACAGATAAACGTACATAAATACTTTTTTGTAGGTACATAAATCTATTTATATAAAAATTTCGTGTCACGTTGTTTATCCCCAATGAACTTCTAAACTGAGGAACCGATTTTAATGAAATTTTACACACTGTGTGCTGTTTGGTCCAACTTGAGAGATAGGACAGTTTTTATCTCAATTTATAGTCACAATATTTTTTTATTGCAAGTTACTTAACCACAGCAACGCGTGGCCAGGTACCTAGTAATAATATAAATATCTATGTGCGCTGGGTACGCACATAACCTAAGTAGACGTTAAAAACAATAGTTGGTGGACAAAATGGTATTGGGCTTAGCATATGGATGAGAGCGCAAAGCATGCCAGCCGCTGTTATTCCTTCCAAGCCATCATTAATAACAATCTTAGAACAAACGCAACGACAACATCCCAGCCACGAACAATGCAGTTGTTGCAACATAAATTTACCATCCTTAGTAATACATAGGTATATACAGTAAAGTTAACATAACATAAAATTATAGAAATAGATATATGCTATATCAGTACGAATTATAAAAAAAGTCCCAAGCCGCGTCTGTCTGTTCGCTATAAACTGAAAAACTACTAAACGGATTTTCATGCGGTTATCACTAATAGACAAAGTGATTCATGAGGAAGGTTTAGATGTATAATTTGTATCCGTGCGAAGCCGGGGCGGGTTGCTAGTAATTGATAAATTTAAAACACTCTCGACTCGAAAATCCCTTCAACGATTACAAAATGCCTTACATCATTTTGGAAAAGAGCTGATACTCTTATAATGCGGGACCAATATTAACCAAACATAGCTAAGTACCACCGCAAGGAAACTGGCTCTCAAGTGAAAAAAACCGCATCGAAACCGTTCCATCGTCAAACTTTTAACACCCCTCTTTTTGCGTCGGGGGTTAAAAAACAAATGAATATTAAATTATGTTGCAATCGCTTCGCAATCGTGGTTTGAATGCCCCTAACTTATTAATTCCTCTTTCTAAACTTTCTTATTGCTAGAGCGAATTTTGTAACAGTTTTATCACTAATCAGCGGAAGAAATGGGTGCACTCAAAGGCTGCAAGTACGTTATAATTCATTTATAATATCTATGTAAACTTGGAAAAGAAAAGCACTGAGTCTGGGGACCGTATTCAAACTGCCGCAGGCGTGAGACGCCTGTGTTGAAACCACACGGTCTTTATCAAGAATATTATTGTATTCATACATACATATGTACAACAATCACGCCTGTATCTCTGAAGCGGTAGACAGGGGCGTAGTAAACACCCACATTAGATCCCACTCACGTAATAGGGGCAAGACTATTGCTCTCAACCAGGCAATTTGGAAATTAAAAATGGGAAAATTCGGAGTATATTAAATAGGAAAGGAGGGGGGTAAAAGGGGATGTTGCTTATATGGATAGATTGGGCAGGTCAGGGTCGCATATTTGTATTATTATTATGGTATATTTCTGGTCTTTTGTAGCGCACTCTTGCTTTACAGTTCACTGCTCAGACTTATGGCTTCTAGAAACCTCCAGATCCTATCAGCAGTGATTGTTTGTATTTCCTGCGGTTCCATGATGTGCAACCCTAGGTTAATACTTCGGTGCCGCATTAGTGGGCCACAAGAGCATAGAATACGCATTGCAGTTTCTTCTGCCTCTCGACAGAATCTGCATATTGTGTTCTTGCCCAACTTTAGGTTGGACATATGTTTGTTCAGTTTGCAGTGTCCAGTAAAGACTCTCGTTACTTCACAGGTTTTTTATACCAAACCTGTAACTCGAACTGGCAACAGCCGTTTATATATAAGTTATATGTATTGTTAATATCCCACCAATCCCACTAATATAATAAATGTGAAAGCTTGGATGGATGGATGGATAGATGGATGGATTGATGTTTGTTACTTTTTCACGCAAAAACCACTGAACCGATTGCGATGAAACTTGGTATGTAGATAGCTGGAGACCTGGATTAACGCATAGGCTACTTTTTATCCCGATATTCCTACGGGATCGGGACTTACGCGGGTGGAACTGCGGGGCGCTACTAGTAAATTATAAATCCTTTAAGTTAGTTTTTCAGGAGTAGAAGTGTTATGTAGGTAGTAATCATATCAGTATAATATCCTGTGTCATAAACACATCGCTACTTAAACCCAAAAAAAGCAGAGCTTGTACTGTGGGCTCAAAAACTAGATATATATATTTCTTTGTGGGTTAGGCAGACTGGTCACCTAGTAAGTAACTACCGCCGCCCATGGGCACCTGCAACTCAAGAGTCACAAGTGCGTTGTCTGCCTTACAGGTGGGAGTAGCGGAAGGTAGGGAAGAACCACTCAATAAATTTTTCTACCTACCTTTCGTCCAAAATAAAAGTACTTTTTCTGAGAAATACCTCAATTGATTGAGAAAATAATTATTCACCAGAGCGAAGCCAGTTAAAAAAGATAACTTTTAGAACCACTGTCCTGCAATATTCTCATTGCCTCGGGCGTACCGTGGGTTAGTAGGTTTGCAGCTTGTTGCGCCATGTACCCTGCGGTAGAAACCTTTTATAGAGAAACTTTGATATACAGATATATTGTGGCTATAAAATAGTAATGTTTTGTATTTCTGCTTACGTATTATCCTATCCTAATGTAGGTAATATTATAAATGCGAATTCAAGTTTGTTTGTTTGTAAAGCCTTCACACCTTAACTACCGGGTTTACTAGTTAGTAGCCAGTGAAGAGTTCCACTATCCACCTTCTGGCTCCATCATCAGATCAGCTCCAAGATTCAAAATTATAATATTGTCATTCAAACTACATATACATACAAAGTTTCATTTCGATACGACAATTAGAAGTAGGTTAAAATTTACTTCGAAAATTTGTTTATACGAGTATAGTAAAGGTGAGCTTACTTGTTTAAGCAGTGTTATTAGAGACTAGCAGCGCCCCGCAGTTTCACCCACGTAAGTCCCGGTCCCGGGTTAATATCGGGATAAAAAGTAGCCTGTATGTTAATCCAGGTCTCCAGTTATCTACATACCGGGTTTCATCGCAATCGGTTCAGTAGTTTCGGCGTGAAAGAGTAACAAACATCCTCACAAACTTTCACATTTATAATATTGGTAGGATACTTCAATACTTTTTTTTATAAATGCTTATTAATATACATGGGCGTATCCAGCTTTTAGCTCGGGGGGGGGGGGCTGGGCAAACTTTTGTTATCATCCCAGGGGGGGAGGCAAAATTTGTTTTTGTTTTGTCGGTCCAGGGTGGGCAAATCTAAAATTTGACTTAAAATAACCTTAGTACTATGTAAGCTTGGGGTTCTTGCCAGGGGGGGCAGCTGCCCTCCTTTGCCCCCCCCCCCCCCCCCCCCTTCTTGGTACACCTATGCTAATATTTAACATTTTAAATCCTAACGTGAGATTGCTTAACAACTCAACCGAGAAATATAAAATTTTGCGTACACCTTTTATCCAGAAATAATACTGTTCTCGTACGCGGGCAAGAGCTGGTGGTAGATCATTTTGCATCTTCTTCAGTTCGCGTTCTACGCTAGATACTTACTCACGCAGTTTTATTTGTTCAAAGCATACATATATTTAGTATTGTAGTGTTACCTACTTATGGTATTGTACACTCTTGAGCTGCGGGTGCCCATGGGCGGCGGTAGTCACTTACCACCAGGTGACCCGTCTGATCGTTTGCCCCCTATGCCATAAAAAAACAGGATTCAGGTTTTTTTGTTAGAAAGGTGACTTGATCAAGTGTTCTTAGCTAAAATATAAAATAAAAATTAGTAGAGAAGTAGCCTACTTTAATAGATTCATCATGATGCTAAAAACTTAACCATAAAAATCTTATATGTAACATAGCTTAAATATGCCATACTTATATCGTATAGCATTATACTCTATGTACCTATGTATCCGAAACACTCTAGAGGCAACACGAAACGCCATTTGCGTAGCACTCCACGTTTCACAATCCGGATCTATCCGGTTCTATCCGCTTTTAAGCAGACTTAACCGGATAGACGCGTAGAATCGACAAGTGCAGAGGTGATTTTAGGCACTTATATGCATCGATGGTCCTTAGTGAATAGGTACTGCGACAAAAATATTTCTGACATTCAACCTCCTTCCTTTTAAAACTACGTATTATTTTTTTTAAGTTGCTAGAGATTGGACTTGCTTCAAGTACAAGTGAAAACTTCTTTAGACACGTTTGTGCACTTTTGGTATGGAGAAAAAGCATTGAACTTGTGACCGTCACGTTAATAATACATATATAGATACACTAGAGGGCGCTAATCTAAACATTGAGTTCTGTCATCTCCTTAATAATTAATGTCACCAACCTACGAATGTGACGTTTTAAGTTCGTCGTTTCGTTTAAGTTTTCACTTCTGTCGCAGTCCCATGACTGCCTATTTTTTATTTTTCTCAATATTTCAAAGCATTACAAATGAAATCATTATTAAAATAATATTAATTTATAGAAAAATAAAAATGGTAGGTATAGATTAAGAAATAAGGTCTACATTTAAAATAAAAGTTTGTAGAAAATGTACAAAACAAAGAACAAGTACTGCCTATTTTGTAGCCAGACTTAAATTTGAACGAATCAAATTGAAACGCTGAAAAATTCAATTTCTACCAGTTGAAACGACAGTGTAAAAAGGTTGAACACACTTGAAAAGTTGCAGTGGAAATTTAAAAAGTTGCATCGATATTGGGAAAAATTCAATTCAAATTGAATTCACTGAAAATATATTTTAATTCTGATTTCAAAGTGAATTCAATTTCAATTCTATATTCAAACATATGTGTTGATATATTATTGAGCGGTATTGTTAAATTCGATATAGGTACGTAGCTCATTACGTAAAGAAAACAATATATGTGGTTCTTTGATTGCTTACTGTAATAACTAGATATCATAATATGAATCAGTTTTGGTTGACAATATTGTCTGAAACGTGATTTGTGATTCGTGGGAGAGCCATGCTTCGGCACATATGGGCCGGCTCGACCGGAGTGATACCACAGCTTCACAGAAAACCGGCAGTGAAGCAATGAGTGAGGTTATCGGAGGCCCTAACCCTTCCTTCTCCCCTATTCCCGTTCTTCCCCTCTCCCCCTCTCCTCCCCTCTAACTTCCCCTACTCCCACCTTAAAGGGCGGCAACGCAATTGTGACTCTTGCTCTTGAGTTGCAGGTGCCCATGGGCGGCCGAAGTCATTTACCATCAGGTGACCCGTGTGCTCGTTTGCCCCCTATACCATAAAAAAACAGTTTTGTCTGAATGTCTGTGTCTGTCTCAACAATTAGAGGGCTCGAATTTCCCGCCTGTTTTTCGAGTTACAGGGATGCGACCGTGATCTTCTCGAGCTCTGCGACCGTGATCTTCTCGAGCTATTATTGCTTACACTCCACAACCCATCCGTATACCTAAGCAATATCTCTTACCTTCCATCACCTTCCCTTCTTACCTAACATTCTCTTTCAATAAACCCCTGAATTTCCACCTTTAATGTCCAAAGCGCCCGGTTGACAGCTATAGGCATGCCCTAATTTCCGAGAGTGGGGCCAAATAATAATTTGCAAAATGTAGGTGTTTAATACACCTCTGTTTAGCCCTTCGGGGGTAGAGACGTGAGTGTATTTATATATTTCGGTCTCGTTTCAATGTCAGTTGACGAATAATCTCTTTGTGTAATATTGAGTCATTTACCCCGTACCAGGTGTGGCTTACTTAGCGGTGTAGTACCAAAAACGAAACGTCGAACCACTAAGTAGGGGTAACGCCAGTGTGACGTTGCCTAGCTCGTACATTTAATAGAAATATCCGCAGTGCAGTGGGTGAAGATTTTTGTTTTCAAACTTTAAATGGGTTTCTCTGGGGATAATAATCTATCCAGTAAAAATATTGATCGTAAAGGTTTGCGATAGCATGTCTATATTCAAGAATAAACTTAGAAATACTTTGATAAAATTCAGATATTAGATATAATTAAATAAGTAAATAAAAATAGAACTAGGTATAAAAAATTTACAAGCAAATATGTTAGAAATATTGATCTAAAACCGTTAAAAGGAAGAATTTAGAATTAAGTATTATGTATCTCATTGTAAGGAACTGTAAGTTGTTATGAGAAAATAAATTCTTTAAACTTACCTACTTAAGTCATCGCAAAAAAAAAACCGTTAAATATTATCATCACGGATCAACGATCCTCTCTTTACTTATTTCAGTGAAACTTCAGGAACTAATCGTTGTCAAGTAGCATTATATCGGGATAAAGTACCAGGCTCCCAGTAGAAGCGAAGAGTTATATTTACAGTCATTCTCTATATCTGGAACTGTGTTCTCTAAAACTCATGAGTAATTGTTTCACTAATGGTTTGTTTTTCTTTTGTCTCCAGGCCAAAACGTAGATATAACACCCAGGGAGGCTGTGAGAAGAGTCGGTGATGACCTCACCGTGCTCTGCAAAGTGCCATACACCATTGATTCTTGCAGGTAAATATAAGCTTCTAAAAATTATAATATTGGAAGTAAAACTTTTCTTTAACAAAGCCAACTTCCGACAAGAGCTCTGCATTGGAGTCCTTTGTGACGGTCAGGCATCAGAATGCTGGCGTGCCTCAGGGGCCATATGTTGTCCATCGGCAACATACATTGCTATGCGGATGATACCACGCTGCACGGGCGGTATCACGAATTTCCTGCGGCTGGGCGGTCCGATATCGACAAAAAGACGGCAACTTGTCACTAACCTTTACCGGGACCTGAATCGCATCTCTAAATGGGGTTTCTACAACCTGGTCGAGTTCAATAAGAAGAAAATTTCTTCCTTCCTTCCCCTTCCTACTCTTCGGGATACACAACTACCACTCCAGGACAATATCGTCATACTCCGAATGGATGTCTGCTGTAAACAGAATAATTGCCTAATGGAAGCTGGGTGTCCTGAACAAGGTGAGGCGGTTTTTCACGCCGGAACAGTTGTGTTCTTTTGTACAAGACACAGATCCGCTCCTGCGTGGAATGCTGTTCTATCTGGGATGGCCTTGCTGATGCTCTCGACAGTTTGCAGCGACGTGCTATCCGCCTCATTAGAAAGAAAGAAAGAAAGAAAATAATCCTGATGTCACCAACAGACTTGAACCCTTGCAGTTGCGCAGAAATATAGCCACTTTGTCAGTAATCTGTCGCCTCTACCATGGCGTGTTCCGATGAACTCTTGCAATTGATTCCACCCTCTCCTTTCTTATCAAGAACAACACGTGGCGGCTGAGGTGTCACCCCCACAGAGTACACACAATCCCAACAAGTACCAAAAGGTTCAGCACCTCCTATCTTTGGCGCACCTTTAGAACTCATTACTAGCACGTGTTCTCTTCGACCTATAACCCTGGAACTTTAAGCGGGGCGTGAAAAGACATCTCTCTCGTTCAACCTTTGGACCTCAATCTAGCTTACTATCCAGCGGGTTAAGGTCATATTGATGATTATAATAAAAAAAACCTAGTTAATAAAGATGTGTGTATTTCGGGGATGCCTGATTAATTAAAGGCCTGACAGGGTTAAAGCACTATCCCGCCAAATAATTGGACAGATATATTTTTGTATGATATATTCACATCACACACACACTCACACACACATATACACAAGCCCACACACACAAACACATTGATGTTAGATGTTACTGAAATGTAAACAGTAAGCGCGGAGGAACCCTGGTGACCCGAAATACAGTCTTTTGTCTAGTTTGGGCTCCAGATTTCCACGATAAGCGCCATTATAGAGAAGAGAAGAATACTGACAATAGCATGTTCGCAGCTAAAACATTATCATTTGTTATTTCTTGCTCATTCCCTTCTAGCTCTATCCTCTGTCACTCAGTCATTTTTTCATCGGTCTCATCTTGTACCCTCCTTGTATCTTCATTACATTTCGCTCATCCCTCTGCATCACATGTTTGCTGCTAAGACTTGTTAAATTAATTGTAATTGTGATGTTTATCTTTCCAGAATGACAGTAGGCACCACCTCGTATAGATTGATTCCGGACAACATCGACGGTGATGTCATATACGCTGGGCAAGGTCTAAAGGTACGATGCATTTAAGTATTTTTATGAGAGGAGATTGGCTGACTCCCTTTGTTTGTCAGGACAATGATGAAAATATATATAATCAAATTACTGCTTTATTTGTTAAATTATAACTACATGTGTGTTTGAAACAACAACCGAGGCGAAAAACATATATTAAAAAATAAATTATTCTTGGTTTTGTGGCTGACAAAACTAGGAACTCGAAATCAACTATTTCCATGTAGTTTTTATACTTTTATCGTGATCTCCATAACTTTACCATAGATTTTTCTATTTAAATCGATTTTGAATCAATGAAATGTGTCCTTTTTGTCTGCGTTCACATAATTTCTATCAGTTGTTTTACCATTGGGCCTAGTTTCGCCAACGTCTGTTAATATCGTACGCACAGAAATATCCAAATGTAATGTTTTGATATACAAAAATCACATCACACAGCGTAAAAAAAAACCTAGGGTATTTCGCTAAATACCTGACTATTATATTCAGTTATTTGAGATTTACCATTTAATATCAAAACTTAAACAGTATTGGCTCATTAAATTAGTAATAGCATTTTATTGACATAATGTACTTGAGAGCAATGAATTCGGGTCACATGAAGATACCTACTACTACATAAAGTAACCCTGATTTATCAAGTGTATTTACTTTTACTACTTACTAGCAGCGCCCCGCGGTTTCACCCGCGTAAGTCCCGATCCCGTGGGAATATCGGAATAAAAAGTAGCCTATGCGTTAATCCAGGTCCCCAGCCATCTACATACCAAGTTTAATCGCAATCGGTTTAGTGGTTTTTGCGTGAAAGAGTAACAAACATCCATCCATCCAAACTTTCACATTTATAATATTAGTGGGATGTACATAGTTGTGGAATTGTAAGTGAAACCCACCATTCAGCCTAGATTTAACGCCAAAAATGGCAACAGCTAATCTTAACGAACTAACAACAGTTCAAAATATCTCAAAACCCGTAATACACAACGTTTCGCCGATATGAAGTGCTACTTCGACACATGTTTCGCATCTACCTAAGACATCCTTAAAAATGCTTCAGTTCCTTTATCGGTATAATGCAAAACCCAATAAAAAAACCTGTCCTGATAGCCTTGGTTATAATGCAATAACATCAGCTAATGTACTTACTCTCTATCCTCAGAATGGCGAATGTGGAGCACTGATAAAGAACATAAAAGAAGAATGGAACGGCAACATCTCCTGCGTTCTGCCGCCTCCCTCCGGTAGCATTGAACTCACTGGGACTATGAGACTTATGGTTGCACGTAAGTCGCCTTTATCTTTAATATAGTTTGATAGACTACATATTATAAAACAAAGTCCCCTGCCGCGTCTCTCTGTCTGTCTGTTCGCGATAAACTGGAAAAACTACTGAACGGATTTTCATGCCGTTTTCACTAATAGACAGAGTGATTCATGAGTAAAGTTAAGGTGTATAATTTGTACTCGGGGCGGGTGCTAGTAATATTATAAAGCTGAAGAGTTTGTTTGTTTGGTTGAACGCTCTAATCCCAGGAACTATTGCTTCGAATTGAAAAATTATTTTAGCGTTGGATAGCCCATTTTGATGGCTATAGGCTATATAACATCACTCTACGACCAATAGGAGCGCAGCACTAATGAAAAATATTGCAAGAACGCGAAAAAATTAAAAACGCAGACGAAGTGACGCGGGACAGCTAGTATGTTTATGTATAAATACATAATCATACTAGCATACTAGTAACAAACTTGTAGACAACAAACAAACAAGATAACAAACAAACTTTACTTTCTATATCAGACAAAAATATATAATCCAGTTTATTTGTATATAAAATTCTTAGTACAAGCTGTGTTTAATTTTGGTCTAGATAGCGCTGTATAATGAGTTCCAGAATATTATTAGACATTTGAAAGCACCTAATGACCATAAAAAATACGTGGTGTACAATGAAGAATGGTCTATCTATTTATCTATTTTTCTCAAGAATTGGTAAATGAAATGCAAAAAGCGATTGATTCCAAATAATAACGCGTCCAGCAAAAAACACTTCAACTATATAATATTAGAATAGATAGAGACATACAGAGACACAGAGATGTACTTTCTGATACAGACAGTTTCTAAAAATCATTTGATGAGTTGAGATGATGACATAACGCTTTCTCTCTTCACAGGTGCTCCAGGCGAACCTCATCTGATCTCCCCTCCTCAGTCTGCCTTCAGAGAGGGCGACGACTTCAGGGCTCAGTGTGTAGTACCCAATGGCCGACCAGCTGCGAAGATCACCTGGCTCTTGGGTAATTAAATCTTTTTTCTGCGCCACTTGTTTCAAAGTGGGAATATGTACGCGAATTAGAAGATAATTAATATTTACAGATTAAGGCTTTCACGTCACGCACCCAGATAATATTAACTAAATTTTAACTCTTAAGTATTAACAAAAAATTGTTAAATGAAATAAAAAACCCAAATGCGTCAAAATTCTAATTACATTTAAAAATGGCGCCATACAGAAGACATAAGACAAAAATGAGAAAAGAGGGGGAGAGCGGAGGGAGTGGGGGGTATAAGGAGGGAGATGGGGTGGCAGTCGGGGAGAGGTAAGGGTTAGAGCCTCTGGTAACCTCACTCGCTCGGCGAAATACAACGCAAGTATTGCTATCACTGCCGGTTTTCTGTGAGGCCGTGGCATCACTCCGGTCGAGCCGACCCATATGTGCCCGAAGCAAGGCTTTCCCACGACAAAAAATTTAGCTTAGCTGGAGGCGTTAACAAGAATCTCACATGTACATACATAGATGAACTCTGAAAGCATTACACTTCTTTTTTGGGTCATTTTGTGTAAAAACACCATAGTGGACTTCTGCTGAAATCTGCCCGAAAGCTCTTTCACGTATTTTTAACCGACGAAAAAAAAGGAGGTGCTCAATTTTTTTTTTTAGGTTTGTTCAGCCCTCTCTCCGTTATTTATGATCCGATTTTGATTATTCTTTTTTTGTTAGATAGAGTATACCTCAAGGGTGGTCCCATGTCAAGGAAGTCAGGATCTGATGATGGGATCCTGATAAAATTGAGAGAAACCTTCGAAAATTGTAGGAACGAATAGTGTTTCTGTTTACTTTTCATTACTTTATCAGGTATTTGCGTTCAGAAATCATCACCTCACGTAGCTGAGCTGATGATGAAAAAAAATCATCAAATAAAAATCTTTTTAACAAAAAATTAAACCTACGAAAAGAACTAAAAAGCAAAAAATAAATAACTAAAAAATTTTTATAATCTAATTTTGAGTCGGCGCCAAATAATAAAATGACTAATTATACCTACGTACAGTTGGTTGTTTGGCGCCGACTCAAAATTAGATTATAAAAATTTTTTAGTTATTTATTTTTTGCTTTTTAGTTTTTTTCGTCGGTTTAATTTTTTGTTAAAAAGATTTTTATTTTTATGTTATTTGAGATGACTTTGGCTAAGCAATACTTCTTATGTAGCATTGTATACTATTGTATGTATCGAAGAGGGTCATCAGATCTTCTTCTACGTCGCCAACAAAAGCCACTTCGAATATTGAGGGTTCGATCCCCACAAAGGACAGTTATATGTGTGGTTCACAGATATTGTCCTGAGTCTGGGTGTAATTTTTGTCCGTTAGTTGCATGTTTGTAAAAGCCTCACTACTCAGAGAGTAGTATATAGTGCAGAAGACTTCTTCTGGAAAATAAAAATAAACATTTTAACATGACCACGAGTCAGAAGGGGCGAAAAGGGAGGGGGAAAACGTATTATAAACAATTATAAACGAACATAGGCTAAGATTATCGCTTACCATGGATAAGCTGATGATTATCAGGAAGATTTCTAATTTATTTCCGTATTTTTACAGGTAACCAAGATCTCCTAGCAGGCGTTCACTTGCCTGTCCTGACTTCGGAGCCTGGCAGCGACCTGGTGACCATCGTGCAGAATGTCTCCCGCAAACTAACCGCGGACGACGACAACACATTGCTGGTATGCAGAGCTGAGCATGAGGCCTTGGAAAAACCTATGGAAGTCAAGAGGCAGCTGGTAGTTCACTGTGAGTACTACTCAAATATAAATATGTACATTCTTTTGGTACATTATTAAAAAAATATATACAGAAATGAAATACATTTGACTGGCCTGTTGGTCTAGTGGTTAGTGACCCTAACCGCTATGCTTATAGGTCGTGGGTTCGATTCCCACCTGAGTCTGGGTGTTCTTTGTGTCCGTTATTTCTATGTTTGTAAAGTCCCCCGCGACACAGGAGTAATTCCTAATGCGGGAGTTGTCTTATTAAAAAAAAAAATCTTTTGTGTAGAGCTCCACAGTATAGCATTATTAATTTCGTTTGATATCTGGCTTTAAATTTATAATCATTGTCACCTTTAGATTATATATAAACAGCTCATAATGTTTTCTTACAAAAATAGATATTTCAAAAGTGTACATTAACGGGAGTGTGAGAATATTATTTTTTTTTATTATAGTGCTCATATCATTAATGTCGTCGCGTCTAGTGTAATAGGTTTACCTTGCTTTAATTTTTTTTTATAACTCCACACATCTCACACACGGCCGTCTGATCTCAAACTAGGCAGAGCCTGTACTATGGTAACCAGACTGCTGATAAACATACTTATATATTTCGAAATACATACATGTTATAGATAAATTACATCTAGACTCAGAACAAATGATCATGCTTATCACACAATTATTTATCCGATGTGGGAATCGAACCCACGACCTCTGGCTTAGCAGTCAGGATCATTAACCACTAGACCAACACGCCAGTCATTGAAGGTGGCGTTTATAAAAACTTGAAGCTAAAAACGTAATTAATAAACTATTTCTTAGCTTCTCTCTGAACAAGGAAGGAGCATCACGCTAAAATTGCACTTTTTCTCTATTTAGATCCTCCAACCCGCGAAGACCCCTCGGGCTCCAACCTGATCACCATCTTCGGTCTGAAGCTGGGTGCTGAGGGCCGCCTCAACGTGACCGTGCGCGCCAACCCCGCGCCGCGCGCCGAGTGGACGGTGGAGGGCGTGCAGGTGCAAGCTCCCAATAGCGACCATCCCTCCTTCATTGCGCTTGAACCTTATCTCTTGGTGAGTTTATTCAACTTTACCATATTATTATTTATTTTTTTATGGGATAGGAGGCCAACTAGCAGACGGGTCAACTGATGGTAAATGACTGCCGCCGCCAATGCAACTGCAACTCAAGAGTCACAAGTGCGTGCGAGGAAGCGAAGAGGGAGAGAGCAGCGGTGAATTTACACATTTGCCGCCAGTAGGCTATTAAAATTTTGCTGCCCCTACCCCAGGACAAGACATAAAAAATTATGTTGACCCCAAATTTGCAGCCTCTAAAATCTGCCGCCCTAGGCTTTAGCCTACTCAGCCTACTGGTAAATCCGCCACTTGGGGAGAGGTATGAGTTAGGGCCTCCGGTAAACTAACTCACTCGGGGAAACGCCGATTTTCTGTGATGCTGTGGTATCACTCCGGTCGTTTCGGCCCGTAAGTGCCGAAGCATAACTCTTCACTAATATTTATTAAGTAGGATATATTTTCATATTTTCAAAGTACCAAGAATAAGAAAAGAAAGACATTGATAAAGGCTGTCTTTCATTGTTGCGCTTTACACCCGGTTTCGGAAAGGCTGATCAAAATATTGTTCAACTAAAACAGCTGTCGTAGTTTACAGCGGTGTCAAAATTGCATTTGAAATAAGAATTTGCACGCAAAAAAATGGCGCCAACATAACATTCTGAATTTAAAATGAAGTTGGGTGGCCAACACAAAGTCCAGACTTAATCCTTCCGACTTTTGACTTTTTGTGGTGATATCTCAAGAGCAGAGTTTTCAATAATAATCCGAAAATAGTTGACTAATTAAAGAAACAGCAGGCAATTCATTGGCGAATTGCGCGAGTTTTCAAAAATCTGAGATTTCGTTTCGAATAGTGAGCTTGCCAATCTAGAAGGCATTTAGATCATACCAGCAGCATCCCACGGTTTCAACCGCGTAAGTCCCGATCCCGTGGGAATATCGGACAAAAAGTAGCCTATATGTTAATCCAGGTCACCAGCTATCTACATACCAAGTTTCATGCGTGAAAGAGTAACAAACATACATACATCCATATATCCTCACAAACTTTCACGTTTATAATATTAGTAGGATTATTATAGCATTAAAATTTTAAAAGTTGGTGTAATTTTTTATTTAGGCTATAAAAGTGAACTTCGTTATGGCCCACCTGTATATACTTGACAAAATATTTGACATCTGACGTTAGTGTTTTCGATACAAGTAATTTAAATTTAAAATTTAAAACCCAAACACTCAAACATTCCTTCAATGATTAGAAAAAAAGCTAATGGTCCCCGAACGGCTGAATATTTTTCCTTGAATCTTAACTAAAAACACTTTCAATTAAGTCAACTTTAAACATTAAAAAAATTAATCAAATTCGGTCTATTCGTTTATGATCCACAGACAAAATAGAGCTATGATGCCACAAACAAACACACATACACAAACACACAGGTTTTTTCCTTTAACGCTTAGCAATATGTTATCAATAATTTAATGTATTACTATTAAATAGTTCTCTAATATTCTTCACTTATCCACCAGGGCAATGGCTACTACAACGTGACTCTGATCCTGTCCACCATCGAGAAGGAAGACGTGGACAAGACATACCTGCTCCGCGTCAGCAATGACCTTGGCAGCGAACTGTTCAGTGTTAAGATCAGCACGATGGCTGAACCTGCTGGTGAGTTATAAGTCCAGGTCCTTTAGATGACCTATATCTTTGTTATATCCACGGAATAGTCAACGTCACGGATCTTAAACGCAAATGTCATTTTATTCGAGTTTGCTATTGAGGGTACACGGAGGGACGATAATACAATATGGTGATCAAATCGAAAAAAAGTCCGGGTGAAACCTGTCAATAACAATACAATAACCAACCAGAAGGTCGTTAGTATAGATGAATAGAATGATTTAGGATGCGCTAATGGAACACCGTGTGGTCGTCGGTTCGAGTCCGACACTTTGCCGTTAACCCCGGTGAGGTGATGACCCGTGGGGTCTCCAAAAAATGCAAATAGAATGATATGAACTTAGCTTTTGTAAACAAAGTGAAGTGTGCTGAGTTATATAGCTTTTGACGTCTACATGACATGATGAAGATAAGAAAGAAAATGTCGAAATTATCTCAAATGTGTGCCTATTCATTTATATTACAAATCGGCAGTTTCTCTTCCCTAGTTACTACTTAATCTAGCGACTGTAACGCCACCTATATAAAGCTTTTTACCGGACACTTTTACATAGACATATTTCGTCCTCCTTACCTCTCTAATTTTTTGTTTCTTTTTAATGAAAATGTCGTTCTTTTGCGAGAATATCGACATAATTCAAAATTCAGTCGAATTAAACTAAGTATGCCAAACGATCATAAATCTTTGATATTTTATGGTGAACAGAGATGCAACGCCGATTTCGTGCTAACGTTCGTTATAAAGCGACATGTTCATTATATATTTAGAACAAAATACTCTAGCGGAAATCACAAAAGATTGCCATTCTCTAAAATCAATAATTTTTAGGTATGTCGTTATTCTCTCAAACAAGCGATGTTTGCCATTGAAAAATATTTTCATAAAACGAACATTGTTACACTATACACACTAACTTAGTAATGTAAAGCAACGTTAACGTAACGTTACGTAATTGTTTAACGTAGTATTTGTGCACTATTTAATATAAACGGTCAAGCTATTGCGTATCATATTATACACAAAAAGGACATTAAATAAACCTCTTTCTCTTTGAATTCAATGATTTAATGAAAATGACACTTGTTCTTAAGTTTTGTGACGGCTATTGTAATTGGTAACTCACTGGATTTGTATTCTCAGCAGCGTGGAGAGCAATCACTTCCTCCTTTGTCAATATCTATGGTAAGACGTCATTAAGGAATGGTTTAAACGAATGATCGAATGGGAATGAACTGTTTCTGCCATTTTTTGACATTGACGTTTTTTGTACTAGATAGTGTATAGACAGTTGTATTTTATTTTTGAATGAATTTTTTTTATTAGACTATAGAAACGTGATCATTTTAAAACGCTTTATTGATATATTGCATCCTATCGATTTTTCAGTGTTGTCTATAGAATCTTTTTTTTTTGTCTATTATGGTCAAGAGAAGTCTCAATGTACTTCAGTAAAAGAAATGACAGTTGAACTGAGAACTATTTGAAACTTAGACGGAGCGTAAACATTTAAAATTTAAAAAAATTAATCATATATTCGTCTCTCTCTTGCCTATTTGTAGTTCAAACGTCAAAGTAACCCACAATAAACCTCGTGTTTAATACATTATTTAAAAAAAAATAAGAAGAAATTGGCCGAGTGAGGTATAACGCTCCGTCTATGTTTTAATACTTTGGTAAAACACTTTTTTACAGATTATATTGATATCAGCGTTTTTGCATCATTTTTAAATGAGCATGTTATATTTTTTTCGGTTAGCAGTAAAATGTACTTACTAATATTATCGGTTACTTACGCCGCGTTCCAATAAACAAGAAACGATTCGTTTTGCTTACGGACGGTAAAATTTCGTTGAATTTTCAGTGAAAATTTTACCGTCCGTAAGCAAAACAAATCGTTTCTTGTTTATTGTTATGTTTATTAGTCGGTTAGAGTTAAAATGCGTAAATATATAAGCATGGCATTCTTAATATTTCTATTAAACTTGCCTACTTAATTTCTGTTTATAGTTTTAAAGGAATATAGTCAACCTCCCATTTGTAGAACCATACATATGTTTAGAGCTGGATTTATATAATACATTGGGGTTACAGCCCAAGAGGAAATATTCCAAATGAAAAAAGGAGTTATCCCATTAAATTTTTTTTTTTTTCATTTTTGAGTTTGACAGTTAAGCACAGCAGTTTTAATTACATAATTGAGAACAGAGCTCCGATGTACTGTACTTCTAAACTGGTGCATTTCTGTATTCTCAACTATGTCTATATATCTGGAAATACAAACGACCTGATTATATCATTACTGCCCGGTTCCTATAATCAAGAAACGATTCGTTTTGCTCACGGACGGTAAAATTTCGTTGAAATTTCAACGAAAATTTTACCGTCTGTATTTTCAAAGAGAGGAGTGGAGTAGACTGGAGAAAACAAGCCATACACGCCAAGGAGGCGACTTCCACAACAAAATAATATAAATTGAAAATAAATTGCAAGCTAGTTCATTTAATTTTTTAATAAAGATAAATAAAATTACAAAAGAAAAATAAATTACATATATTTATTAACATTATAACATTTATTGTATGAACTCTAATATATTTGTATAACTTATAAATTCAATTTTTAATTAATTTAATGTTATATCAGCGAATGTGGTAGAATAAAGGCTATTTTTATTTTATTATATGCATGTATGTATGTATATTGAAACTAATATAATTTAATTCTTGGAATAATTTCGAATGTGAGGATTGAAAAATAATTTTGAAACGACTTTTGACGTCTTAAAATTGAGTAGTATCTGAGTGGTCATAACGTAGTTTTATAACATGACGTTATAATTCCTGTCAACTAAATACCTTTTTCTCTTTACTTCTATTGCCTATAAGAGATCGCTCTTAGCGTAAAGGCGTCTATTGTACATTTTTTATGTACAATAAAGATTATTCTATTCTATTCATTCGATAATTTTATTGTTTACTTCTAAATTTCAAAAGTACCACTTCAAACACAAACATTTAGCTTATAAGTGTTTTTAAGAATGTTACTTATTTATATACAAATAAAAGAAAATGTGTACTGACGTTACACTAACTTTATTTTTTAAGTCACGTGATTCGAATTCAAACTCGAAAGACATTTTTAGTATTGCCAGTCATTCGGCATTAGTCGAAATGTAAAAAAAGTATTAAAATATTTTTTTTTCACCAGGCGTGGAGCTGAGCACTGGCGCCATCGTAGGCATCGTTATTGGAGTCCTAGTAGTGCTTATTGCAGTATTCTTGGTCGTGCTTGCATATGCGACCGACAGATGGTGCTTCGCCGGTAAGTAAAAATTTTTGACTTTTCAATTTTTTATCCGACCAATCGAATTGTTAAATTTTTGGAGCTGCATTTGATCAGAGCATGTATTTAGGTAATTTTTGTGCAAATATTTTTGTAGTAAAAAAAAATGTTTATTAAGAAAAACCACACACAATACGTATTAAAAGATTCAGAAACTTTATCGAAATAAGGGAAACTTATAATCACATTCAAATAATCCTTGTTACTACAATTAGTTAACGTGTTAGTACAACAAAAGCCTTTACATCCATCTTGGGCAGGCACCAGGCTCCATAATAAAATAATCGACTGTGAAGTCAAATAATTTTCTCCTCGTTCAACGTCAAAACGGTAGAACACTTGTACAAAATAACTTGTGACGTCAAATTTTGTTGTTGTCAAACTATTCAGTCAAAAAAAAACTGGTTCAAATTTTTCGAAGTCTTGTACTTTTTTTGACAACTGTAATTTTTTTTTATTCCGGGGAACCTTAAGTCATACAGTAGACCGAGACAGTAGATACAAACTAATGTTTGAAGGAAACCTGATTGAATAGCGCCCCACTCGGGGCTAAAACTGTTTATGTAATATAAATAATATAATACTGACAAAATATAATATAAATTATTTATTCATTCATCGGTTAATTATTATTTTTTTATTTCACTGCCAATTTACAGACTCTTCTTGAAGTTTGTTGCGGGCAAAAAGCATAGATGGCGTTACAGTAGCAGTGTATTACACAAGCTATTATTAAAATTAGACGATTGAAATAGTATAATATAAAATCAAAAGGTATATCATTGGGTTTCTCTCAGCTAGACCCACAGTAGGTAGTTTTAGTATATAGCAGTAGAATCAGCGAACTTAGAATCTTTAAATATTTCCACAAAATAAATATCTAGACAATTGACATACTATAAATTTATTTTTAAATACTTTTATAATGTTGCAATTATAATTTCTCGCATGTCATTTGATCTTGTTTCTTAAGCATGCAATGTCCTTATTTTTTTTTTTAATAGAAGGTGCTCCAGAAATGTTGACAATTCTTTTATAAATGTATTTTCTTTTTTAATGATTATATTTTATTTAAAAATTTTGTATGAGAATCTTGCTTTTGTTTTTAAATAATGTTTATAAATATCTCCACGTGATATAACAATAGATGTTACCTATTAATGGTAATCACGCTTAAGTTCTAGACTCCATGGTGCTATCAAAATTACTTGCACAAAGCTATGGGTTTCGAATCCTTTATATAAATATCTTTTTTACATTATTTAATATAATACATTCGTTTTGTCCATTACATTTGAAATTTGCATTACTCTCTGTTTCTATTTATTGGCAGTATGACGTTATAAAAGCCTATATAACATTCTTCATTTATCAATCTATCTACCTTAAAAGTGTTCCATCAAATCGGACTAATAGTTCTTGAGATTAGCACGTTAAAACAAACAAACTCTTCAGCTTTCTAATATGTATGTAGATTATAAATTGATATTAGACACATATACTATGACTGCATCATGATTTCCAACTTGCTTTTTACAAACGCTTTATAATTTTTTAGGCTTGCGATTATTCCCATCCCTAGCAGACAATTATTAGTAATAATTATATTATATAATAGTTATTAATGAGTAATAATATCTCTGGCAGGCTCACGGGCAGTTGGTCGATAGGTAAAGTGAAAAAAAAAAAGAAAAATGTAGTAAAAATCACAATCACACTAACAGTGTGGGGCTTGCACCAAAAAAGTTTTATAAAAAAAATATGCCTCATTAAAAAACACGTTTTGGCTGTCGTAGTTTTAGAAAAAAAATGTATTTTTTTGACAGTGTTCTTGCTTTTTTTTGTATAGAAAATATTTAAATTACTTAAGTAAATGAAAACAAGCAATATTTTGGGCGATCAAGAACAAAAAATAAAATTAATTAAAAGCATGATTTATTTTAAAAACAGCATGTGAATGTTACTGTTTTATTATTTGAAGCATGAATGACATGAAATTCAAGTTTGACTTCCGCATGTTATATTATATGTAACTATACAGGGTGTATTTGAAAAGCAACACCTAATTAAATCATTGAAAGGGCATGACTCTAGCATGCAGTTACAATAAAAAATTTTTGAAACAATAATTCTTTACAAAAACCGACTTAAAAAAAAAACTTTTCCATAAAAGACTTATATGGTTTTCTCATGGATGCCATTGTCAGAACTGGACCAAATTGAAATGGGACCACACGAGAAGCACTACACACATAAAAAAAACAATCGAATTGAGAGCCTCCTCCTTTCTTGAAGTCGGTTAAAAACTGTTCACTCAGTTACTGAGAAAATCCATAAAAACTTAACTTAAAAAAATGTCGAAGTTAGTTTTCATAGATTTTCTTAGTTACGGAATGAAAAAATCTAGGTACGCTTTAAAATCTTTATCTTGACACATTCATGCAAAACGGAGGCAACAATACCTGGAAATTCAAACTGTCATAACTTGTAAACGGATAGTTTTCTTGCAAAAATTCTTATTATAACTGCATGCTAGAGTCGTGCCCTTTCAGTGATTTAAGTAAGTGTTCCTTTTTTAAATACACCTGTATATTATGAATGTTTTTTTAAAATTATTATATCGTTTAAAATATTTTACAACCACTCGTGTCTACATAAAATGGTGGAGGTATTAAAAAATACTTACACAAAATACATGTAGTTTTTGAAATCACGTTTTGTAGTTAGTTTGGGCCTCGGGAACATTACCAGTATAATAACATATTATTATACCAGTATATAACATATACCAGTATATAACGTATACCAGTATATAACATATTAGCAGTTTATAATGTTGTTATCTAGTTAATAACCTGCATTCCTACCAGAACTTGAAATAGTTTATTGAAATAAAATAATATGTTACACTTGGAAATGATATAAAAGGGTGAGAATGAAAATACTAAAATGTATAATAATATGTATTTTGTATTTATAAAATGTCATAAGTAACTAACATTCTACCACTTACAACACACATTAAATTTTCATTTGTTTATTTTTAATTAAATTTGGGAGAAATATTCTTATAAAAAAACTTTAAGACTAATTTTCTTAACAACTCATTATTGCTATTTTGACTTTGGTTTTGGTAAAAAATCATTAACACATTATCATTGTGGGACATTTCCAAAATTAGCATATCAAACCGAGGCCCAAGTCATTCACCATCACTCACCAAGTCACCGAACAGCACAAACACTAAACATGCAAGGAAATAGTTCTTGATCGCTTAATGTATTGTATGACAGGGCGATCTCACCGGACCGATATACCAGACGGGGCAGACTCGGAAGCTCCCTTACCACCCCATGACGACATCAAAGGTTCCGAAAACCCTACCCACGACCACGGGGATTACATCAGCAATGGAGACACCAAACACCCAGAAAAAAAGCCCGACACCGAGGTCTAAAGCTGTCTCGAAGTCAATGATCATTTTTGAAGTCGGTAATCACTTTATTTTCGACTTTTAAGTGATGTCAATCATTCAAAGTATTAATTCAGATTTATCTACTTGAAATTTATTGTAGTTTAATACAATATTCGTGTTTAAACGTTGAGAGTAGTACATTTTTTAATATCAGATTTACTGTTGAATAATTTTTCCGACTTCGAATACTTTAAAGTGACAGCTTGTCCAATGTAATGGACATTTCATTATATAGTGTCGATTAGTGCCAGACATTTTGACATTGTTACTTATTATTAATAAATAAACAATTGTATTTAATAGTAAAAAAATATTTACGCGATTTTGAAGAAAAATTCTAAAATGTTAAGGGAAATTTTAGAAAATGTAACTAGATATATTAATGCATTCAGACTTTACCTATTGATCTTATTCAATAATTGAATCTAACCCTCTGCGAATATTACCGCAGTTAGTATTTGACTAATTTACTTTTGTAGATTTTTACATTACAGTGGACACGATTGACGAATCTAGTAGATGTATTACGTAAAGTTTGAATGTTTTCATAGTTTCATGTATGTTGTTGCCTCTTTCATGTCCAATAGGTGTAGCGGTTGCCATTAGGAAAAAATACTACTTTTATTAGAACTAAAGTCTATTATTATTAAACTTTGTAAAACATTTTCAACTGTCTGTATTGAACTTTTAATTAAAAAGAAATTAGCTACTTTTCTTTTTAAATTAAACGATTTATAATTATGTTCTCAGGTATTTTTTTTTACCAACAACCAGTGTTTTATTAAACAAAAAATTTCAAAACATGGTATGGTTTTCTTCAATAAATGTAAAAGTGGGCGTTCTTTACTTTTCAATATCGGTTTTACTACACGTAATGGCTCTTTCAATGTTTTACCAAAGCGTTTGTGTACAGTTTAATAAAAAGATCGCGAATCGAGAAATTTCTTGAAGTGGTATTTTTTCCTAAGTTGCAATTATAAATTTATCCAGTTTTATACACTTTAGCCGAAGAATCTCGCGATATATGACTGTTGTATAGCAAGTAACATCGAAATCCCAACGCGTAAATTTTAAGACTAAAGAATAGTTTTGAGCACAAAAAATCTTTTGAGACTTATTGTAACTTAAAAATTAGCTTAATATGTAATTATTAACTTTGCATTTTTTTTATTAAAGGTTTACCTATCCACTCCGAATGAATTCATATAATTTTAAGAGAGGTATAGGGAGCTATTGTCAGCCGTTTTAACGTATATATCGCGCAAAATGACGAAAGATCCATACTCTCTATAAAATTAAAAATATGTTTTTTGAATTTTTGTATATAAACTTCTATACTTTTTTTGGATTTAAGGATATTCTTAGAAGTTACGTACGACAAACATCTTTTCTAAGTAAATTATATAATAAATATACCACCAATCACATATTATTCAAATGAAGAATGTTGAAAATAGTTATTTAAATTAACAAAACATTTCAGGGACCTCTGATTCTTATATTGTATCAGTGTTTCTTTTGCGAAGTTATAGATAAAAAAGGCGTTATTTTTTTAATTATTAACGGCTGACAATTGGTTTATTTCCCCTATTTTAGTTTACAATGTGTTCGTACCACTATATTAATACTGTTGTATATAATATGTCGTAACAAATAATTTTCTTTTTTAAAATAAGTCTTTATTCATTTTATTTGTTAGTTTTACATGTATTTAATTGGTAATTATATTAATAATAAATTAAAAACCACCATTTTTTATAATGTTTACAATGTTCACCGATATTCATTATTGTAAAATAGAATTCGGTAAAAATTGATAATATTGTACAATATATATGTATTTCCTTATTAAAATCTTAGTTTTATAAGTCACCAAGATTGTGATTTTTAAATATTTTGTAATTAAATATAATTAAGAATTATTTTTATACCGATTTAGTTTTTAGTATATTTTTAACTATCCCATTCAAATATAAGGTCAATTAGGATATGAAAGAACACTGCCATTTTGCACTTTAGCCAAATTTTTGTGTACCTACTACAATAAAATAAAGTTTCGATTCCCTCTCTTGTTTCCACTGCACTCCGAGCGAGAGGCGTCATTTAAAAAAGTGTCTATGTGCGAAAATGAGGGTCCTTTGAAAGGTGTCTCTGCCCTTGTCTTTATTATGCGTTTTGGAATTTATTACAAGAACTAATTGTGATTTTGTAATGAGTGTCGCCATTATTAAAAAAAAAAAACACAAAGTAAAGCAATTATTAAAATAATGTCCATGGTTATTTACACAAACCTTGTATTACGTGACGAGACCACAGACTTGCGAAGTTTATTTACCTTAATTTTGACAAGTATAGTAGCACCTTTAAAATATAACAATAATTCTGATTGAATAAGCTCATATTGTTTAAGCTTAAATAAATGTATGTCTGCCGAAATTTTTACTATAAAATAACATATAACATGACTTAATAATAAATAAATTATCATTTAACCTTTTTGTTCTTTTATTTTATTTTGTTACATGACTAATTAAAAATATTAAATGTCAAAAAATATTTTAATTACCTTTAATACAAATATATTTTTATGTCATGTTATTATGTTAGGGTTTTTTATAAAATAAATAGCTTAGTCCACTATCAATGTCTATAATAATGGTTATGACGAAATATTGAATATAAAGTATTTATTAAATAAGAATTTTGATGTTTTATTTTACTTTGTATGACAGCCAAACACGTGTTAAAACCTTTTTTATTTTATGTACTCACACCTACAGATCTTGTAGTCATATTTTCTCTCCCTCTCTGTCTCCCATTCTCAATCAGAGTTTCTTCTCGGTATTCAAAGTTAAGTTCAAAAACCTTCATTTCTAATGAGAGTTGTTATTTTTTTTTTATTTTTTTTTGTTAAAGTGAGCCAAGTGTTACGCTATTAATTAATCTGTGCTATTATTAAAAAAGGTGAAATCTATTCTGGTTAGTTTACACTGTGCAAAAAAATAGAATCCGTACCTAATAAAAAAAAAACTCTAAATGATCGAGTTTTCAACTAATGGCTGTACTTTTTGAAATGGCTGACGTTTGATATCAATTGGCTGTAAAGAGACATGTGTAACATGTGCAGGCAGCACATAAATGTAAATACACAGTAAAAAATACATTCTAAATATTAAATTACAATAGGTCGGGGAAAAAATCTTTTCGTATTTTGTATGTATGAAATTGAAGAAAAATGTCTTTGGTTGTACTGTTTGTATCTGGCTGGTTTTACATTAAGAAAAAGAAAAAGAAAAATTAAACAACACTCCCGCCATTTTTCAATTGTTTTTATATCCGCCAAAATGAGTGGATGTAACGAAGTAATTCGATATACTACAAAAAAGGCAAAAATGCGACTTAAGCCGCGGAAAAAATATTGTGACGTTTATGGACCTAATGCAGTGTCAGTACGTAGTAGCACAAAGTTGGTTCAAGCATTTTCAGTCCGGGAATTTTGATGCCAAAGATGCAGCTCGCTCTGGTCGCCCTCATGTGGATTAAGTCGACGTTTTTGAAAAAGTGGAGCAAGATATTAGCAGTTACGACATGGCCGAGGAACTGAGGATTGACCACAAAACAGTTTTGAGTGTGTTGTAAAAACGCTCGAGTCGGGTCTAAAACGCTCGAGCAGTGGCTTGAGCGTTTTAGTAAAAAAAGCTCATTCGGAGCGTCGAACTCGACGCTTCGACGCTCGAGTCGAGCTTGAGCGTCAAGCGTACAAGTCATTTTAAAAGAGATTTATTCCAATTTCTGTTATATTTAATGTAACTACATGATTTGATTCCAAAACAATATTATTTAGTATTTTTTTATTATGTAAGCAAAATTAACAGAAAATAAAAAGATGTTTTTGTTATTATTATAAAAAACTAGCTGCGTCCCGCGGTTTCACCCGCGTAAGTCCCTCGTTAAGTTTTCTTTTTTGTGCAAACTTCACATAAACCATCTACTAAATAGTCCGAACAAAGCCTAAACATTTGGTTTGGATAGGTGAGCCCGTTCTTGAGTTATAAAATTACAACGAAAAGTGGCATTGATCTTTATATACATATGGATAGAGTTTTTATTAGGTAAATCCGATAATTCTCCACTAACTTCCATGATATCATTTTGATTGCCACTAATAATGACAGTTTCCTGAATGACTAACTACTTTACTTGCAAAAAGTTACTGTCACAATATTCTAACAGTCAATATAATTATTTATTAAATATACCCACAATGAAAAATTAAAACGAACGCTTCGGCGCTTGAGCTGGCAGCTCGAGCGTTTAAGTTGCGAGCCTTAAGAGCTCGCGAGCGTTCAACGCTTGAGCGTTTAACGCTCAAGTCTTTAACGCTCAAAAGCATTGACTCAGCGCTCAACGCTCGACTTTCAGCGCTAATTTTTACAACACTAGTTTTGACCCATTTGAAAAAGTCTGGCTTTACAAAAAACCTCGATATTTGGGTGCCACACGAGCTCACTGAAAGAAACCTAATGAATCTTGTACTCATTTGCGATTCTCTATTGAAACGTAATAAACCGAATCATTTTTGAAAAGATTGATCACTGGCGATGAAAATTGGATCACCCACGACAAGAACGTGCGAAAAAGATCATGGTCAAGGGGTAGTCAAGCTCCACAGGCTATAGCGAAGGGCATCGTTCATTATGAGCTTTTACCACCGGGCAAATCCATCGATTCGTATCTCTACTGCCAACAACTAATGAGACTCCACCAAGAAATTAAGAAAAAATGACCGGAATTGATCAACAGAAAAGGAGTGATCTTTGATCATGATAACGCCAGACCACAGACATCTTTGGCCACTCGGCAAAAATTGAGAGAGTTTGGTTAAGTGTTAATGCATCCACCATATAGTGCTGACCTTGCACCCTCAGATATTCATCTGTTTCGATCTCTTCAGAATTCTTTGAGTAGTGTTAGGTTAACATCAAGAGAGGACTGTCAAAACTCCTCGTCGCAGTTTATTTTATCAAAATCCCAAGATTTCTACAGCAACGGCATTCTGTCACTACAAGATGGCAACAAATTATGGAACAAAATGGCATATATATTATAATTAAATGTAATTAAACTTTGAAAAAAATGTCTTGAATTTGTATATAAAACACGAAGAAACTTGTTTACCGACCTTATATGTACATCTGACATGCCTATCTCAAATTACTCAAATCACTTCATAAATCATGACATTAGAAATACTTAGTATTAAAGTTTTATATTTGTACCACCCTGCTTTCACACCCTGATATCCAGTAACCAAGAATTCGGCGCCCTCCAAACTGTGACTGCAGCAGTGCAGCCTACCCTCGCCAGCTGCACTGACTTCTGATAGAAATAATACTGAGACCATTCTAGCGCAGGGAGTCTGACGCGGCGACAGTGACAACGCGTCATTATCGGCGGCTGTGTCTCGTAGTGAAGTACTGTCGCGCGGCCGCTGTGATGCATGTAGGTTTTGAGGTTATGTTTTGTTGTAGGTTGTTTCTTTAAGGAGTTAATCCCAATAAAACACAAAAAGCACAACAAAGCATTAAAGCGTTACGCTGCCCTACGATCACTCAATTTTAATACGTGCTATACACAGTTTTCACTTCAGAAATTACATAAGTCAAAAAAAGGAATCTCTTTTTAGGGTTCCGTACCTCAAAAGGTAAAAAAAGGAACCCTTATTAAGATCACTCTTTGTCCGTCTCTCCATATGTCACCGCCGATTTTCTCAGGAACGGGTGGACCTAGCAAGTTGAAATTTATACCAGATACTGTGGTCTATAGCCCCTATTAGTTGTATAAAAATAAAGGTTCTGAGTGAACACGATAAAAAGATATGGGCAAATTTAGATTTTCGAACTTGTAAGTACCAACATTTTTGATTTTGATTGTCTGCTTACGGAACCCTCGGTGCGCGCGAGTCAGACTCGCACTTTTCCGTTATTTTCCCGGGGTAAGCGTGCGCCCAAAAGTTGGCAACATCCTACATTGGTTATTGCGGGATTCCCCCGTTTAAAGCATTTTTGTTTCTTTTATGAAAAATCTTTACCCTTCATTTGGGCTTCCTAACTAATATTGATACAGGGCCCCTCCAAGGCACGCTACGCCACTGCCTTTAAGCCAAGGGAAGTCCAGGAGAGACCTCTCCGGCAAAGGCCTGCCGTGTACTTGACATCACCCTTGAAACCATGATTAAAATAAATGTAACTCCAGCGATCCAATGTACGAACAGAGATGTCAGAGACATCATATACTTCCTTTAATTCAGAGGCGGAACATATTTATATATATTTTTTTCTTTTTTTTTAAATACAACTCCCGCATTAGGAATCACTCCTGTGTCACACAACAAAGAAACAAGGGACACAAAGAACACCCAGACTCAAGTGGGAATCGAACCCACGACCTATAAGCATAGCGGTCAGGGTCACTAACCACTAGACCAACAGGTCAGTCAATCTCAAGTCAAAAGTCAATATTGTCAATTTATCTGTCAATCCCTATATGTTCAACAAATAAATAGCGACTCTTGTTCCGACACAATAAAGTCGCAACTTAGATCGCACAGCGTTAATTACCTACAGAATATATTCATCTAGAAGTTGTCTCTTTTTCTATCGCGTAACTCTTATCTGTTCTGACGACGCCGCGATGTTAGGGTTGCCTTTTTTTTTAAACAATTAATTAATCTGAACATTTAAAAACCAGTTAGTTATCTGCCCATTATTCTATATTTGTTAACAGATAAACCTAGGCTAGGTACTAATAACTCGATAGTCCAGATACGAACGGATGACGCGACGAAGCGTCGAACTAAGGTGCGGCCTGACAGGCGCGCGGCAGTCCACGATAAGTTGACCCGGCCGTGTACTTGTAGCTTTATATCTACACTGCGGAGTGGCCTGGCATGCTCTAGGTCCAAGTCGAGATTTCACACCATCCTTCTTCTCCATAAATACAGCATAACCGTCCAACAACGAAATATATATGTTTTAATTAAAAATTCCAGGAAGGAGACGTGATAACCCTAGGAGTTCTGGAGAATCGTGAGTATAATTTCTTGATAAAGTATGTACATATTAAGTATAATATGTGGGTATATTAATATTCTGTGACATATTTGTATCCTTGTTTTAAGCAAATTTCGCGGTGAAAACTTCTATAAAATGCTACATAGGTCTAATATATCGCACACCTAGGTCTAAAGGGAGCTAATTAAAAAATGTTAACTTTTGAGTTATTCGCACCATCGAATTCCTTATCTCTCAATACCTACCGACCAATAAACAAGATTTAAAAATATAACCAACACTCAACGCTAGACGCTAAATTCATCAACACGGACCAAATCAAAAAATGAAATCATATAGGTACATTATATTGTTAAGTAATAGCGAAATAACTACAAAAATCCAATGTCCAGCCCCAAAACATAATTTTTAACATGACATTAAAACACAAGATTCCTACAATATCTTTCTTCGCTTCTTTCTTAGCTGCATTTAAAAACATAAATCTACTATGACAGTAATTAGCTTTCGCCTTTTCTGAAAAAAGTGCTTTTGTGAGTTAATATGACTGGTATGGTATGGACTGGAATGGTTTAAGTGGTCACCTCGCCATTACGCCGCGCTGAGTGTTGTGGATTCAAAGATCAAAAATTTGTGTGATCCACAAATAGTTGTCCTGGGTTTGGGTGTTCTTTGTGTCCGTTGTTTAAATGTTTGTGAAGCCCCCCGCGAGAAAGAATATTCTTAATGCGGGAGTTGTCTTTTAAAAGGAAAAGAAAAGATCTGGGTGTGCGATATGTAGGTATATGTTGACCTGTCATCGAACAGAAAGTCCACACAATGACAGTTCAACGTATACTGAAAATATTTAGCTTGATATACGTGTATATAATGTAAATAAAAAAAATCTGGATGCACAGGCGGTTTTGCCGGCGCCTCAGTTTCGTACAAAACATCGCAGAGTTGTTTTTTGTCTTAACGTCTGCAGTGTTCATACGTTGTACTGTTCTGCCCTGTGCTGTACTAAACTGCAGTGCTTACATTACAGGATATGTTCTGCACGCTTTGAGTGCTTGCATGTTGCTCGTTTGTAAATTCAGGTTTGCAGGGACATTGAGAACGTAATTAAAAGTTCTTGTAAATAAAGTATTGTATAAAATTAAGTAGGTATTCTTTTGATGTTAATAAAATCTTTGCGAATTCTGTTAACAACGATTGGTTTGACACAGAAAACTTGTCTTGGCAAGAAATTTACTAGATAATTTACGATATTAATAACAGATTACATTTTTTATCGCTTTAAAAATGGTCCAGAAATTTAAATAAATATAAATATTATAATATGATTATATACCGCGTTATTTCTGTGACGAAATATGTGTTGGCGGCACAACGACCTGCAGAAACCAGCCGAATTATGTATCATTGGAAAGACATATTTATTATGTACGCCAGGAGTTGCCACACTGAGCGTCGCAAGGCTGTCGAGGTATCTTTTTATACAAGGGAGCCGCAATAAATTTACAACATGTAAAGGGAGATGCACCATAAAAAAGATTAGGAACCCCTGGCCTACGCTATTGATCTCTGGTAAAAAGCACATTTCGTTTTAATATTGTAGACCAACATCAGTTATCAGAAACCTTTATCTCACTTTTTTTACCCGACCAAGTTAAAGAAGGGTAACGAGCGTATGTTATGTGTAAGTCTATGGGGGTGACATAGGGTATATATATTATATCCCTGTTAGTAAGTAGTTTCTACGCAATCGTGTTATTTGTGTGATGTTATAATTATCTTGTTTTTCAAAATTAATAGCTGTACAAAATTATTTATTTTGCAAGGACGCCGGCAGGAGTTGTGCTTTTAGAGTCTGGCAACACGCTTCCTAGAACGTACGTTTAACATCTATATTCCATGACTTATTTCACCGCCTATTTATATCGCATATTTTAGATCATTACAATATAAAAAAAAAAACAACCTTAATCCATCACAACACTCTTCTACTAACAATTGGCGTAATTAAAATGCATGCTTTAAAACAAATTTAGAATAAAGAAACAAAATGGTGTGGCTCGCATTAAAAAATTAGAAATGGTAGAAAATAAAATGCATCCTCAACTATATAATACTCAACATAATATTTTATTAATGATAAACGTGTGCTAAAATACAGATGAATCAGTTGTGTTGTGTGACATTCCTTTTAACTTTTTAATCTAATCAAATATTCCAAAACATGACACATGAAATAACAAACTGAAAAGTATAGCTAGACTAAAACTAAACTATCACTTCCAAACTTCACTGATTACCAACCAGTGACTCCAAGCGTCACTGTATGCCCAACCATTAATCCACGTTTTTGAATTAAGAACATTACGTTTAGTAGTCACTGGTTGCCAGCAACCACTAACTTCTAACGTTTCATTAGCAGCGACACTGAGAGCGCCGTAGGCGGTCGGGAACGCTCGCGTATCGCGCAGATCAGCGCAAGGATGAGGTCGGTGCTACCGAAAGCCAAGGATAAGGTACAAGCAACTGAAACACAGATGGAAACTGAGGAGAAGGTATTTTTTCTTATTTTAATATATATAAGGAAGTTGGTAAATAAGCAAACGGCTAGCCTGATGGTAAGCAGTTGTTAGCGCCTATAAACGACGCAGCAGCAGTAAACAAACAACAGTAACAATAATAAGTAATATAACTAAAACAATTTTAACTAATAACCAGGTGTGGGTCGAAATGAATTGCCCGTTGATTATATTTAAAATGATTGAAAATATCTAGGTATATATTTTGCCTTTTTTTGCATTTCTATTTTTATTTTGTTTTTATTTTTTTGGGAGCCATATAAAGTATCTAAATATTTATATTTTTAACCGCTAAGATTTTTTTAATAAAGTCAAAATATATGTATAAATCCTATAATCTCTAAAAAAAGAAAGATCTTAATTATTAATATCATTCGTCAACGAAACAAAACAAATATTTGTGTTTAGCTCCATTCATCTAACAAAAGCGCTGAGATTATTTTAAAATAAAGTCAACATAAAAGGAGTTTATACTTATCTCTAAAATCATAGACATGCATCAAAATTATAAGCATTGGAAATGTTGTTTTTCTTTCAGCTCGTGCATCTATATGCTCATAATGCTTGAGTGTAAAAGAAACAGCATGTGTATCGCGCAACGAGTTCTCACTGTAACGTACCTTAGTTAACTTGAAACTCCGTTTGTATAACGCATCAACAAAACGACGTGTCAATTTGTAATAGTTACTAGAATCGTGTGCGTTGTAGCGAAAATAACGTGGTCACAAAAACCACTGGTGACTTATTTGGCTTGGGACTAGTTATTCGGTTACATTTTACGTAGCCAGCTACTGTAACTAGTGACGTGAAATAACGCCCAAATCTAATAACTACAAGAAGAACAGCATCACGTTAATTAATAGTGTTCTGTAGGGTGGAAGTGCTCCACTTCAAGTAGAAATCCATTGTCCAACTCTCTCGTCTAATATTGTTTTTTTATCTTATAGTCTAACTGTTCAAATTTGTAGGGATGTCTTCTGTTATTTTTAGCCCATTGGATACCATGGCGCCTAGGTTTGCGTGAGATGATTAGATCCTGTGTTCGATAACTAGGTCTATGTTATAATATTATGTATATAATAAACTAATCGTGAAATTTATTTTACAGTCCGATGAGAAAAAAGGCATAGTTTATGCCGAACTAGCTCTTGGCGACCAGACATCCACTGAGAAGCCGCAACCACCTTCCACTGAGTACGCTGAGATAGTCTACAACGACCAGCCGAAAGAAAACAAAGAGTAGGTTATGGTTACAATAACCTTATACTACACATAGTATGTTAAATATTGGTTACTGTAACCAAGTACTACACCTTTGTATGTTTAATTTTGTACCTAATTGTAAAAGGTAATCTGGTTATTATAACCAATTACTACGAGAATATTACCTAAAACTGTGTTGTATTGGAAATTCGTTATGTTTATGTGTAGCTTATGTGCAAAATTGTACTTTTGTGTGTATTTTTAATTGAGGAGAGATACCTACCACTCACCATTGGTTACCGACCATAGCCTCTTGGGTGGGATTGTATACAATTTTACAAAAGAATGCCGTCATGCAAATTTTAAATATATGTGTATCCTTTTTTGTTGAATAGGCAATTTCTCTTAACAGTTATATGTTTAGCTTGTGAAAAACCTTTTCTGATTACTTTACTCACAGAAACCTACTTTTGTGTCTAATACTGCACTGGACTGCAAGCTATTAAGTCGTGATTTTAAACTATGATCTAAGATTCAAATTATTCTACGATTGGTACCTTACTCCGAATATAATGCAACAAGCAACAAGGGTATTTTAGCGCATAACTAAAATCGAATAAAATAGGGCTTTCATTTTTGATACGTCACTTCAGCTAGATACCGTCTTTCTGCTTTTTACTCTGCTTATTTTTCCTACTTTGGTAACAGTAGATATTACTTTCGTGTTTAGATTTTCGCAGTTCCACTTTTTTTCAGAAGGCTTAGACCTTTGGTCTATATATCATCATCTTTTATTACATAGTAGCGGACCCAACAGACGTCCTGTCAATATTTTCCACCTTTCTGGGAAAATTGTCCAATTTTTCTTTTTCTAAAAACCTTATTTGGAGTATTATTAGCCTATAAAAGAAAGAATTAGCCAAATCGGTCGCACTGTTCTCAAATGATGCCCTTACCAACGAATATAGATGACTCGCCTTATTATTTTGATGGGTCCATGTCATTTACGCGCCAAAAGATTCTTGTTAGACTTTAACAACTTTCTTTGGTTCCAAGAGGCTGCCATAAAAAAAAATCCTATTTTAGTAGTTTTTCCATTATCGCGCATAGCAGGCCGATGGATCTATAGACAAATGACTTTTAATAACTATCATACAGTACTTTTTATCGTTTAAACTATTTTATTCTTCTAAAGGTCACTCAGTTTTTCATGGTATCGCATCAAGTAATTTCTTGTTATTATTAAATTATAAACTTACTCGAAAAATTGATAACATCACATTTACTAATATTGGAAATCCACCGAAAATAATATTTACTTTTGTAATTATAAATTAATAAGTAAGCACAAGTTTAGTAACTAATTTTAATTTTGTACTAATTACTCTGTGTTCAAATTATAACATAAAATATTACGACACTGACCTTTAACATTTTGTCTAGACGCTTTGATTATGTGTAATATAGAGAGTGCCGTTTTTCGCACATCTTATTATTTAAATTAGCTGCAAAAATTAGTTAGTTACTATTTTTATGTCTTTACTTTTAATAAAGATTATTTATTCCTTTTCTATTTTTAATTTTATAAAATGATTTACTTTGTAAAATTAGTGTTATGTAACTTTAAATATCTTGTTCAATTTGATTTTAAGTTTTGGAGTTTGAATAAAAATATATTTAAAAAGTTATGCTTTCAATATATTTTAACTTGCTCCAAAACTGTAATCAATTTGCCAAGTTGTAATAATCTCAAACTATTTAATTTTAATGTGATGCTTCTTATTGATATTATTTTTTATAATGTATTTTAATATTAAGCTTAAATAGATGTAAGATGGTTAGGTAACAAAATCCCTTTATACCGGATACTAGGTAGTTTTTTTCTCAGATCAACAACCAAACGTTAGATCTTGTCCTTCTTTCTGTAAGATTTTTCAATCGACATTTGGACAGAACAGACAGAGCGAACTTAAAGTATGTTGAAAAAATAACTTCACTGCGTTAGAGACTTTTAATCGTAACTACCAAGAATATTATCCTATTAATAAAATGTATTTTACATATAAAAATCAATTTGTTTAACTTATAAATGACGACACGTGTTCAAGGTGCAGTTTTCACAAATATTTTTAATGAATTTAGATTTAAATGTAAGTGAAATGTGCTATTTAATTTAAAAGTTCTCACTAATTTGTAAAATTAAGTATGTCGTACTGCTTATTGCAGTTTTTATTACGTACAAAATATTATATTAGCTATAGTTTCATGTAAGTTTTTCTGTGAACACTGCTTGAAGTGCTGGATTTTACGAAAAATCATTTATTCCATATCAATATAAGTAAACTACATAGTTATTTTATTACCAATCAAATGAACTATATAATTTTTGTAAGTTATTTTATACTTTCAAATTGTAAACTAGATGCCGTCTTGCAGATACTGGCGTGTGATTCTTCTTCCTTCTTACTTAGGGTCACAGCAGCACATAAATGTTTGCACCTTACTGTCTGTGGAATTTTAATCCCAAAAAAAACTGGAAATATCTAAACTATTAGGAGAAAAACCAACGACTTTTTATGTTTTGGGGCAGTTTAATGAGGCGTATAAAATTGTGAATGAGAAGTAGGAATAAACACACTGAAACAAATCTGTGCAAGTATCATAGAACAATGCTACATTTAGAGGATGCTTGATATTGAATATCAAGCATCCTCTAAATGTAAAAATTGCTTTTGCAACACTTATTTACAATTAAAGTTTATTTTCCTGCAAATTGCACTTTTGCCTTATGGTGTGGGGTTTCAGCGTGTCTTCTCTACATGGAATTCTGAATGAATTAAAAGTTAAAAATCGCCAATAGTCTGTTTACCATTCACTTAGACAAAAATAATGTAAGAAAAAAGAAACATTATCTTAACATATGTACCTTTATGTTCACCTTTAATTTAGAATTAAAATATACCTGTAAAGCCATTATTTGGCCGAACCATCCGTCCACTTGTATAATAATTTTAGTTTTTCAATTGAATATAGGTCTTTGTAAAATAATTAAACTTTATATTTTAGTTTTTTAACTATTTCGTTTTAATAAACATAGCACAAATATGATGTATAGAAGGTTTTGTAGTAAATTACAGACCAAGTATACCACTGTTCAATATTTTAAGAAGAATTTAAATATCTTTATAACTGATTTGTCGTTATTTTATTGTTATACAGACGTTTGTAAGGCTCCAACAATATATATTAAAATGATTAAGAATGGCTATAGTATATATAATTTTATTTAGAACTAATATAGTAGTTGGTTGATAATTTTCCTTTAAAATGTGTAAAATTTATGCCATAAATTATCATGAGAACTTCATGAGATGTAGGCAAACTGTATTTAGTCTAAGCAAAAGCCCTTATACATAAACTTGATCTATAGCTTAAGCCTTAAGTGTCCTCATCTTAAAAAATATGGATATGTATGCTGTCAGCAAAATGGGTGCCTTTTTTAAATATATTACCATAGATGAGAAATGAGATGAGCAAGAAAGCGAAATGAATTATAATTATTGTGTAAAATGCTTTTGCTACGTATTTTACTTCATTACATGTAAAATAGCTATGGTGCTGCAACGCGCATTTTTTTCCCCAGATTATATTATATCTACACATAAATAAATATATGATTATTGTATTTGTGAATCTACGGTACGTACTTATTATTCCTTGTACTGTGTATTTCAAAATAAAATTATGTAATTTTTATAATGGTATTATTTATAACTGCTAATTCGTCTGATATAATGTATAAAGTGAACATTTTCTTTAATTAATATCGCTACTGTTTATCAACCCATATAAATTTTATAGCAAAACCATAGATTTTTGAACATCTAACCAAAAAATACTTCTATGTCTTATCCAGATTCTTGACCACTTACTCTAGCTTTACTAAACTTGTAAAAAATATTAACTTTATTAAACATTGATTGTTGTCCACATCATCCTTGACCTTTAAAACAAATAATCTATCATAAACATTAATATAATTTAAGCACCTAATTCTTTTAGTAAATCGACCTCCTCGCCTCCTTTCTTGCCTATTCACGTTATCCCACTTATTAACCAATTAGACAACTTAAACTATATTTACAATCTCCTTTAGTAGGCAACCAATCAGATTGCATAGTTGCTTACGAGAGTTATCGCTGGCTACGTGCGTGACTATATAATAAGTACGGTATAAGACTAAAGTGCGCCGCGAATCATGGCACATTCCACTGTCGATTTGTGTCAAGAGCGTACACGTGATACTTTGATGCACTTTTGGAGCTTGTTGCCCGATTTCTTCTCACAAGGCTCAATTACTTGGAAACGGGCGGTTATAAATAGCGGATAAGGTAGGTATTATCCGTTATCAATGTTTTTTAATCATTTTACATTTGACAAAGCGACCGGTGACAAAAAATGGACGATTTCGTATAACTGTTGAGTAATATTACTAAATAAATATATTGAATTTGAAAAATTACATATCACTCATATCAGATATACAATCAGTAGGTACATAATAAATGTCTACAGCGATGTTTCTAAGCTAAATGAAAAAAATCTTCAATAGAAATAATATTACAGCAAAGGTTGTCAATCTATACCAATATGTATTATAAAGCGAGAGAGAGTTTGTTTGGTTGAACTCACTAATCTCAGGATTTTTTCAGTTCGAACCAATAGGGTTCGAATTGAATAATTCTTTTAGTGTTGGATAGCTCATTTAACGAGAAAGGCTATAGGCTAAGTATATAATATTACAATACGACCAAACGCAGACGAAGTTGCGCGGGTCAGCTAGTATATTATATTACATATCAATAAGCAACAGGAAACGGATAAACACAGGTAGGTTTTCAATCAAAAAAATTATATATGGCAAACTATGCCGATGTCCACAATTCTGTCAATGCCATTGTGCGATGGAAATACGTGGATTTATTGAAAATAAATCGTCTAATAAAATAATTATTATCAGTGGACTGAATGTGGGGATTTATTGTTGCGGTTAGTACACTGAAACAAACAGACAAGTACAAATAAATAATGTTTAGTAGGTAAATAAATAAAATTAATTGAAGAAGACAGAATAGGTTAAAAAACGAAATTATACCTCACCAACATACATAAGGATACAGGTCACAGTTTGATAGCATTGCAACGTGTAATCGTCATCAAGGCTTGAAGAAGGTCTGGGGAATCTGGGGATGAATACGTTACGATTGTTACATTATTAATTCTTGCTCTAACAATCTCCTGGGTCTGGAAAGGGATGAAAGAGGGATCCGGTTGTTAATTAGGAGAGAAGGTATATCACATTTTAGACACACGTGCAAACCAATCGTACGACGCGGCGATAATTCAGGTAGGTTTTGAAAACTTACACTGGCAAGTTTGTCAATGTAAATTATGTCACAACTGTCAAATGTCATAATAATAATAAGTATCACATTTGACAGTTTGTGTTCAACCGAATTTCAAAAGTTGGGAAATTCGCAAGTTTTTTGGCAATAACTCAAAGAATACTGCCCAAATTCACCAGACTTTGGGAAAATGATTATAAGAATGGAATAATAGCAGGTCTTGATTCCGCATAACGAACAAAAGCGATGAAAAGTGTTTTCACGTTTGTTTGTACTAAATCAGCAATATGTCGAAGAAAAAGGGCAAAAAGACTGTACTACAAGGTAAATTAACTACTTCCTAACAACATTCAACAAAAGATCAATACAAGTATTTATTATTTCTTATATAATTTCTTAACTTTAATTTTACTATTCCATGAAAAATAAATGTGCTTGGCGTTATTTTTATGTTGAATAACTAACCGAATTAATGCCAGAGTTATCCGAGATATCTAAAAGTGCCTGCATGTTTCTCCAAAACGAAAAATGACTATAATAAATACGTCCAGTGCAACCTGGTCGTAATTACAGGCAATTCAAAAGGACGTTGCTTTAATTCTCGTATACATCATTATATTATATCATTGAATCCGAAAGTTTAAAAGTTAGTACTCCTATGTCAAAGGCTGGCAACGCACTTGTGACTCTTGAGTTGCAGACGGTAGACGGTAGTCACGTACCATCAGGTGACCCGCCTGCTCGTTTGCCCCCTATAATATGAAAAAAAAAAAGTAAGTTCCTTGACCTTGGGGGACAACTTCCCCTCCCCTTGTACGGTAAACAATCTTACATCATTCTATCACGGACTTCAAGAAAGGAGGAGGTTCCCAATTTCGATGTTTACATAATTATTTTGATGTATGTTCGAGCATAACTCCATCATTATAGATGGATTTGCAAGATTATTTTTTTGTTCAAAAGTTATTACAAAATGGTGTCATTTAAATTTTGTAAAGATCTGATGATGAGTTCCAGAGACCGACAAAAAAATAAATTTATACCAGTAGAAAATAAAGGGATGAAGAACACAGCTTATTACAAATTATCATGATTTAGGCACAATGGAGTTGTTGATATACTTTTTTTTAAAGATAATTATATAATGTTTAGATCATTATCATTATTATCAATTGGCTGCAATTTCAAAGGTTCTTCTGGTGTCGAATACTTGTACATAAATAATACTATATAGTAATATTTTCTTTCAGATAAAACTGTTCTATCAGACTTTACCATAAATGATTGTGCAAATGCCACAAAACCAGTGAAAACAATCAGAAAATCAGCATCACAAACAGACACAATTGAAGCATCTTGGGATGAGATCCAGGATGATGTCGATATTGTTGAAGAAATTGCTGCAGACGGCACTAAAAAACTAGTCTGCAAGCAAAAGAAACCACAAGCCGCATCAATAGAAGATCGTGCAGGAATGGAATATCCAGAAATAATTTGGTATTTAATATCTAAGTATATAAAGCCAGAAGACATTGCTACATTTGCAAGAATTAATAAAGCAGCCTACTGTGTGACTAAAAATAAGTCATTTTGGCTGTTATTGTATAAAAGACATTGTGAGTACCATCTGAGATTGCCGGAGAAGCTCCGTAGTGACAGTTTCAAAGCATACGGACTAAGGCAAACTGTTATCAGAGCATTATTTCATACTTATGATGTATTTGTGAAGCGTATTGCACGAATGGCAACACAGGACAGCAGACCACACTTACTAGTTAACCGCAAATGTGTAAATGTTTGGTTCTGTAAAGGTTTGACACATTGGTCCGTGTATTTCAAGTTAAAGAAGGTACAACCACACAGACAAGAGAGTACTCTTGATTTTATTGAAGAATTGGGGAGGATTGATGCTAATCCTGAAGAAGACACGCAAGTTTTGCAGGTGAGTGTAGAAATAATAAATAGTAATTTATATCTATCTTCGACTTAGAGAAATACCTTGCCTACCTTTCGCCCATGGCTCCGCTTGCGTTGGTCTCAGACCCTGTTTGCCTATATGTTAATCCAAGATATCACCTATTTTATGGCCCCCAAAACAGTACCCTCCAAAAGCGGATATGCTCTCGTGTGTCTGGACTTCACCTTATTAGTAAAAGCATTTAGGGCATATGATAAAAAAAATTAAATCTCCTGACATGATTTCTATCTCGTGGGAGCCAAGCATTTCATACAGGATTAGGAGTGCACTACTTGCGGTACTTGCTATCACAACATGCCCAATGATATGAAAAGGAGGGCCATAATTCATAGGAGAGATAGGAATAATAATTGTCTACAAAAGTAGTGGAATAGGCACATAACCACAGATTACTAAGTAGTTATTATGTAACAGAAAAATCACTCCCTACAAAAATATTGATATCTACCGTTTTAATTGCCTACTCTTTCTGAGGGCCAACTGCTCCATGCGAAAATGAACTTAAATGTTCGTAAGCACGATTATTATTGCCTCGCAATAGCGTACGGCCGCGTGGCCGTATGTCTGTGTAGGGTTAACTCTTTAATAATTGTTTTTATTAAGAAAATGCTATGTTAATTAAGTACTTACCTTACTCTTATTTTTAATTTCAAATGTTTTAGTATAAAACAATCCTACATTTACTTTATTTTTCTATAAAGATTAATAATCATCTTCCCTTTTTTAAAATCTCGATTATTAAATTGTGTTGGGGAAAATATTCTAAATTTTACAAAAAGTTTTAATATATAATTAGATGGAAACAAGGACAAATAGGGTTAAGAGGTTTTTTATTTTTTATTTTCATTAATAGCGCTGCCGGGCTTTTTTTCTTACTTTATCTACATTCATATACTGCACTTAACCATGTCAATTTTCAATGTGAATTTTACACTGTTCAAAGAATATACAATCTCGAATTACGTTTTTCATACTTTAAAATGTTTAAAATTAAACACGACCTGTGCAGTCAATCTTGATTAACAATCTGTTAATTGAAGTCTAATTAAATTTAAAATCTCGATGTTTAATTTCAGGTGACCTGCAAGACTTTCCAAGAAGTCCCACCTCTGATGGGGATGACCCTATCATCAGTGTCTATGACCCTCGCCAAGGGGTTCCGACACCACAGACTCACACTTGGTTTCAATAGCTCACCATACACCACTAAAGGTAAATTATTTTACTAAGTTATGTCCTGATATTGAAGAAATACACCAAACTATTGGTGACTGAAAAAACTTTGTATGCAACGTGTTGTAATATTATGATGGGCCTGTTGGTCTAGTGAGCTGAGCCAAAGGTTTTGAGTTTGGTTCCTACCCAGGACAAATCGACACCAGCAATTTATACTAAGCTAACTCGTAAAAGTGTACTTTACAGGAGACGCTTATGAAGGGAAAATCGTGATAACTTTTATATTAATAAAGATATTGGTTTGTAATTTAGCACAATTCATATTTTATTTATTTATAGTAATTCCTTATATTTATTTTTTCTTAATTATTCATAGTTTTTTATTTAGCGCAAGTTAGCTGTATATACCCATAATTCCTGAATAATATTTTACGCACTATACACGTCTAACTAGCGTTAGCGTAGTGTAATACGGGCGAGCACAATACTAACAAGTGTAATTTTTATTGCATTACAATGGTTATTCTATAATATATTATGCATTAATTGTAATTTTAGGTTTGTATGTTTCTTAATCAAGTATATTATTATAAATTTATTTGCTAAATACCAAGTTATTAAAGTTAGCTTTATTTAAACGGTAAACGCGATACTTGCGTACATGATATTAAAAACCGCTAATTTATATATAGCGTACTATACATTCACCTGTACCGCAAGTTAGCGTATTATAATTTTTTTCTAGAAAAAAAATTATGAAGAAGTTTATAAATTTAGATTTAATTTTATAATTTATAAATTTCAAGTGGTATTATAATGTTGAAATTTATAAACTCTAGGTGAAATTGAGTAGATAGCACTATTTTTTGTAGGTAAATATTATAATTAAAATAAAAATAGCATAGTAATCAACTTCGCTGTTTATTAAAATTTCTATCAAAAATATATTATGAACAAAAATGGCACAATAATCACTTATTAATACTTAAATGTTTATTATTTTTATTTACTTATTAATTAACAATAATATGAGATCAGATCAATCACAGGTCGATTAAGTAATATTAGGTATATTTAAATCACAAATTGCACATAATTAGTTATTCTTACTAAAAAAACTTTTAAAAACTTCTTTCTATTCTCGTATACTCGTAAATCACATAATTTAACAATAAGTAGATAACAATAAGAACATTCAATCCTCATCATCACTTATATTCTCCTCATCATTTTCAGTCGTAAGTATATTCCTAAAGAATGTGTGGTACTTTTCAGGAATAATATTGTTATTACAATAATATTTTAAATCTCCATATTTTGCTACTTTAATTTTGAGTAAGCTTTTGTACGCTTTTTCGGGAAAAGGCTCCAAGTGGGAGAGCCGAGTTGAAGTCTTTTTAAAACATTGCAATTGATTGCTTTCGTTATCAGCTAAACTATACTTATAATCCAACAACCCGTAATTATCAGGAGACACTTCAATTTTTTTAATTTTGTTCCACATAATTATTTCCTTATTTAAATTTTTAGTCCATTTTTTTTTGTTAATATTACTTTTAAAATCAAATATCATGTTTTGATTGACCTCAACAACATTATAAGGATTCCCATTGACCTTAGCCCATCGTATTAGTGAATACCATTCATCTGGCGAATATATATCTCTACCTCTTGCAGTCTTTTCTATCAAAGCATGGACTGAATCGCCCTCATTTTGTGTATGGCCCTTTTCCATGAAATGGTGGCTAATCTTCATTTCAAACATTTTAGTAGCTAATAAATACATATAGTAAACAATACGGTTACGATTTTGTCCCCCACAGTTGTCCGACCATAGGTTGACTTCGTGAATTCCCTTAGAAGCTAATTTATTAAAAAAGTCATATAAGCAACTAGCCACTACATTAGCCCCTCTCTTAGCCGTTTGCTCATCCCACATATAACGAAATGCTTCTTTTGATGCCATATCATAAATTGTAAAATTATATACATTGAGCTTACGTCTATAATAATAAACACTTGTATTACCATGCGGTGCACACAACACTTTTTGAAAATCGAATACAACACAGGCTACTTCATTATTAGAGATCGCTAATAGTTTACATTCTAATTTCAATTTACGTGAAATTTCTTTTTCTGTTTGATTTTTAGCAAATTTTTCATTCAATTCATCTGTAGGGTACATCAAGTATTTTTGTACTGATGACAGAGGTCACATTGGTCTTTTTTTGGTAAATGAAAGCCTATCTTTAAATTACTATTGACAATATCTCTATACTGTCTTACAGTTTGGACTCTAACATTATAATTATTATCGGTACACCAATCAACATACAGCTTAAACATTTTTGAAAAAGATAAAGAAGGATCTAAATATTTTTTATTCGAACGTTTTCTAACATAGTGAGACTCAACAGGGATAAAAGAATTAACGTGATCTATGACATTTTGTTTAATTTCATTTGAAATGATATATTTATGATTTTTATGGCGGCCTCTGTCATCAGTAACATTAGTAAAATCATTGTTCATTATGTTTTTCGTATTGCAGTGTAAACAAAATCTTTACTAATATTGAAGGTGTTTAGAAAACATTTTTTTGCAAACTTTTTGTAATATGATGCCATAGTCGGAATTTATGGGAAGATGATAATGTAAAGTGTGTGATCGACGACTTGATTCGTTTTCAACATTAGTGGCAGTCTTTTTAATTTTTTTGTATGACATACTTGGCGATGATTTGCCATTGTTTCGCATGATTACCAGTACCCCAGAACTTATCAAACAAGTCAATACGAACTTCTTGACTTATTTTATTATAGCATTGCAGACGACAATTGACACAGCTGGCTTTCATGCTTCTTGCAACTTTGGTTTTCCCTTTTGACGTGGTATACTCCAATCCTTTATTACACAGACGTTTTCTTTTCCTAACTATCCACTCATCTTCAAGCTTTAGACGTTTGAGACCCACATCAGTTCTCTTTTTAGATCTACGTTTATTATTTTTTGGAGTCGATACGACAGAATAGTCACTGTCATTGCACGTTGCAGGTGAGAAAATAGAGTTACAGGGAGTAGATATTGCCGATACTGAATCAGTGTTATTGATAAGGCTGTTATCCATTTGGGCATCTGAAAAATCTTCTTGAGTAGATATACCGACTTCAGGTGTGAGAGTTGTATCTTCGGTATCTTGACAAGAAGGCGGCATCAAAGTATCGCTTAAGCTTTGTGAAGTTTCCCAAAAGTCACAATAGGGTGATGGTACGGGGATATTATCTATGCTGTCAGAATGATCATTACTGACAACTGAAAACAAAGGTTCGATACTAGGTGGAGTTAATATCATCGGAGAAAGGTTTCGAATAGAAGTCAATACCTTTGGTGAACAAATATTAAGTGGAGTATTAGGCGCCCTCAAATCGTTTAAATTTATATCTTTTAATACTTCATCATTTTCGGAAGAGATCATATCTCGGCTTGTAGTAGTTGAACTGGATATGGAATAATTTTGCTCTTGAATAGGCTCATCAACCATGATGTGATTATACAAAGCCATAAATTCAGGTTTATCAACTACGGCAGGTAATGGTGACGATTCTATAACAATAGGTATAATGCAATTCATTATTATTATAATAAAGCACGCAGGTACTTAGAATTACGTATAAAATGTCAAGCAACTGTAAATAAAGTATATAATATAGTTTTATATGCGCTTTGATTAACACATAAGAGTCGCTAACTTGTGCATGACCAAACGAAAATGTAAAATCGAACGCGCTATACTACGCTAAGTAAATGTTAGCGTAGTGTTATACGGACTTTGAGCAAAATGGCTCAAACTTTCAAAAACATGTAGTAAATTATTATTAACCATATTTATATACGTTATAATACATTATAATCTTTGATATCACATTAAACTTACCTTTTTCGTCAGTATAAAGTGGAATCGCATCATTTTCGTGAACACTCCTCAATGAATATTCCTTCTTTTTGGTTAATTCCACTAAATACTTAGCTCGTTTTCGTGACATGTTTGTAATAACACACTAACACTATTAATATTTCGATTAACTTGTAAATATAACTCTATTATTTATCATTACACTAATAAAGTATTTAAAACCGCGCACTTTCATCTAACAAAGCGCCAAGTAGCGTTAGACTAATGTAAACCAACAAGCGGTGCGTCCCTTCCCCGCGTACACACCGATAATAATAGTTAGCGGAATATAAATTGAGTGATTTTATAAAATACCTATACTTAGCGTTTTATAAAATTTGTAACTTCGTTATTTTTGTGTATTTCTGCATGATTTTTATTTTACATATAAAATAGCACATTTTAAGAACTTTGGTATAAAAAACGAATTTACCTAAAAATCGAGTTAGCGTAGTATAAATTGTTGGTGTCGAAATAATTGTGTGGTGAGCATGGTCGTTTGTTCTGTGTCTGGGTGTAATTTATCTATAACTAGCTGCCCCGGCAGACTTCGTTCTGTCAAAAGTTATTGATTGACGTCAAATGTTTGACAGCTGTGGACATGTGTTTTAAGTATTATTTACTCCGTTGTTTTGTATCGGAAAATAAAAGTGTTGTTTTTAGTATTTTCCTCCCAATTTTTACGTTTTTTCTCTCCATAAAAACCTTCCTTGTGCCTTAACAAAAATATGAAAAAAAAAAATTGCCAAACTGGTCGAGCCGTTCTCGAGTTTTGCGCTTAGCAACACATTTGAGGATTCAAGTTTATTTATATAGAAATGTTTGTATTTAGTAATATATAAGTATGTTTATTAGCAGTCTGGTTACCATAGTACAGGCTCTGCCTAGTTTTGCATCAGACAGCCGTGTGTGAGATATCTCAAATTACTATTTAAAAAAATGTATAACCGATAAATAAGGATAAAAACGGAACATTTTCAGGAGATTCTTTTCTTCATGTAAATTAATATTTACTTAGATCAAATATACCTTTTTTTATCGTGTGGAAACCCCCACCGGAGCTAACGGTGAAGTGATATGTCGGAATCGAACCAACTAAAACCACACGGTGTTCCGTCGCAAGTGGGTTTATTGGAAGGGACCCGGGTATTCCCTAAAAAGGAAGCCTCCGGAAACCCCTGCAGACCTTTGACGCCTGACGGCAGGCGACTACACCGTGGAGTACGGGGGGCCTTATCCCCTCCAGATCAGAGAGGAACACGTCGCGCCACCATATCGGACCTGCTTATGGAGGTCGGAGATCATTCTGCAATCTCCGGCGCCTGGTGCGTCTTCTGCGGGATGGGAGAGTGCTTTTCCTCTCCCGAACACGTTCCGCCGCCTCTTTGGCCAACATCACCCCACAAAACGAGGCGGTGGAATCCCACGCACTCTCACTTTGGACCATGGACACAACAGTGGTCTCTAGCGAGAGGCTACCCCCACTAGATCAAATATACCTTAGATACACGTTCTCCTGCAAAATGCGTATCAAATAGTGGCAATTGATAGTTCCATACCAGGGATGTTGCGAATGCATATTTTTTCATATCCGCGGGTGCGGATGTGGATATATGAATATATAAAAGCTAACATCCGCGGATGCGGATGTTAGGCTATTTTATAAGAACTAGCATCTACCCGCTACTCCGCTCACTCTACACACACAATCCCACAGCAACCTGGGCCCTAAGTCTTTGGTTTAAAATAATTCCAAATGTAACTTTGCGTTGGTGGTGACATTACAATGTTTTTCGATTCACTTTCAAATGATCAGTGTATACTCACAATTTCATAATAACACGAAACGACAGCAAATATGATAAGAGCATCTAGCTAAACACGTTATGACTGATTTACGAGAAACAAAATGATACATACACAATAACAAACGCGAATCTTGTCACCGAACGAAATCTTCGTAACTATTAGTCAATACACACGTGCATAGCGCTCGCGGACGACGCAATTGCGGATGCGGATGCGAATATTAGCAACATCCCTATTCATGCATAATTTATGTGCATGCATTTAATATGCCATCCTAATAATAAACCAGACCATACAATAAATGTTCCTGTGCATGCAACATCCTGGCTCCATCATCAGACCTTCGTTACTAACCCCAATCTGTTGGACTCGTCAATACTAATCATATGAGCCCATGTACGTACACGTTTTTTGCATTTTTTTAAGTTTGTAGCAAATATTGTTCAAAAATTTTAGCATTCGTCACTTCTTCTCTGTATAAACTATAAGTGTGCGAAATTTCATACTCCTCCGTCCGCCCAATTTTCGTAAAAAGGGATCCAAAGTTTTCGCTTCACGTATTAATATATAGATAATTAGCAACTAACACGATTACAAGTCACAGTTCTCACTATTTCCACTCACTATTCACTTACACTTCACACTTGCGTATCGCGTAACTCGATCTGAATCAATACCGCAATGAAACTTCCTTAAATAATTCGAACTTTATCTCATAGTGAGTTCGTGAACTTTCCCGAAAACTCGAAACCTCTCTGAAATTTTCTGGGACATTCTATAAATAGACTATTAGTTCTGTTATTCGTCAAAAGATGACGTGCGTCTCAAAGTTCATGTAGGTATATCTTGCTTAGCTTGTCAATAGACGGCGCCCGCGGGTCGGCAATGTGAATGCGAGTACCATGGTGTTACGCTTACACCGCCGTATGCCTTACATTTGTTTGCCACTGACGTGGTATAATAAAAAACTGTCAGTCGTAGGACTGCACGTCAGAAGTGAAAACATAACTGACACATCTGTCATCTGAACGTCATGGTCACGCGAGTTCAGTGCTTTTTCCCCATACCAAAAGTTCCCAACGTGCCTATAGAAGTTTTCACTTCAAAAATTGTTAATAAGTAATAATAAATTGTGAGTTACCGATCAGAAGTGTTCATTTTTGAAGAAAGTGATGCCATCTACTAGTGACATCCATCAAATTGACGTACGTTCAGACGAAATTTTGAATAAAGGTTTTCGCTATTGAGCACTATAGGCGTTATAAACTTTCACCTTAATTGCAACTATATTTTTGTTTATTAAGTACTTTATTGAACTAATTATATTTTTAAAGATTAATAATTAATAAGGAGCTGACAGAACTCAATGTTTAGATTAGTGCCCTCTAGTGGATCTATTTATGTATTATTAGCGTGACGTTTCGTTCGTTTCGTATAAGTTTTCACTGAAAGTAATGAACTCAAAATGTTTTTCTTTTCAATTTCCAGGTGTATTGCCAGAATGCTCCGTAATGCTCGACGCTGTGGTAGCAGCCCTCGTCTGCGACTGGTGGCATCCCTCCTACCCTCACGGAGGAGTGCTGCTCCCGAGACAAGACCCTCCACTCCTTAAGAGAAACTTCTTCGACGAAGACTGGTCCTGACTGAAACGTTCGCGGCAATTTGATTAATTGTCGTGAGGAATGACTTGCCTGGTGAGACTTTAAGTGTTAGCGGTTGCTAGTTTGATTCCTGATTACAATTTTGATTAGTTAATTAATTTGTAAGACATTTCATACACAATGCTACATTGTATCACAAAATTTAAAAAAAAGTGTGTGTGTACACACGTAAGAAGTTATACTTCTTTGGGGCTAGTTAAATAAAGTTTATTTAAATATTATAATAAATAATACATACCGTCAACTAACCTCAAATTCTACAAACGTACTCAAAGTAATATGTAAAAACCATTTTTATCACTTATAATCACAGTAAATTATCTTTAAATCCATAAATTGTTATTAAATATCAGTCACCACGATATATTATTTGAAAAAATATATATTTATGTATAATTATATATATTTTATTCGGACTGATACAAAACAAGTGTTGTAGGTTTAGAAACACTTGAATAAATATCGTGAAGTTGGTAACTTTTTTTGAAAAACTAAAATGTTGACTAGTTAACTTCAGGGTGTCGGTTTTTTGTGACGGTGTGCGCGCGCATCGTAAAAATTTACTCTCATCATTTTTCCCTAACGCGCCAAAAGAAGTATACCTTCAAAAATTGTAGAAGAGGTTTCGGTTGATTTGACTAAGTTAAAAATAGGTACTTAAGTACATTATTCCATAACTACAATATTAGTTTTCACTTATCTATATTTTTTCCGTACAAACTTTAGACTGTGATTACATAATGTATGCCCAAAGTTAAATGTGATATTATTTTTGTTTGGAGACAGAATAAAATATAAACTGATTTAAAAGTTATGAGTCTACAAAGATCAATATTTCAACAATAATTTCACTCCACTTCATGCTTAAAATCTCTAGAATGTAATTAGACACACTCAAGTTAATTATTTAATAATTATATTTCGAATACAGTACAGGGTGCATTTGACAATGGAACACTTACTTAAATCACTGAAGGGGCATGACTAGCATGCAGACATAAATGTTTTTGAAATGAAACTTCTTTAGAATCGTTGTGATTTGAAATTCGATGAAACAAAAAAGCGTCAGTATAAAGAGACAAACATATTCATATATAGGATTTAGCCTGCGAGAGAATGAGATAGAAAACAAGTATCAGTGTTTCCTATTATCTTTGTCTTTGCGCCTGTGTACTACCAAGCCTTCAGAAAATGTGTCAATGTCAACGTGGTGTCATTTTTGTGCATTTGCGTATTGAAATTTGTTGGTTAATTAATCTATGTAAATTATTTAACACATCTGTGTTAATTTGACCAATAACTTTTACATAAATTATCTAAAATTAAATTTATTAACATTAGTAAATTATTTGTGTATTTTTTATATTTAATTTCTCATTCTCTAGTAGGTTACTTTTCTGAAGTTTCACTTTTGCCGTCTGTGAATTGCACACACACACACACACTTTTTTTTGAACTATCCGTATGTCTGCTATTAAAAAAATCCATAAAGTTCAAAAGTTATCCATGTTAGTATTTAATGATTTTCTCCATAATACCTAGAAATTCAAACGGTCATAACGGTCACTTTTAAACAGATAGTTTTTTTCCGAAAATTCTTTTTGTAACTGCATGCTCGAGTCAATATTTCAGTGATTGAACTATATAGAGATCATATTTGACAACAAAATATGACATTTCATTGCACTGCGAGTGGAGCTAAGACATTAACTCTTCCAATTACCTAACTTATAACTAATACTAAAAATTAATTTCCAAATGTTTTAGCCTTGTGCATTACACTATACTCACATCTATCGGTTGTTCTGCCAGTAAATACACTCGAATATTATATTTTGTACAAAAATAACTCAAGATTTGTTTCTCATCCCCAAATTGTTGGATGATTTTGTCATAAATTGTTACAATTAAATTTACATTTAAATAGTATGATAAATATCTATATGTCCTAATAATACATATGAAGAGTTGTTTTGTTGAACGCGCCGATCTCGAAAACTACAAGTCAGATTTGAAAAATTCTTTTAGAATTTAATAGCCCAATTCTTGAGGAAGGTTATAGGCTATGTAACATCTCGCTACGACCCTTAGAAGCGGAGCAGTGACCATAAACGTAGGTGGGACTGCGGGGAACGACAAGTGTAGTAAATGTACCTTGCGTGTTATGGAAGAACATCGTAAGCGACATATATGTTTTTTTTAAAGATATGTTTTTTATTTCATTACAAATGGATGCACTACCGACGTGAACCAGCTCCTAACAAGCATTTAGCCTAGCTGGAGGGGTTCACAAGAATACCAGTAATGTGTGACCCACGTTACTTACGATGTTTTTCCAATAACAGACCCGAAGATGTGAAATAATCTACGTATGAGTTATTATTTAGGACGATGTCCATCACGTAGAGCCACTTAGCTCTCTCGTGTCGTAACTATGCGGAAATGAGCATCATTTATTTTTTCGTGATTGATTACTCACTGTATCATAAAATCGAACTGTGTTATTTTTTTTGTGTATTGAAATATAATTATTTTTTTCGACACATTTTGTAAATGTGTGATTTTTGGACATTACTCCCCTAACACTAACTAAACTAACGGCATTACTTCCAGTTTTTATTTTTCAATGATCACACCATCGCCATCATCAGAGCCTCAAAGTCACACAACAAAACATGTTCCCCGTTTCTCGCGATCTATGCCGTATGCGTTGATATTTTGATAGCCTGATATTTTGATATTTATTACTTTCCTGTATTCTGAAACGAGTATAATTTTCAAGATCTTGGGAAAATTATTATATTATTATTATATTATATATTAATTATAAAATTGTGAACGCCTTCAGAAATTTTATTAAAATTATTTTAATAAAAATCAGTATAATTTGTTAAGGCGTTTATACTATACACACATGTGTGGTCAAATACTTATTTATAACTAACTGCGCCCCGCGGTTTCACCCGCGTAAGTCCCGATGCCGTGGGAATATCGGGATAAAAGGTAGCCTATTTGTTAATCCAGGTCTTCAGCTATCTACATACCAACTTTCATTGCAATCGGTTCCGTAGGTTATGCGTGGGCAACAAACATCCAAACCTTCTCGAAAACTTTTACGTTTATAATATTTTGGATTGGATTTTGGTCTTGAGACCGGTGAATCTTTATTATCTTTATAAAATATGTATATATTTATTCATATGTATAATATATCTATCGCCTGCGCTGCAGCGCCCTCTATTCCAAGATTTTCAAAAAAATTATAGTACTGCAATATTTTCTATGAAAAACTTAACTTTGATGTGCAAATTGTTATGTTATGAGTCACATAGTGTCAATTTAATTACCTATTTGTATTTGTTATATAATAATGTGTTAAAAAAATAGTTATATCTGAATCAAGCTGAAAAAAACTGAATTAAAATATTGCTTTTCTATTGGAAATTTTGTTTATTTTTGTATTCAATATTTTGTTTTATTTTCTTACACAGACATGTTCAGACAAATTTGGATATTTCATGGTTTCGTTTTTATAGCTTAGGCAATAAGTTCAATATTTGTCTCAAAATAGGGTTTCTGTTTAAAAAATTGCGAAATTTTCTGAAATTGTCAGTGACGTACGTTATTCACAAGGTCTTCTGTACTGACCTCAACACTTTGAACGCCACTGTCACATATTATATAGCGGTATAAGAACCAGATGAACGTATCTACATTTTCTTAATTTTACAGGAGAGCAAAAATACCCCGAGAATTTACCTAGTTCCTTGTGGTTCCTTAGCTGTTTTGTTATTTTGTAATTTGTGAAATATTGCATTTACAATTACGTCGTTTTGGCATTTCATAAAGGAGCAGTTTGTGACCCGTATTATGACAAAAATATTTTTTGACTTTTTTGTAGATACTTTCATCTTGTCCTTATACCGCGATATGTGACAAACGAAAATATTTAAATGTTTATTTCGTACTACGGTTCATCGTATATGGCATTTAAAAGGTTAATATTTTATTAAATATTTCAGTGACACTGTATAAATGTCTCTTATTTTGTTTAACGTCAATTTTTGAGCAACCGCTAATTAATTAAACCAATTGCGAATTGTGCAAACGACGATTGGACGTACTTTTCCTATAAAACCAAATCAGACTTTTACACAGGTGGATAAAATGGTGGTATCTCCACAGACATTCTGTCCTATGTCGGTATAATGTTGTACATTGATTGTAAAGTTATGTGATATGATCATAGAATATATGTTTTTTATTTGTTAATTTTTTGTCTTTTATTTAAATTTTTTACTGTCAGTGAGAGTTAGTGATCCTGACTGCTGAGCTAGAGGTCGTGGGTTTGATTCCCACCCAGGGTAAATAATTGTGTGAGGAGCATGATCATTTGTTCTGTGTCTGGGTGTAATTTATCTATATATGTATGTATTTAGAAATGCTTATATAAGTATGTTTATCGGCAGTCTGGTTACCATAGTATAGGCTCTGCCTTTTTGGGGATCAGACGGCCGTGTGTGAGGTGTGTCAAGTTTTTATAATAAAATGTTGAAGTAGTGAAAGCAATAAAATGTTGAGAAAATATCATTCGAGAGTAATGTCTGGAGGTTAAAATTAAATTATTAATATAACTTGAAGTATCTGGAAAGTACTAGATTCAAATCTAGTGGAGCACTTTCTCTGAGAGCGGGTCTTGTGCTTTGCTAATTTGGTTATATAAAAAAAATTAAAAATACAAAACAAGTACCTACTCTTTATGCCTGTTTGTCAACCGTTTTTCGTATTTTATCTTTTGTTTAGTAAATTTGGATTCTTTTTTGTGCAGTTTTAAGCAATAGATGTCGCTGGCTAACGTTTTTTTTGCTTATAAAGTAATATGTAGGTTTGGAGTAAAAGCAAACAATGCTCACCATAGGGAAAAAGCAAAAACGCACCTTAACCATCCATCTTCGCATGCGAAGATCAGCAGCTTCGGAGATGACGCACGGCGTGTAGGCTGGTAAATCTACTATTGGAACCGTACAAGGTGTTTGATGCTCCAGAATAACAGTTTATTTTAGTAATGATATTTCGAAGGCGACTTGTCCTGGTGGAACTTCCACAGCCACAAATTTAGCAAAATATAAAGACACAGGTCTGTTCGATAGCGCGCGCGGCGCACTATAGGGCCAACGATTCCTTATCTTACTAATATGTACTAAAATGAGTTTGTGAGGATGGATGGATGTTTCTTAATCTATCACACAAAAACGGCTGAACGGATCTGGATGAAATTTTGGCACAGAGATAGATTATAGTCTGGAATAGGCTACTTTTTATCCCGGAAAATGTACAGTTCCTGTTGGATAGATTGCACCAAATTTTCCACGCGAACGCAGTCGCGGCCAACTGACAATCCTTAATAATCCCACTAATATAATAAATGTGAAAGTTTGGATGGATAGATGTTTGGTACTCTTTCACGCAAAAACCACTGAACCGATTGCGATGAAACTTGGTATGTATATGGTACAGGCTCTGCCTAGTTTGGGATCAGACGGCCGTGTGAGGTGTGTCTAGTTACTATTATTATTATAATGTGCATAGTAATGAATGTAGGTTAGTGTTTATGGTAAATATTCTGTATACTGTGCCCGGAGCGTAATAAAACTTGTTTATACAATACATAATTTTTAATACAATAACATAATTATATGATATACTACAGTATGAACTAAAAGTAAACAATATAACTTATATTTTACTGATATCGCTGCATTTACAACTATTTTGCTAAATCGAGAATTTTATGAGATCCAAATTTAATTCTACTAAAAGCGACCAAATAGGAGGTAGGTATTTTATACATCTCATATTTTCTAAAATAATTTATCAAGATCTGTCGATTCAATGTCCATATACTTAATACAATATTTATGCTAATAAATTGTACTTTCATAGTACATACATACTCCATGTGTATCGATCTGGCGGGGCCACTCGAGCTAGACCGAAAAAACTAGTGACAATGCTTTGTTTGTTCAATGTACCTCACGAATTTATTAACAAGATCCAATGTACCTCAACTATTTTGATGGAAATTACAATAAATCGCCTGATACATCCAGCGGGGCCCGCAGTTGTATTACGTTCGAATACATAAAAATAATACTGATCGGAACTTGTGCCAATGTACCTCTTAATTCATGTATTAACTCCAAGGAATCTTTAACAGAACAGGAGAAATCCAGCAAGAAAATTTTGTCTGCCCAGCAGGGCCCTCTGTAATTTGAATTCATATGTGCACAAAAAGAACACCATTGTTATGTATTACCAATGTACCTTAGAGTTCTTCACCATTACCAAATTTTTCGCGGTTTTTCTACATTTTATTGTAAATGCAAAATGATCAACATAACAAATATTTCCCGATATTTCATCGATACACATACATACTCAATACCTACCTCTAACTGAAAAAATTGTCCAACTCAAATTGAGCGAGCTCGAGCATGCCCAAACATGATGCCGCTCACGCACAGTCGCGCGTATGCTCGAACATCCTCGCGCATGCTCGCGTAGTCGCAAGGTACACCGCTGTCCGCTGATACTTAATCAATCAATCAGCCTATAACAGGCCCGCCATCACTTAAATTACCGACGCCAGACAAAAACAAAAAAAACCCGGACACACGTAAAATCGAGATTCTTTCCCAGACACCTTAAAAAAAAGGTCGATTCCATTAAATTTTTTAGCTTGTTAACGATTTATCTCACAATTATAATTGCCCCCTGGCACAGTGTCCGGATTTTACCCGGGTACTTTTTGAAAAAACCCCGCCCGGACGCCGTCTAAACTGGGACAAATCCAGGGAAACCCGGATGGATGGCAGCCCTAGCCTATAGCAATGAAATCCTGGACGTAGGTTAGGTTTACACGGACAGTTTTCCGCAACTACACGACAAAACGCGTATTTTGCGTTGATGGGAATAAATATTGGACTTTACTGGTGCGGTCGCAGCCGCACTACATTATTGTTTACTTACAAGTTTTACTGACTCCACAGAAGTGTCTATTCTATATGCATCCCATAGGTCTCTCGCTATGTGTACCTGGTCCTCCGTCATCCGAACCCTATCCATCCTAGCTACCTACTTAAGGTCGTCAGATTAAATTCCTTGCATTCAGTTTTTAATTCTCTTTAAATGGGATAAGGTTGATATTTTATTTACATTCTAAAAGTGCTCGAGCTATCTGCCGCTCAAAATGAGTTGACCCTGAACCCACCACCGTACAACGCTGAAAATCACTGTTCGTGGGTAGTTTGAAATAATTATTTGAATTTAACATTCAAATTTTTGCATCTACAATTTATTTATCAATATATAAAATACAGCAATTTAAGCTTATATTATTAAATTGTAAAGGAACTTGTAAATCCTACACTAAATTACAAATAGAAGGCGTGACATAACATTTCTTTAGGTATAGAAAAACTGTCACAAATAATAAGGCAAAAGTCACAAAAAAACCACATGCACAGCTGAATTGATCTAATTTCCTTATATCTACTAAATCTCTATAATCGTGGCGCCAGAGCAAAAAAAAAATATCCGCAAAAAGTGGTGATCTTTTCTAACAATACGATACATGGCTTAAAATTTGAAGAAAAATACGTAGAATAACATACTAAAGTGTCTACTTCAACGGAGATACGCGTCATTGTTTCTTATTGCAAAATAACATAAAAATCGTTTTTTTTTTCGGTTTACATTAAATATTTAGAAAAGTATTGCTTCTAGAGCAAAATGTTAACAACAAAAGCTGTTTATCTGACGATATTAAACAGCTTTTGTGACAGAAGTGAAAACTTAAACGAAACGACGAACTTAAAACGTCACATTAGCGGGTTGGTGACATCAATTAATAAGGAGCTGACAGAACTCAATGTTTAGATTAGCGCTCTCTAGTGGTATTATTATGTCATTGGTACTATCGTCTGTCTTCGTATTCGGGAGCGACGAGCGGCGAGTTACATAGTTGACATGTTAAGAGGGCCCGCTCGGCTCGCCTCGTGCGCACTCGCCCCCACTCGGCTCTGTCTTACGAATTTTCGATTTTTTCGAGTTTAACATTTTTTACCCATCCCAAAAAGTGCACAACGCCGCTAGAGAAGTTTTCACTTTAAAAAGGATTTGAACAAAAAATATTTTTTTAACTTTTTTTTCTTCCGAAAATGCTTTTCCTAAATGTAGGAGCACGTTTCTAAACAACACATCATGAATTTTCATATCAATTCAATGATATTTTTATGCAGACATTTTCAGAAAAATCTAAACATTCCACCAACATCCTCGGTATTAAATACCTACTGTTTCATTAATGTCAGCCCTCTCTCATACGAAATATTAGTTTTATCTGTAAATTTTCAAGTTTGATTTGTCAGTTTCAAAATCTTGAACGTTTTCTGTATTAAAAATTACAAATTTTCATAAAATTGTTAGCGCTTTATGGTATTTACGGGGTCTACTATACGTCCCCAAAATATGACCACATCTTTCTGTAACAGCCTGTATATGCCTTTTATGCTGGGAGTAGGAAGGCGTTTGAAATAATTGAAATTATAATTCTGCAACACTCTTACACGCTCTCAATAGCAATATTTTTATTCCTTATCATATTTCTACCAATACACTGACATTTATTTGAGTTTTAAATCAATTTTTATGTTATCTCTTCGCGATAATTGATTTGAAATCAATTTACGATCCCTAGCACTTATAAGAAATACGGTGTTATCTTATTGATGTACGATAGCCATAGGTCTATGGACTAGAATGGAAATATTATTACACTTATTTTTATCAAGACTGATTTGTGATCCACACCGACTTAAATTTGGTGGAATGGCGCGGCAATCATTTTCAGTAGATGGTCTGACTTCATCCAAGAGACAAAAATAACATTCTAAATATGAAAATAGAGCACTGCTAATCGTCTTCGTCTAACAAATGCTGCAAAACAACAGGAGATAATACCAGTAAACAATTATAACACCCTCAATGTGGGTAGTTAAAAAGAATAGGTTGTCTGTTTGAGTTTCAGCCCAAAATTTCTCCTGGATCTTCACTATATTTACTTTTAATAGTATCCCAAACTTTCAATGCGACTGACGCATCAGTTTCTTTACACTCATACTTCGCGTTCGGGTGCTTTCTCGTATAATGCCTTAGCACATTTTGCTTATGCGAAAACTTCTTCGGACAAATATGACATGAAAAATGTTTTTCGTTCACGTGAGTTTTCATGTGATATTTTAATCTACTTTCTTTTGGGAACTTTTTGTGGCATATATCGCAAACCAAATGCTTAATTTTATTATGTCTAATAGCATGCCTTTGCATATTGTGTTTATGTGCAAAAGATTTTGTGCAAATTGGACATTGATAAGGTTTCTCACCAGTGTGAACTCTCATGTGTGGCTTTAGTAAACCAGAGTGTGTGAAGGTTTTATCACAAACAGGGCAAGGAAACGGCCTTACTCCTTCATGTAGCTGTATATGACGAATCAAAGTGCTCTTGTATTTAAACTTCATAGTACATTGGTCGCACGAAAACGGACGTTCCGTGTCATGTCTACGTAGATGACTTTTTAGGAGGAATTCTTTTTCAAAGACCTTGTTGCACACATGACACTGAATAGGTTCATCTATTGGCCTTTTACATCTACTCTTCCCTTGATGTTTAGTTAAGTTAGCTTTAAACGCGAAAGATCTGTGGCATTGTGAGCAGAAAAAAGGTTTGACCTCCATATGTATTCGTTTATGCTGCATTAAATTTGACGAGGTCTTAAACTGTTTGTTACAGTGGTCGCAAACATAAGGTCTTTCGGGCGGTATGTATGTATGCCTGTGCATATGTTTCTCTAACTGCTCTTTTGTTAGGAACTGTTTTGGACATTCAGTGCAATGGTGTTTCCTTTCCGTGTGGAGTAACATGTGGCGTTGGACGTTGCCCGGGTTTGCGAAGCTTTTTAGACAGATGTGGCAGTAAAAGCCTTTTTCTCCAGTATTGTGAGAGCCTGAAGTGAGAAATTTTTTTGTTAAATATAAGGACAATAATCATAGGAACAGATAAACTTTTGTTTAATCATGATAAAATAACCCACTATCACCTGAGAGGATTTAGCCATAATTTCGAACGAAACAAAAAAACGTTGGCATAAAATCTCTTAAGTCTCAATTATAGAGAGAGCGACGTTTCTTCATTTACTTTTATTTTTACTATTAATAATTAAAAAACTCACCCTCCAGTTCATGTGACGTAGTTGGCTGGTCCGATATAAGACCATTCTCGACGTCCGAGTTATACTGAAATTACATAAGAAGTTATAGATTTTAATTGAGATGTGACCAGCTTTTATTATTATCAGTATATATTTTATATTTAAGCAGATGGAACTGGAGATGGAATGGCACAAGCCCATTATGCAGTTTAAATGCTCTAAAGTAAATAAATAAATATAGGCCCACGACTATCATCTATAATAGCACGGTGTTCATCTTAATAAATCATTAAAAAGTTTCACCAGTGCCTACATGTTCAACAATATTTAAGATTTTTTTTACAAAATACCGTCCCGGCCAGGGTACAAAATGATTTTTTTTATTTCCTTTTAATACCAATTCAAGTACCTCACGTCATGTTTCCTCGATATATCTGAATCATTACAAAAAAAATCATTGGAATCCACACAGAGGTGCTCATGTTTAGCAGACCTAATAAATCTAAATTTATAGCCTAGTTGTATACTACCTAAGGGTATGGGCATATTACGTACTAGCTGTTGCCCGCGACTTCGTTCGCGTAAAATCTATCCCACGGGAACCGTATATTTTTCCGGGAAAGTCTAGCCTATTGCTATTCCTATGAAAGGGAAGGGAATAGGAAAGTCTAGACTATATTCTATCTCTGGGCAAAATTTCATCCAGATCCATCCATCCATCCAAACATTCCTCCGTCCATCCTCACAACCTTTCGCCTTTATAATATTAATAAGATTTTAGACGCAAGGTGGGGTAGATATTAGCTATATTTTAACTTCTTCAATTTACTTTTAATTACTTAGTTCCTGAATTCAACGTAGTTTGGACTAATGTATATGAAGTTAAGGTATGTTACGTACACAGTCGTCAGGCTCCACCTTAATCTCGATGTCAATGCAGCACTCGGGGAGTATGCTACTTGTGTTTTTTATGGGAACCAGCCACGTACTGCTGCATTCCTTTAAAGATGATGTGGCATCGATGGAAGGCTCGGTTTTTATTCTAAAACAATAAAATAGCGTGGATATAATAATTAGAAATAGCTGTCTGTTGTAAATCAAAATGACATAAAACCTTCTTTAGAAAAAGTTGAAATTTCTAATTCAAAAATTTCAACTTTTGAATTAAGCACACTATCCAATTCCTTATTTCAATATATACCGACCAATAAAAGAGATTTAAAAATTTCACCACTACTCGACGCTAGACGCAAAATCACACACGGGCTAACTCAAAATAATAAAACAAATATACATACATTTTTAAGCAATAGGGTAATAACTACAAAAATCCAATTTTCAGATCCAAACATGATTAAAACACAAGATTCCTACAATATCTTTCTTCTAGCTGCAAATAAAGAGCATAAATCTATACAGAACAGCAATTATTTCGCCCTTTCTAAAAAAAGTGTTTTATTGAGTTAATGCCTGTTTAGATCCAGGTGTGCGATTTGATTGATCTAGAATCTAGATCATTTTACTGATTATACTTTTATTTTATTACTAGCAACCCGCCCCAGCTCCGCACGGGTAGCAGTGACATCTTCAACAATCATCATCATATTTCAACCAATTTACGCAAAACCTTAACAAATTCTAAACTAAACCAAACCTTCCTCATAAATCGCTCTATCTATTGGTGAAAACCACATGAAAATTCTTTCAGTAGTATTTGAGTTTATCAGGAATAGACATACAGACAGACGCGGTGGGGGACTTTGTTTTATAATATGTAGTGAAGAATAACTTCAGCACTAGGTTTTACACTCACACGCTGGGGAAACGTATGATCTTCGATTATAATATTATGGCCAAGCTCTACCAATAAATAATAATAATTATTATTATTGTATTATGGACGAGTAGCAAACTTGCTGATGTGTCCACATCACTGCACTGGAGTAAAAGTCTATGGTGTAAAAGTTCGTGTATATTTTTACCCATCTCATTTTATGTTAAGAGCCATTTCACAAAATTTGAATGCTCGAGTTTAGGTAAATGACGGCAGCATTTTACATGTGTGCGTAGTAACTCACACAAACACAATGCAAGCAGTGTAGCGCAAGTGACGAGACAGACTAAACAATCTTGAGCTGTTATAATCGTAATGCACCTTTATTAGAGATTTATTAAAAAAATGATTTCATTTATGCGGTAGAATTAGACTAAAATATAACACGAATATTTGTGTAGATAAAACATAAAAAAAATGTATGCGTTTCAAAATCAAAATTATTTATTTCAAGTAAACCCATTATGGGTATTTTTGAATTGTCAGAAGGAGTCAGTCAGTATAAGTCGGTCGTGAAGCTAGTTGCCTGTTCCAAAACGGAGATCCTATGGAGAAGAACAGACAAGAAACTCCAAGGACACTCTTTTTCAACATGGTTTTTTTTTACAAAGTTTTTTTTTTTTTAGTTGTTGCATTGCATAAAAGTGCAATTTAATGTGAGGATAATGTAACATATATTGTTCTAAAATGAAAATCACAGAGCTGCTATGCAACATAGAAAACTAACTAAATACTTGTGACTACACAGTTTTCACATGTACAATTAAAATTTTTTAACAAGAAATAAAAAGCATATCATAACTACAATGTCAATGCAGGACCGGAATTTGGCAAGCATTCTTATCATCTAAATAATGATCTAGTTTATAATATGCTCTTTTACATAGCGTGCGTTTTATACAAGTTTTAAATTTCTTCTCATTTAGTTGAAGAATATTATCAGGTATTTTATTATAGAATTTGTCAGGTATTTTATTAAAGATGTTTGCACTTTTGCTAGCCTAAATTTTGGTTGAACTAATTTATGTCCATCTTTAGTAACATAATTATGTTTTCATAAATATATTGACAAGGCACCGTCAGGAATACCATTAAGGGATTCGCGACTACGTATATTATAAATGGCTCTCACAGCTCTTTTTTGCAGAATGAATATCGATTCTATATCTGCACCACGCCCCCATAATAAAATACTGTATGACATGACACTGTAGAAATAACTAAAGTATACTAGTCGCGCAGTGTCTATGTCTATGAATTGACAAACTTTCCTTACAGCAAATGGTGCAGAACTTAGCCGCTTCGAAAGAGATGTTAAGTGAGGGCCCCATTGTAATCTCGAATCTAGCAATAACCCTAAGAAAACAGTTTCATTTACAAAATCTAACTTTTGCTTATTTAATAAGATGTCACATTCACTATGTTTATCGTTAGGCAAAGAGAATCTTATACATTTAGTTTTTTTTCCATTTAGCACTAAATTGTTGGCAGTAACTCGATGAAAAATATTATTTACATCGTCAAAGCTATTGGCTCGTCTATCTACTTTATAAATTAATGATTTGCATTCAGCAAATAATGCTATTTTGGCTTTACTATCTAGTATATGGGGAAGATCATTAATATAGCCGTTTTTATGTCGTAAGTATATACATAGTTATAGGTATAGTTATAGTTTATGTCGTAAGTAGTCGGGTCTAAATTCTTTTAATATATTTTCTTACGTTAAATGTATATTTGTCGTAAAGGCTTCGATCTTGCTTTTCTAGGGTCTATTATTTCAGGTAATACACAATTTTGATGAAACCGAGTCAATTTAGGAAGCATTTTTTCATGCCAAAAAACGTTATCTCTAACAACCCTTAGGACTTTCAATTCAAAATCAGGACCAGTCCACACAGCAAATAAACATATATTTTTTTGTAATGTGCAACTGGCCCTGTACCTGGTAATACCACTCATGGTTTTGGTTTATCACGACCTGAGCCTGACTATCCAATTTAAAACATTTTAGTTTTTTGTTTGTATGGCGGTATCAGGATTAATTCCGAATAGTGAGATACGCACAATCCATCCGGTGTGGCGCCTAAATAAAATAGTTCCTCGTCTATAAAAAGACCACATTTTTCTATAATTATGTGTTCTTGCACACTGAGTTGTGCCAACGCCTTTGGTTGATTATCCCTACCGTGTTTTATTGAAAAAATGGGGTCCAAGTTGTTTATTTATTTATTTATTGCTGAACACAGGTACATAATTACTAAATATCTAAGGTGTTGCAGGATAATGTCCAAGCTATGTTCTGTCTGTTTGGGCATGCAACATTAGTTAAGTAGGTACTACATTATTTATAATAAATGTTAAATTCAAAATTACAGGCACTACATAATAACTTAGCAATAGAAACTTAGTTATACAAATCAAAATAAACTAGAATGTCATAGAAATTTCACAATTATGTCATATAAGAAATAAATTCAATGGCATGAAAATTAAATTAGACAGTATATTTATAAAATGTTATAATTCGATATCAATATTAATTCAAATTATTAGGCACAATCTAAACATGCATATTTGTTAGTCATTATTATTCAGGTACTCTTCCACTGAGTAGTAACTCTTATCAAGTAAGTACTCAAATAATTGTTTTTTCAAAATATTAATACTTTCTGCATTTCTTAGCATCTTTGGCAATTTGTTATATATTTTGGGAGCTTTTGCGAAAATACTTTTATGAAAAAGAGCAGTTTTACATTTTACTACATGTAGCTTATCACTCCGACGTTGGCTACTTATTTCCACAAATTTAGACAAGTTTAACCTTACAAATAGAGCTGTCTCGTATATGTATAATGATGGCATAGTGAGGATCCTCAAGTTTTTAAAATGTGGCTTGCAGCTGTCTGTAGATTTTAAGTTACAAATTGCTCGTATACATCGTTTTTGGCACTTAAAAACCAAGTCTCTACCAGTTCCATTGCCCCAAAATATTATGCCATATCTTAATGTATTTGCAACCAGACCATAATATGCAGTAAGGACAGTTGACCGACTCGACGTCTTTCTCAACATGTGTAAGGCATAGGAGTATCGGTTTAATTTGCTACATACTTTATAGATCTGTTTGTTCCATTTTAATGGGATTATTCCCACTGTCCACCCCCTGTTTGTCAACCCCGAGTGTAATTTCAACATTCTTAAGCGTTCCTCGTAAGTCTTAGTCGCTCGCCTTTGCACACTTTCCAGCGTGTCAATATCCTTCCCAAGGTATGGGTTCCAAACGTGAAAGCCGTATTCTAACAGGGGCCTAACATAAGTTTTATAAATTTTAACGAAAACTGAAAGTTTCATGTGTTGGAACGCACGTCGTATAGCTTATAGAAATGAATTTACCATTTTAACTATATTGTTGATGATATTGTCGAAAGTTTACGCGAATGTTACACATTGAAATAAAACTATTTTTCACGGATTCTATCGCGATTTATTTGGTGTTATTTTACTATCTATACTGATCCCGACGTTTCAGTTGCTTTTCAGCAGCCATGGTCACGGTCTACCCGTTTCATTTCAATATATTGTTGATGTTGTCAGCCCATTTTAAGTTGCTGGTCAAGATCTTTTTGTGTCTTAACAGACGCAACTGTAGTGTCACCTGTTGTGTATGGTACTTCAGGGTTGTTCTTGCCTATGCGCAAACTGTACATTTGGTTGCATTGAGTTCCGCAATCCACTTCAATCTTGTAACCTGTCCAGGTCCTGACTGAATGATAGGATCACCAAAGAACTTTCCATCGTCAGCGAAGAAACAAGACTCACACTCAATTAATGTAATCAAATCTGTAGTAAAAATGTTGAACAGGATAGGTGAGAGAACAGAGCCCTGGGGGACACCACTCAGGACTTTCATTGGCTCATATAGTGTGTTACCGACTCTGACTTGGCATGTTCATGCTAAAATTGTTGTGAAATACATTAATTAATTATAGATTCATATCAATTCGAGAAAAACAAAGTTCAAAATAATGTCAGTACATGTATAACTAATTGTAATATAATGTCAGTGTTGATGAGGTAAAATTTATACATTAATATTTATTGATGATATGCTATTCAAAAATACTGATATCAGAGATCTTTGCCGCGATATGACTACAATTTATTGAGATCGTAAAACACTTTTCTTTCAACAATTGCGACAATTTATTTTTAATCGTAGGCAACAATTATTTCTATAGAAACCTGCAGTGAGGTAAACAGAGTATATATTTATTTCTAGCAGCTACATTTTCTTTAGTTACATCTATATGCTTAACGAAGTAATCTGGGTGATATACAGACCTGCACAGTAATGGCAAGATGTTTTACTTTTTAAACACTAAGCTCTACAGATTGCACGCACACGTTTTTGAAGTGAAAACTTCTTTAGCGGCGTTGTGCACTTTTTGAGATGGGTAAAAAGTGTTAAACTCGCGTCAGGACACGTGACCTGCTCGAAAATACGTAAGAAGGCGCCGAGTTTCTTAAATTTAAAAAAATATAAAATTCGAAATTGAAACATTTATGAGCGGCCAGGAGCGCAGAACTTCCAGTATACCCTATATATACATTTAGATATATTATTACCTACTTTTTATTGTTAACCTAATTATATATATACAGATGTGTGTGTGTATGTATATGCAAATATATTGTGAAGTTGTTTTCACTTCTGACGTGCAGTCCTACGACTGACTTTTTTCTTTTTTTGTAATGTTAAGCTTTTATAATATTCCTTTGTCTATTCATTAAATGTTTGTAAAGTATGTTTTGCAGAGGCTGTGCAAACTATTATTGCTTAAAATGTTCGTAGGTCTGAATTAGGCTTTTAAGGTAAAAAAAAATGGAAATGTTGCCGTAACAAATTGAAAATCTGAGTAAAGTGAAAGCACTTTTTCCGTGGAATTTTTTAAATTTGTTTTGATGATTTTATGACAGGACGTCTATCACTGGTGCTGGATGTTAAATAAAAATTGATACATTGAAATCATCGAAGACTTGTTATTGGACGTGAAGTGGCCAGTCTTAAAGGATTCGAGTGCTTCCTCAAAGATGATTTTGAGATGTAATCAGTACGTGGGGAACCATGCTTCGGCACGTATGGGCCGGCTCGACCGGAGTGATACCACACCCTCACAGAAAACCGGCAGTGAAGCAACTTCCCTCCTCTTCCCCCCCCTTCCCCTACTTCTACCTTAAAGGCCAGCAACGCACTTGTGACTCTTGAGTTGCAGGTGCCCATTGGCAGCGGTATGTCACTTACCATCAGGTGACCCGTTTGCTCGCTACACTATAAAAAAAAAGTACGAAATTTTCCATTGCGAGATGCAGGATCTGTGTTTACTATGTATGTAGTTCGGCTGATATTCGTAAGATGGCGCTGAAATAAATCTATTTAGATCAAACATAATAGTTGCAGCACTATTATTAAAGCAGATTAGATGTCATATATACGATATATCTATATATTAATACAAGAAGAGAATTCGTTGTACCCATTTTTAGGCAAATTTTTTGCGGACGGAGCAATATGAAATTTGGAATATTTAAAGCTTATATTTAGACGAAGTACAAAAGTAATCAATATGTATCATAAATTGAAAGTATTATACGAAAACGGCTACAAAAAGCTACAGTACAGTAGGGAAAACCTATACAATGGCAGTTCAAGTTACACTGAACGATATAAATTGAAACATATACTTAATGCTAATAAATTATGATCGAATTTAGACCACCAAGCCATCTGTAGTTATTATCTAATATGATATCTGTGATTCAGCGAAAACATTCGATAATATAAGACAGGAAATGATAATTCCTATTTATCATGAACTAATGAATCATCAAAGGCGATTTTTCGTTTGTATCCAACGTTCTAGACAAGGAAAAACTATTATGTCGGTACGTATTGATGGGAAACTATGACTCTGCTGTACTCTGCTAAAAGTCGATGCTATCATCCACTTTTTAGCAGAGTAAGAAAAAAAGGATTTAAATTAACATTTTTAATAAACAGTTGAAGGGTGGTTAAATGTCTTATATGAGCAATAGAAGATTTTTTAGAACATTACAGTTAAAGAGGCGGCGAAAAGGGAACGGGAGAGAACTAGCAGTCTCCCGTCCCGCACAGGACACGTGATCTACGCGCGCTTTGACATCTAAAGGGGACACGGCTCCCACTTACGTCTGCGAGACTACCTTGCTTTATGGGAAGGCAGTCAAGTCTGTCGGGGGTCCAGGGAGTTCCTTCCTAGGTTATACCTGAGCCCTCGGCCATAGACACCCGTGACGGAACACCTTGTGGTTTTAGTCGGTTCGATATACAAATCAGACTTGGGTAAAAGAGCTACATAAGAGCATTTATGATTATAATTGTTTTTATTGACAAAAGTGTGTTGTGATCACAGGCAGGTTTTTAGTCGGTAAGAGTCCGGGAGTCCTCCCAAGGGCGGAGGAAATCTATGGATCTTCTTCCACCCCACCCGTCAAGTATCGTGAATTGAATGTCTCAATTTAGTTTTTCTTAATTATTTGCATCCAGCATTAAGCCTCTCATCTCTGTATATCTTATCTATAGGCTTGTATTCAGCTCGTTCAAATTAACAACTTCTTATTAACATTTGGGGCCATTCATAAAGTACGTCACACGAATTTCATGATTTTTGGACTCCCCCCCCCCCCCCGTCTTTGTCACAGGTGGTCACATTTGTGAGACCCCCCGGTGTCTCAATTTTACACCCAGAACTGAAAAGAGCAGTTCTAAATATTTTTTTTAATAAAAGTGTAGTAACGTGTCTAGTCTTTCGTTTACAGGTAATGTTTTGTGTTTTATAGTTTAGATTTCGACATGTGACGTCAAGAAGCTTATGACCCCCTACCCCTTGTCACACAATGTCACACTTCATCGACCCCCTCCCCCCTCAACGTTTGACATAATTTATGGATGGCCCCTTTTTTGCCCGGTGGAATTCTTGGCCAATATTTTTCCCTGGGTTTTAAGGACGTTGTTTGGTGTTATATAACATTTTATTTCAAATTGTTTTTAAGATCTACGGCGATAATACTATGAGTAATCTTATGTTACTAATGTTATCACTTACCAATACAGTTTTACGATATTTACGAAATAGATTGTCTTTTATTACAAATGACAAGTCAGTACAAGTGCACTTATACTAACTACTTGTTTTGGCCCACGGCTCTGCTCATGTTAGTGCAGATTTTGTCAATCAATTGAGGTATCTCTCGAGGGCAGTACTTTCTTCTAGATCAAATGTATCTTATCCTCTTTTCTGTACCTCTGATAACGTGCATGCAAAAAACAGCCCTGTACCAAAGAAACTCCTATGTGATGTGTGGTCGTATATACAATGCTATCCCAGGGAATTTAAAGCAATTCTCAACCTCAGTTTTTCTAAAAAATCTTAAGGCCTATAAGCCACATACAAAGAACCTTTTATACTGTGGAGGAATTTTTAAAATGTAACATACGATATATTTTTTTCTTCGTAATAACCATAGTTCTAATATAATAGTAACTTATTTTATTATATAGTGTAATTAATCCATGAAAATGATCTTGATTAATTATAGGTATAATAATATTAGATGATGAGTATGGTTGTGACTGAATATGTATATTTATTGATAAATGAATTGACATGCTATAAACAATTATACAATGTAATTAATTTAATTTATAATATAAAACAATCTGTATTACAACTATTTGCATGTTAAAAATATGACAAAAATGTGCTGAACTATTGTAATCCTTGATTTGTAAGAACCTATGTACTTACCACATTTTACTGCAAATAAAGATATTCTATTCTATTCTATTCATGATGATATGCTGAGTAGTTAAGGTGTCAAAACATTTGTAATATGAGTTAGGAGGCACCCATCAAAGACATGCTTAAAACTTTAAAACTTTTGTATGATATTAGCAAAATATAAATATCATCTTTTCGTAGATCTTCATACAGTGTATTATTCAAGGCAATGGTGCGTAATTTCAATCTGGAAAAAGCAACCGGATGACTCTTGGTATTTGAGTTCCTCAGGCAATTTGGAAACTTTTTTGTATAGTGGCTCATAACCTCATAATGGACGAAATTGGGAAAAAAGGGTCACAATGTAAAAAAATATGTTTAGAAACAGAATAGAAAGACGGTAGCATTGATTCATCCGAAACGTACGGACGGATTTTTTTAAATCGAAAGAAGTTGTTCCTTTTAATATTCAGTAACTTTACTCTTTACATGACGATTATGAATTACATTTGGGTCACCATCTTGGATCATACTCTAAAATATGGCTTGAGTTTCCGTAGACTTCAAAGTCTTTGCATTTAATTTGGCATCACATTGTTTACAACATGCATCAAATCTGATGAAATTATTTTCAGTTGCATAGCTGTGCTTAAAAACCCATGAACATGTTGTATTTATATGGCGCCACGGTAGTTGGGCTATGATCGTAGTCCGTTTCTGCTTTGGCAAGTTACATCGTTTTGTAACAAGGCTTATTTGGATTATTGCGTGCATAATAATGATCTTTAATTGGTCGTATTTGTTCCCAAATTAATGGCTCTACATCTAAATATACTTTTGAGTTACTTCGTTCTTTATCAGATGATGGCGTGACTGTGTTGTTATAACTTTTCTCGGAAGAAGAGTTGCTACTTTGATCATTAGTCACACTTATTGTTTAAAAAAAGGGCTTTGGTTGTCAATCGACTGGAGAGATTTTTACTAATTTCTTTAAAAATCTTACTTGTTGAAAGTGTTTTGTGCTCTTTAATATGATTTTTAGCTGTTCTTCATACTTTATAAATTCAATCTTCTGTTCTTTTAGAGATAAAGATAAAACTTTCCACGTTTTTACGTAAATTTTTTGTAATTTTAATTAAATTCAACCACTAAAATAGCACGCAGACAACTATCAATTTAGTACACAATTCTCGACATAAATAAAAATATGTGACATGTGAGGGTAGAAAACAAATCATAGATACAACGCAATTGTCCACTAAAACATTTAACATTTTAACCAAAAACAATTATGTACACCTAGATACATATAATATCATAACAATTACTTTGTTAATAATAATAATATATCATAGAGGAAAATACACAATCGTTTTACAAACAAAATGTTATTTTCATTACACAATATTATCTGTTTTTCCTAGAGATATGCGTTAGCAACTTTGCAGACGTGCTATTTTGGTCCTACAGGCGCTTAGTGCAAATTCTTGTTTGAAATTATTTTCTGTTTATGTAAGCGTTTCTTTTAGTATATTTAATTGAAAATAAAATAAAAAACGCAAAAGGAACATTTATTTGGTTTATTTTAGAATATTCTGAGCATCCTACCAGAAAACATATACGTGGCCGGGCTGCAACGTATACAGTACTTCCCGGCTACAAACAAGTGCTTTTTAACAAGATATGTTTGTGGTACATTTAATCTATTCATTGGTACTGTAAGAACAATAAAAAACCGGCCAAGTGCGAGTCGGACTCGCGCACCGAGGGTTCCGTAAAATATTTATATTATATGATGTAACTAAAAATATATGGTTTTAGCAATTTTATATTATTGCCACCTGTATATCATTCTACTTTCGCCCGTTCTCCTCTGACTTTTCGATTTATACGCGTTTACGCAATTAATTATCACTAATTTTGCAGATCTAATTGCTTTTCAAAAAATTGGTTGACTTCAGCTAACCATTAAATTAGTTCGAAGAATTTGTGGTCTATTGTTTCGTATTTTGATGTTTGCTATATTAGAATAAAAAATGTGAGTGGAGTCGTGAGTGGTATTTGTTTTGTTTGCTGTCCAGTTTCTAAAAATGTAGCACCTCGATTAGAATAAAAAATTCCAAAAGTGGTATTCATATTTATTAAAGATATACGGGTTTACTCAGGCGCCAGACACCGACGCGACAGGTTGCTTCAAGTCCTTGATAGAAAGCCCTTTATGTTGGACCCAAAACTAGTAGATCATCCAAGAAATACACACGTCAATTTAATGTGAAAACTAGCTAACTCAAATCTTCAAGATTATCTACAGAACTTGGAAATCATTTAGATCTCAATTATTTTGTCGGCATAGCCGATAACCACGTATATTCTTAATATTGAACTTGGCTCCCATTTTTACATTTATGTTTTTGATGGGATTTCATTACTTTTTGTAAATAAATAATTATTATTCATCATTTAAAAGTTTTCTTTTTTGTGCTATTTTGTACATTTTCTTGAACATTAGAAATATCCTATTCATTGATAAATCTTTCACTACATTTTGGTAATGATTCTGTACATTTTCAAAGTGTCTGTTAAAAGTTAAAATAAGTAAAAAATTCACTGTTATTGATTTTTTCCTTTGCATACACACAATTACCCAGCTGGACGTCAAATTTCAAATTTCAAGATCATCGAGAAGTGGGTTAGGATTTTGATCTATATGCCAGTCAGTAATAAAAATGCCGATTTTTAAACGATATATCTCAATGACTGTTTAAGCTGTATTTATTAAATAGATTATGAGTTATAAAGTGGTCAAAAGTGGCTCCAAATGGTTCATGTAATATAACACACGGCTGTTGGGTCGCCCGTTAATTTTACTTGAACTTGGCTTGAATTTGTTGTATAATTCCAGATAGTCGGTTTAAACTTTTTTTAACACGCTTTGCAGACAAATCTTGGAGGTAAATTTTAACCTACTTCAATTGTGTTCGGATGACAATACTATAATTTGACATCTTGAACTAATCTGATGATGGATCCAGGAGGTGGATAGTGGAACTCATCAATGGCTACAAGTAAACTCCTCGAGTTTTGGCTCATATGATTCGTTTTGACGAGTCCAAGAATTGGACTTGGCAACGATGGTCTGATTATAAAGCCATAAGGTTGATAATGGAATTCTTTTTTAGGTCTACTTTCATATCGAGATGCTGAAACGACTTACTTCACAAAAAATAATATAATTCCGAAATATTACAGAGTGATAAGTTGTGGCCACTTATCACCTGTGTTTTAATATAATCTTATCTGATATCTATGCCGCTATCATCTATAATGGAACCAGTCGATATTTTGTTAGTATACATCGTGTTCATACAACTAAAATCACTCGTGAACAAATTGTGAAGAAAAATAACAAAATGTGTTGTATAGGAGAATGTATCATCAAATATTTGCTTACAATAAGCAATTTTATATTTTCTGTGAGTATTTTTATTTTTAAAAATAAAAAATGAGGTTAATAAGTTAGATTATTTTCTTTGTCTTGTGGTCATTATTAGGAAATAATTTAACACTATTATCTTTATTACTGAATATTGTTAAAACTGTCTGGTTTTTTTAAGAGTGGCCGTGAGTCTATTTGGGTGTTGATCTACAATTTTTTATTATAATAATATTTTTTTAAATAGACCATGTCGAATAATTGATGATAAATTTTATGACATAAAAATATTGAATTTGATATACTTGTTAAATGGTATATATTAATACGTGAAGATAATCCTTTGTACTCTTTTTTAAGAAATTTCGTGAACATGAATTTTGTAAGTTTATATATAGAAAAAGTGCAAAAAGCTAAAATTTTTAATCAAAAATTACGTGAAAACGGCTTAACGAAATTCCGCGCGTCCAGTATATGTGATTCCCTGTCATGGTAAGTAAGTCTATACAATGACAGCTCAAGTTATACTGGTCAATGAAAAAACCATGGTCGAAATTCGACCACCACGCGATCTCTAGTATTTGTTGGTACACCACTTAGAGGGCTAGACACATTAGGACCTTTATTTCACTATGTTAAATTACAAATTAAGGGTTTTCTATCCATTCGTCGTGAATAACGCAAAGCATTTAATATTTTAGAAAAAAACGTCATTTTGAAAATTCAAAATATGACATAAATGAAATTATAGGTAATCAACAGTAAGTGTGGTAATTAAACATTAGAAATTGTCTAGACATGTCTGTGTTAGAATGGAATTAAGTAGTAAAAACATACTTCAGTGCCATCTAGCGAAGGGCAGCTAAACTGTGTAGCAATTACTGATCCTGGATCCTACTCCTAACAATTCAAAAGTACCTATATGTAATTGGTTTTATTGGAATAAATGGTTTTGATTTGATTAAATTCCCATGGCAAACGAATTTAATCAAATCAAAACCATTAACCGTTGGGATAGTCAAAAAATTTAACCAACTTCTTTTTTTTCAGATCCTAGGCCTGGTTATCTTAGGCTTGGGTGTAGCAGCTCACATACAGCTGAACGAAATCACAGATCTTATTCCTATCAATCTAAGTGTTGTATCGATAGGAATTATGGTTTTGGGATCATTTGTGTTTGTCATTGCCTTTCTCGCATGCTGCGGATCTATCCTAAAGTCTATGTGGATGTTGATAACTGTAAGTATCTTATTAATCTGTTGAATACTGCTCTTAACGCATGAATGAATGATATTATAAATAGATCTTTTCAGAAACTTTAACATGTTAAATAGTTGGGGTAATTTTTTTAACAAAAAATATAACTAAAAAATGAACAAATAAATACTTAATGTAATGTAATGTAAATACTAAAACCTTCCTGAAAATATGTAGAATATGTTAGTGAAGCAATAATAAAAGTTGGCCAATTACTTTTTAAGAAATACGCGGACATACAAACGTACATAGGTACATACGGATAGAATACAGAACCAGTATTTTGAAGTCTGTTAAAAATAGAGATGGTGCCGACATTTCTGATGATGAGTATAATGAAGCTGAAGAGTTATTTGTTTTAGTGTTTGTTTAAACGCGCTAATCTATGGTCAGATTAAAATCTATAAACGAAATATCGACTAAAAAAATACAGATGATTAAAAATACTAAATCTTATTTATTTCAGTATTCTATCTCCATGTTGATCTTGGCTGGTATCAAAATATATATAACAGTGGTGATGTTCAACTTTCTAGATGACACTTTAAATACAGTGTCCGGATGGATTAACGATGGTTTTAACAGTCAAAATCCAAGCCAGGCGTTTATAGCTTTGCAGCTCTTTGTAAGTTGTTTTTACATTTAAATATTACATATTATCATCTTCTCTCTACCCTTTACCTAAATTTATTTCGGTACCAATATTTTCTCTTCTTTAATTCTCTGTCATTCGTCATTTCACTGCTTACTCCCTTCCTAACCATAGCCTCCTTCACGCTGCCTATCCAAATGTTGATCCGTCATCTACTCTCGTAGTCGTCAACCCACTTTCCAGGATCCAATCTAACCAGACATTTACGATGTGAACCCAATTATGTTTTTATTAAAAACAATTGTAGTTTTGACTGGCTGCGGTAATGCAGTTCTGGTTTTGTAACCTACGATGGTATTTGCAAGATAAATTTGATGAACAGTGAGGGACAACATTTTCGTACCATCATTTCCGTACCACTTTTCTCGTAAATAAAATGGTTTAAGTATAAATGTAAAAAGTATAAATAGATAGATACATACATAGCCTCACACCTGTATCCGCGAAGAGGTAGGTAGAGGTGTATTAAATACCCATATTTTTGCCAACTGTAATTTGACAACAATCATGTAATAGCAAGCCTTTAGGCGGGGACTTTGGGAATTGTAGATGGGAAAATTGTGAGTATATTCAAAAGAGAAAGATCGGTAAGATGGGAAGGCAATGGAAGGTAAGATAAGCTAGATTAGGGAGTGTAAGAACAGCTCGAGAAGGTCAGGGTCTTATACCTGTAACTCGAACTGGAACTGTTAGCGGGATGTCCGACTCCTATGACGAATTACTAGTAGTTTTAAAAATAAAATATTATTCTACATAGTGTACCGATCACGACATTCAGCTGGGATACTTCGCGATGCCACAATCACGTCAAAAAGTACCCACGAAGTCGGGTTAAACAATGACATTACACAAAGTCTTTTTCCAGTTCCAATGCTGTGGTACAACAGGTCCAAACTCGTACGGGAACAACACCCTACCACCCAGCTGCTGCCCAGACACCATCGCAAACCAGTGTGAGGCAGGCGATGCTTTTGGAGGTTGCACAGACCTTGTGGCATCTTGGTTCGACACATACGGCGGGGCTCTTGGCGGGATCTTGATTGGTGTTATTATTTTTGAGGTAAAGCCGTTAAATCTATACAAATATAATAAAGCTGAAGAGTGTGCGTGTGCTGTTCCTTGGTTGAACAAATCTCTATAACTACTGAGCTACTGATGGCCCAATTCTGAAGGAGGGTTATACGTTATTTGACATCACGGTACGATCTTTAGGAGCCGAGCACTGACCATAAACGCTGGCGAAACTGTGGGGAACCTATACCTTATAGGATCACTTTGTTGTCCGTCCGTCCGTCTGTCTGTCTGTCAAGACCCTTTTTCTCAGGAACGCGTGGAGGTATCAAGCTGGAATTTATATCAAATACTCAAGTCTACTGTCCCTTGGGGCTGTGAAAATCAAACTTCTAAGCCAACGCAATCAAAAGATACAGCCGTTTATGCACTCAACTGATTCTTTCAACACTCGGAAGGGAATCAAAACCTACAGGGTACTTCCCGTGAACTCAGAATCTTGAAATTTGCGAAAACCGTATATTTTTAGTTACATCATATAATAAAAATATTTTACGAAACCCTCGGTGCGCGAGTCCGACTCGCACCTGGCAGGTTTATTTTTTCTTGCGTGGAAAGCCCCACGAGTCCTGAATAATACCACTGGCGGCGCAGCTGTCCGCGCAGCAACGCCACACGTCACCTCACGTCTCACGATTAGCTGCACCTACCCTACCATGCCGAGCATGAACACTGTTTTGAACATTCATGTTGTGCCCTTGAATAATGATGGTTTTCAATAATCTCTTTCTTTTTGTTTCAGCTGTTGTGCATGATTTTTGCGTGCCATGTGGCCAATACTATCAGAAACAGCAGATTAAAAGCATAAATAAAATTGAAGACTTGTTGTATTAATTAGTTACGTACTAAGTACTAACATTTTTAATAAAGTTTTAGTTACTAAATAGGATCGGTTTATTAACTTTTAAACTTTTTGCAATTTGTATGTATATTTATTAGTGTCCGACCGAAACTGGTTTTTACGACCGAAACCGAATTTCGGCATCGGTCTCAGTTTCGACCGAAACCGAAACCGAAACTGAAACTTTCTTACAGAGATCATGTTTTGAGAGAAAAATAAAAAAATGTTTTTATAATCAGTCAGTTTTATTTTTTTTTCTTTAAATCACATAGCTTTAATAATGCTCTAAATTATAACTTACATACTTATTTAAGTTGTTACCTAATATCACAATAGTTATAGGTAGGTACTTTATATTTAAGAAATAAACAACACAATATAAATCACTTTTATCTTAAAAACTTCTTCTAAACTAAATTCGTCATTTTGTATGACACTTCAACAAAACACTTAAAACAAAAGCTAAACGACTAAATTATAAACTAATCGTAATATTGCAAAACGCGATGACTAGATACTAATAATGTCAAGTAGGTATCTGTAATTATTTGTTATTTCTTATTAATATTCATGGTTAAACAATCTTATATTATAGGTAAGAAACAATAGTTTATCAACATTTACGCCCCGCAGATTGCTCCTTCTGTTTGAATAAATTTGTCCAGCAGCACTAAATAATTGTTCACTGGAAACACTCGTGGGTGGAGCTGATAAGAATTTCAGTGCCACCTTTCTCAAAGACAGAAATGGACTAGACTCCCAGTAAGAATAAATATCTGCACTTCTCTGTAACCTAGGCTCTGACAAGTATCCTTGAATAGTTAGCTTAATTTGGATTAAACAATCACTGTTCTCCACACCTGAAGTTTCTATTAAGTTACAAGTAAATTTATCATGGGCGTCCCAAAGCCCTTCTGCTTTTTCGGAAGACGCTATTCTAGATGAACAAGATGGCTGTGGTTCTCCAGCATGACAGTTTTCATTTATTGTATCGCTAACATCGTCCGTGCAAATCCTCAAATGGTTTTCTATTTCCAAAGTGGCAATGTCAACTTCATCAGAATTCAGATATGTACTTTTAAATCTTGGATCCAGTAATGTTGAAGTTATTAGAGCAGGATGTCCTTTGACGTACGCAAATCGTCGATTCATTGATTCATGCAACCGTGTTTTCATGTTTCTCATTATTTCGCTTTCATTTTCGTCTCTAGTTTGCAGCTTTCTATTTAATAGTGATATCAAAGGAATAGTAAGGGAAATACATGCGTTATCGTATGACAGATCAAGTGTAGCTTCATAAAAAAACTTTAGTACCTCAGTAAGATTCTTTATAATTTCCCAGTCCGAAGGCGAAAGAATGTCAATACGGCCATGTTCCAAGCTGTATAAATTTATGGCAGTTTTTTGTTCAAACAATCTTGCTAACATGTTGTAAGTACTGTTCCATCTAACTTCAATATCTTGAATTACTGAGTATACTGGTAATCTACATTGATTTTGACATTCAGTCAATTTTCTAGAAGCCTGCTCGCTTCGTTTGAAGTGCCCTACTATATGTCTGCAAGTTTTAATGACCTGTTCATGTTCTTCCTCCGAAAACAATGCATCTTTTACAACCAACTGTAATGTGTGTGACATGCAGCCTAAAGATTCAAATTGACCCCGCATAGCGCTGAACATATTTTTTGCATTGGCACGTAAAGGTAGAAATAGTTTATTACCGATATTCCATTTGCCTATAATTTCTCGTAAATTTTCTTCAATATATGATCCGGTGTGGTCATTCTCGAGTACTTGAGCACCTAGTATAACTTTAAGGCGTTTTGGTCCAACAATAAAATGGCCAGTGAGACTTAAGAGTGAGCATGTTTTAGGAGGATTTGTCCATATATCACAAGTTCCACTCATCCACTCACATTTAGTAATCAAATCCTGTACTTTTTTGTAACTTTTTCGTAAGTTTGTGGCATTAAAGTGGTTCTAAAATATTTTTCTGATTTTAAATTGTACTTTTGGGGACCATGAGGATCTGTAAAATTAAGTCTTTTGAATGCCTCACTATCTACTAAAGAGTATGGAAGCATATTGACAAGTATTAAATCCATGATATTTTTATCAATTTGCGTGATATTTCATGATGATCTGGCCATTTTGATGATTTTGAAGCTTGCGTCTGCGCGTGCGCGATGTCAGGGATTGTGGTCTGCACCAGTTTGCTACCACTGCCTCTGTCAATGGTGGTTACTGAGTTTTGTGAATCATATCGCTTTAATTTAGCTTCACATTTGTGCTCGTCGATTTCCAACTGACGTTTTAGATGTTGCTTATGTTCTGTTTCATGGAATTTATTTTCAACCCGGAAATAGTTTGCCTTCTAGGCTCTGAACTTCCTAGTGAATATAATTTATTGCACTGTTTGCACTTAGCATTAGACAAATCAGATGAACTTTGCTCGAAAAATTGCCAAATGCTGTTTTTTAACGACATTGCCCTTTTATAATCGATTATTGAATACTACAACAAAAGAAAGATTGTCTGTTAGGTTTGTAGATATTCGTGGACTATTATGAATAAGGTTTTGAACCGAAAACCAGAAATAAAATAATAATTTTATTAAATGAAAAACAATTATCTAACTGTACTTGCTACTTGGTTATATTGGTAATAATGATTAAGTTTTATGTTGAAACTCTAAATCCTTAATATTATCGCACTATAGTATAGTATATATCACTATAGTAAGTACCAAGTATTAGGTACTTGGTACTTAATGTTTGTTTACGTACAGTATTAGCGAATATGTTAAATTAACCATAAAATATGTAGATAGTCATGTTAAACTTGATTCTACTATAATATATGTATTAGTTTGTTATATTAGATTATTTTTCGATGTTTACTACCTACTCTTATACTATATGACATGATAAAACTTACCGAATTCAAAACAAATCACAGGAAAACTCACAATAAACAAACTGCACTGCAAACACAAACAAGTCACGACATGATTAGGCACGTGGACGCGGCAAAATGTCTTCGTCGGTTGGATAGAATTTACCGCGCGGAACATGAGCGAGCACAGAGCGGGAACTCCCGAATGCAGTTTCGGTTTCGGTCGTAGTTTCGGCAGGTTTACCGCCGGTAACTAAACCGAAACTAGATTTTTTGCCGAAACTCGACCGAAACCGAAACCGAAACCGAACATTCGGTCGGACACTAATATTTATGTAAGTATACGTGTGTCACGTTATAGATATTACATACCTTTGAATTGCCTTTTTTTTTTTTTGTTGACGAGGTGGAAGATCCTACATGAATGTCCTCCGCCTTGGGGAGGCGAAGGGGTCTGTTGGACACTTACCGACTAAAAACCACCCCGGTGTTCCACTACTTGCCTATGATCAGGGGAGCGAGAATCGCTATTGCATTCTTCCGCAACAAAAAGCCAATGTCATGCGGTATTCCCAGGCGGTCAACCATCCAAGTACTAACCGCGCCCGATGTCGCTTAACTTCGGTCGATCGGACGAGAACCGGTGTGTTCAACATGGTATGGACGTTGACACCTTTGAATTGCATGATGATTCAACCAAGTTGTACTGTCCGTGGTCACAAGCTGACTGACTTAGTATGTAATACCTATTCCATGACCGCATTAATTCCTGTATGTATACATGAATAGGAACATTTTATTCTATTTTATACAACTAAAAATTATGGTTTGATGAATGAAAACATTGTGAGACAGTTGTGTGACAGAGTTGTACTGATACATTAAAACAATAAATGTAACATGTTGGTACAGTATTTGATTGTAACGTCAAAGATTGCTGGTTCGATTTCTGCTCAGTACAAATATTTAAAACTATGTCATACACTACTGAGCAAACTTCTTCTAAGGTTTTGAGTTACTGTTTAATTAAATATAATTTTTTAAAGATCTCATTTTAATTTTATTCAACTTTTATCATATATATTTTTAACCGACGAAAAAAAAAGGAGGTTCTCAATTCGACCGTATATGTATATTTATATATATATTTTTTTTGTATGTTCAGCCCTCTCTCCGTTATTTATGAACCGATTTTGATTATTCTTTTTTTGTTAGATAGGGTATACCTCAAGGGTGGTCCCATGTCAAGGAAGTCAGGATCTGATGATGGGATCCTGATAAAATTGAGAGAAACCCTAGAAAATTGTGGGAACGAATAGTGTTTCTGTTTACTTTTCATTACTTTATCAGGTTCAGAAATCATCACATCACGTCGCTGAGCTGATGATGAAAAAAAAACATCAAATAAAAATCTTTTTAACAAAAAGTCAAGCCAACGAAAATAACTAAAAAGCAATAAATAAATAAACCTCTTAAGTCTTGAACTTATTTACACAAACTGTCAAATTTTATATAGTATAACTAAGTAAGTATAAGTTTATGATTGATTTTTTGTTAAAAAGATTTTTATTTCTTTTGAAGTTGCTGATATTTATAAGGGTTTTGCTAATTGTGAAAGCTTATAATTTGTAATCAATTCTTCAATTCTTGTCCGTTCTTATATATAAATAAATAAAATTGGAGAGTCTACCATTGTTGGGCAAAATTAAATTGTTCTTACAATTAAAGATTAACAATGGATTAATTGTGACTACCATGATTCACAATTAATTAATTGTTTATTGTGACTGCCACGATTAACAATTAATGGTTAATTTGCAAATATATGATGGAAAATGTTTTAATTTTGATAAACATACAAATACATATCTATATTTATAATATAAATATATACATACATAAATGTATGTTTATATATATGTTTGTCATTGTGTACAACAGTCACAAGACTGATTAATTGTTCAATTTTAATTGTTTTGTGTAAATAGTTAAAAAGTTATTTGTGATTAATTTAATTGGATCTTGCAATTAATAAAGTTTAATCTAAATAGTTTAATTGTAAAGTGCAATTAGTGTTTAATTGTTATTAATATCAATTGCAATTAATTTTTTAATCTCATAAACGCGGGTGATACTTTGGGGTAGAGCTAGTGTATACGCGCCTAAAACAGTACAGAATTACTTTTAATTTACCTACGAACAGTATAGCTTTAACACCTTTTTGCCATAGGTGCTACGGACAGCCCACTGTGCAATGCATGCATGAAAACAGACTTAACAGCAACCCATGTACTGATTCACTGTCAGGGGGTTGCAGAATACCAGGCTAAGTACCTTGGCTCGCCACTCTCCAAATTCGTTGGTAACGTGAAGGGGTCACTTTATGTTACCGACGTAAAGTGACAAACGGGATTCTTCGGGGAGTTAGGGTGGCTCATTTCAATCATCAGTCTATCGCCGTCCACTGCAGGACGAAGGCCTCCCCAAGGTGGCTCGAATAGTTTTTATTCCCACCAAAATTCCCACAAAAACCGCAAAAATCAGTGGAATCAAAACACATAATTAATTTTTTAACTTTCGTGTTCCAGGATATAATTATGTATTTATACGGCCAGTGCAACCTGGTCAAAACGTCAGGCAATTCGAAGGTATGTAACACCTTTTCATTCGATCGCTTTAATTCCCATATAAATACATAATTAAAACAAATAATCATTAAAATTTGAATACGACATATCTGTCAGGTCAGCTGGCATCTAAATCAATTCCCACAAAAACACAGTGATGATTGAATAATGAGCTGATAATAAGTTTTGCTTTCTTCCAGGATCTATCTTATTATATATGGTACTTGAATGAAATGTACATTATTGCAATAAAAAGCTCTTATACAAAGCCTACCGGCGACGGAAAAACAATTTTTTAATTTTTTTTTTTATGTTATAGTGGGCCAACGAACAGATGGGTCACCTGATGGTAAATGACTACTGCTGCCCATAGGCACCTGTAACTCGATGAGTCACAAGTGCGTTGCCGCCCTTTAAGGTGGGAGTAGGAGAAGAGGGGGAGGGGGGAAGAGTGGGAAGAGGGGAGAGGGGAAGGACGGGAATAAGGAAGAGCCTTCGGTAACCTCACTCACGCGGCGAAATGCAATGCAAGCATTGCTTCACTGCCGGTTTTCTGTGAGGCTGTGGTATCAAGCGGAGTCGAGCCGGCCCATACGTGCCGAAGCATGGCTCTCCCACGTATACTTTTTCGTTTAAATTTAACTAGCTAGAATATAAAGCCATACACTCTTTACCTAAATTGTGACTGTCACAAATTTCATTATAGTTTATAAAAGATGTATAAGTAAGAAAATAACAGATGGAAGCTGCTGCCAAAACGTACGATTAAAACATTAACAAAGTATACCTATGTAAGAGTCGGCGAATGATATTAAAAATAGTACGACCATCACTCAATTATAATTAATGTTTAAACAATCAGAACGATTGATACTAAGTGAATAAATAGATATATATTATAAATGTTACCTGGTATCAGGATTTGGCACGTCTATTTCCGTTTTAATGTTAATAAATTCGGGTTCACCGCGATCGCCAGACGGCTCCAAGTGTATTTCGGTTTCAACTTCTTTCGGTAAGTCTACCGGTTCTTCCTTCACACTAACACCCTCCATAGCTGCTATAGGATTTTCACATTCCATGAAACCTTTCAATACATTTTTTATCGAACTATGCAAAGAATATTCGAAAGCGCCACAGAGAAATCGACCAAGAATAATATTTGTTTGACATATTTGACAGCAATGTAGAATGTTGCTAGCACAATTGCCAGTGAATATAATTTATAATTTTACACTGACCTTTACATAGAAGTTAGTGAAGAAAATCCTAACTAATATCATAATTATAAACTCACATTCGCATTTAAGCGAATGTGAGTTTGTTTGTAAAGATTTCACGCCTTTACCACTCAAGTCATCATCATTTCAAATGTACCTACAGTTTCTCAGGGAACAGAAAAGGACGTATGGTTTCAGAGGGATAGAAAAATAACTGTAAATCGAGCGAAATCGCGGGCTGAAGCTAGTAATCGTATATAGTAATAATAATAACTTGACACATCTTACACATGGCCGTCTGACCCCAAACTAGGCAGAGCCTGTACTATGGTAACCAGACCGCTGATAAACATATATATCACCATCTGGCTACCCTTGTCCCAATTTTATTTGGGGTCGGTGCAAAATGTTTTATTTTTCAATTCTACTCTATCACTCATTATTTCACTGCTTACTCCCTTATCTATATCTTCTTTCACACAGTCCAGTAATCTTCTTTTTCTCTTGTACCCGTCAACTTCCTTAGATAGAACTCTCTTCACCACATTTTCCTTATCCATACGCATACGCATCACATGTCCACACCATGATAACCTATTGCTACTTAGCTTTTATCCACTGGTGCTACTGCTGCTACTACTGGTGCTAAACATAATGTAGTGCTGATAAACATATTTGTATATTTCTAAATACATAAATATTATAATAAATTACACTTAGGCAATTATATTTTACATACATACATATTATATTACACGTATAAAAACTTGCATTACTGACAGTGGAGACAACTTCGAAAAAAAATCACTATCACACAATCAACAATCTTATACCATGGAAATATCTAATATTACAGCTCGATTACGCAAAATGATATAATATGAAAAAACGACACCACTCTGCATTCTTTAACATACTAAAATCTGCACGTATACACGTACACATATTTTGGGTACCAGTGTTTAATAAATTAATTGTTAAATCCTTTACGTCAAATGTCGTTTCAAAGTTAATCAACTGACTAATTGAGGTCCGTATCCGTATTCGTGGATCTAGACCCCAATATCCGTAATCGTGTCCGTATCTGTATTTCCGGATATACATTCTTAAAGATCCGACACATCACCAGTACAAATTACCATTATTTATTTATTTACTTGAAGTCTTCAGTTTTGTACATTAATCTACAGTCGAGAAAACTTAGAGGAGGTAGGCAAGAGAAGACAAAGGTTTAATGACTATACGCTATATACGACATTAAGTTGCGAGGGCAAAGGATCAAGTCGAAGAACTCCAAGCATATGTTCTCCTCGGACTCTGTGGTTGGTGGGTTGGTTGGTTTCGAGACCTGAGAAGAAAGAGATGAATATGTTACGTTTATAGTAGAGCGCTTTAAAGTGTATATTGCGGTTTGTTGTAAAGATGAGGTTTAGAGATAAAATATGGCAGCCGTAGTTCCGACGATCTCTGTGGTACACTCGACTGCCATATCGGGGCCGCAGGTTCGCTTTAGATTCATTTATTGCGAAACATAAACAATAATGTGCATTACAGATGTTAGAACAAGGTATAGTCGTTATGTTCTACCAATGGGCATGTAAAATAGAGTAAATTTGTCAAAAATGTAGCATAAAATATATCATACTTATTGTTAGAGCTATTTAACTGTATGCGTGTATGTAACAATCAATATCTATGTATGTGTTACGATCTACTCTTTATAATGAACGTTTTATTGTGTATTAATGTGTATCAGTTCGTCTTGCAAATAAACCGTGCAAATCAACACGTCTTTGAGATTATCAAAAATCCTTACAAACAAGTTTGAACCCTAACCACTTAACATTTGGTCGAATTTCGAATCAGATCACAAATCTGCCTGAGCTTTGAAGCAGTCAAGCGAGAACAATAGACTCGCATTCCTTAGATAACAAAGTTGTGGTATTACGGGTAATTTTGTGCAATTATTAAAGGAATCATATTGACGACATCTAAATTACGAATATTCAAATTGCGTATATCTCAGTGATTACGGGACCTATATTGGATTTTCTTTTAGAATGATGTGTAACACACCAGAACAATTTGTTATCGGAGTTAGATGTTGCATTATTACTGAAAAAGGCGCAAAGTAACTTAAAAAAATGGCCGAAACACAGGCTCCTTTAGTTAGCCAGTGTTTCGGACATTTTTTATCTGGAAACACGCCTACAATCCATTGGGGAATATAGGATTTTCTTTTAGTGGTAGAGCCATGCTTCGGCACGTATGGGCCGGCTCGACCAGAGTAATATCACGGCCTCACAGAAAACCGGCAGTAAAGCATGTGTTGTATTGTTTTTCGCCGAGTGAGTGAGGTTACCGAAAGCCCTAACCCTTCCCTCTCCCCCTCCCCATCTCTTCCCCCTTCCCCTACTCACACTTTAAAGGCCGGCAACGCACTTGTGACTCGTAAGTTGCAGGTGCCCATGGGCGGCGGTAGACACTTACCATCAGGTGATCGGTCTGGTCGTTTGCGACCTATCCCATAAAAAAAATTGGAACAAATTCACTACGGCACATTATAATCTCCTTAGGGTAGGTATCAAAGGAAAAGAAGAATGAAATGCCATATTCAGTAAATGAGGAGTAGGTACTTTGTTATGGAAGATTTACATTTATGTATGCAAGGTGACTTAAAGGACCTGTTAGCGACGATGAATAAGCCTGTATCGAGTGATTTCATATACCCTAATACTAGCAAAACATTTTAAGCTGCCCAGAATCGAGTTACCTATTTTTTGGGGTACACACCCCAAGATCCACCCCAATCGTGAGATTGGACGACATTCAGAGACTTGTTTACGTCGTTAATTCATGACTGTAAATGCGATAGCTAAGTAATATATAAGTAGTGGACTGTATAACAAGATAATTTAATTATGTATAAAGCAGGGGCGTAGCTACCGCCGTATCAGTCGTATCAATGATACGGGCCCCCGGGCTACAGGGGCCCCTAACGTGTGTAAGCAAAAATTAGTAAAATGTTATCCACAATGTCACTTAATCTCATGCTTTCCGGGAAAAAAACATATGAAAAACTGTCATACGTGCCTGTAGAGTTTTCACTTCAGAAATGACAAAAGTCAAAAAAGCTACCTCTTTTATTACCGGGTTAAGAGTGCGCCCAAAAGATGACAACATCCTACATCGATTATTGCGGGATTCCCCCGTTTAAAGCATTTTTGTTTTTTTTGTGAGAAATCTTTACCCTTCATTTAGGCCCCCCAAATAATTTTGATACAGGGCCCTTCCAAGGCACGCTACGCCACTGGTATAAAGATTTAACAACTTATGTTTACGGAACGTTAGAAATATAAATATGCAAATAAGAGGCGCGTAACGTGTGTGCGTCGAAGCTCGTAACAGCTGACTGCAAAGAGAATATAAAGCACTACGTTTAGCTGACTGTAGGCTTGTGAATTATTATTTTTTCTATTAGGAATTCATTCCTGACATGGAACTAGAAGGAACTATTCTGTAAGCTTATAGGACTTAGTTGATTTAGTACATTAGTACTGTCAAGAAACATGGAACGACTGAATCGCCGGCTAAAAAGTCGTACATTACGTCCCCGCGCGACACGGCGGTGAACGAACGAATAAGAATGAGATGCATGCTGTCTGCATTAAATTTTAGATAATTCGTACTCATTAGTTTCCATTTTGAATTTAGTACATTGTTAGATTAGCAAACAAACATCGAAACCAAAACAACACCATTTTCCGTGTTATTATTTTTATTCGGTGTTTGTTTGCATAGGCATTGACGGCGGCGCGGCGCGGGCGGCGCGCGATGGCCGATGTCTTCATCTCGCTCTGGCCGCCGCCGCCGCTTAGGCACAGTATATGTATATACAGTATTGTGACTGAGCCCTTTTCTTGAAATAATTAGCTACAGCCGGACGGTACGGAAACACGCGATAGAGCTGCCCATAATTTCATCTAACTACTTGAGTTTCTTTCTAGTTTTGTGATTGCAAATATTATAATTTATTTTTTATTAAAAAATATGAAACTTCCTTGTGAATGAAATGATTAGCAGGTAGGTACCTTCCATTTTTTACTTTCATAATCATTTCATAATGATATTTCGTCTAATCACTACATAGTATAAAACAAAGTCGCTTCCTGCAGCCCGTCTGTCCCTATGTATGGTTAGATTTTCAAAACTACGCAACGGAATTTGATGCGGTTTTTTTTTAATAGATAGAGTGTTTCAAGAGGAAGGTTTATATGTATAATACATGCATAATATATTAGAGAAACACTGATAACTTTAGAGGTTTCTAATGTGATGTCGTAAATAAACACATTTTTTTTGCGTTTACTTTGCAAACGCTGACTGAACCCTACGAGATAGATCAAAATGATGTACCACAGTGTTGTACACCTTAAAAAGGTCTACAAAAAAGTCCGTGATGGTATATGTCTATCTCTTAGGGATAACCCACAATAACCATTTTTTATCCTTTACTTTTTACGAGAAATAATGGCTTATTTACGAAGCAGTTTTAAGCAATACAGCATTAATCCTTATCTATAATAAAGTACCTTAAATACATTGTGCATTTGATATAGATCAAAATGGCCTTTTACAGCATGTAATTCCAATGAATATTTTCGAAGATATTACAGATTTAAAATGCAGGGACATAGTGGTTGTGGCGGTACCGGCCAGAGGGCCGGACAATTTCCGGTAAAGATATCTTTTGCAATGACCATTAATAAATCGCAGGGTCAAACATTTTTATGGTGCAGGCTTAGATTTCAGCGTTGAGTGTTTTTCACATGGCCAATTATATGTCGCTCTTTCAAGAGTAACTTCTGAAGAAAACATGTTTGTATTGTCTAATGATAATAAAGCTGTAAACGTTGTATATAAAGACATCCTGTACTTATATTAAGTATCATCATTGCACCCGTGCGAAGCCGGGGCGGGTCGTTAGTTCAATAATATATGTAAGTAGCTAAATACATAAGTAAATAGATAGCTTAGCCTAGGAAACTACCTACTAGTTTTTTTTAACGCGAGCGTGGGTAAGTCACTCGTGTGTCACTTTTGTCACCCTATCTACTTATTTATTTATTAATCCAGGTATTTTACTCGTTGGAAGAAGCGAAATATCTACCTATTAAAAAAAACAAATTACATACTAGTAGGTACATAAAAAATATTTTCCGAAAGGTAAGACACCTTTCGGAGTTTCCAGGTAATTAAAAAAATGTTATCTCTGGGTGCGTTTTTGAAGAATTCAAGCAACGAAAAACAGCACAATTTAGTCCATAATTTCTTTTTACTATATTAAGTATTTAAGTATTTGTATTTATTTCAATGAAATACACAAATCGCACGCTTACTGCGTAAAAAACGATCACTACGTTCTTTCGTCACTGCGGAGCAGTCGCGACTGTTTGTGTACCGAGTGTATACCGAACGCAAAACGTGTAGGTATGTCTCGCGATTCAACCGTTTGTATGAAGATACCATACTGTATATATATTATACTGTGGTCCAAGGCTCCCGTGAGTGGGCGAGTCGGTGGGGGTAGACTCCAAAAGATGTATACTGTCAAGATCGACAGTTTACTGAAGAAGGGGTAAGTAACTTTTTTTTTTTTTTTATGGTATAGGGGGCAAACGGGCAGACGGGTCACCTGATGGTAAATGACTACCGCCGCCCATGGGCACCTGTAACTCAAGAGTCACAAGTGCGCTGCCGCCCCTTATGGTGGGAATAGGGGAAGAGCGGGAAGACGGGAAAGGGGTAGGGAGAAAATTAGGCGCGAAAATTAGATAATTAAAAATATAACCCATACGTGCCGAAGCATGGCTCTCCCACGTACAAAGTGTTTACCCGAGTGATCGAAAAGGCTCGAGCCATTTAGCCCTTTTTTAAGACTCGCCCGCTTTATTGCAATGGCTAGAAGGCTAAATAGCTCTTAAGCTTTCGAGGCTAGTTCTATTTATGGCTTTTGGCTCGCGAAGCTTGAAGCCTAAAAATTTGAATCTTTTCTAACAAGACTTATAGCTTCTTTTAAGACTTTTATGTTTATGAATTACTTAAGCCTAAAGATTTTTTAAGGACTAGCGCTCTAGAAAAGGTTTAATGAACTTCAATTCAAGTCCTCGTATGGTATTTACGTTCACAAAAAAAAAAATACTTCAACGCTAGTATTAATAATAAGTACAGGGTTTTTAACATTATATTTGATTTTATAATAAATGAATTCAAACTAAAAATATAATAAATACAGAATTCATCATTGATGATGTTACAAATCCATTGGCTAAAATATAAATAGTTCTTATTATGGTAGGAAATACATCGATGCAATGTGAGTTCCTCTTCAGTATTTTGTGTATATTTCCGTATAACGTATAAGAACCCACGATTTAATCCAAATGTAATTTTTTAAAAACCTTATTGAGTTTTATTCAATTTTATAACACACCGATACCTGTAAAGCCATCTATTTTATTTTCGTAGGAGTGAGCGAGAAAGGCAAGGCATTCGTTGGTGTTTATTACTTTAATATGAGGATAGGTATATTTATTCTTATGCGTTGTTCGTTTACGGTTTTAGTTTACCCGATTGATTCATTTTGATGTCGTTCTATTCGAATCGTCGTTCGTATCATTACCAGGAAATAAAATACTGAAATGTATTTGTGTTACATTAAATGTATGTAAGTTATTTAAATAAATACTCGCACATCAATTGAACTGAAACATTTAATTAGAATTAAGGTTTGTCGTGTTGGTTACTGGGGAATTGTTCGTAATTGTTTGTAATCATCAATGTGCCTTTCATCTTGGTTAAACATTTTTGGTGAATAACTTTTGCATAACAATGTTTTACCTATGTTTCTTTTTTATTTAATTCAATCATGTACATAATAAATGCAAATACCATAACATAGAACTTTAATTTATAATTAACTAGCTGTGCCCGCGACTTCGTCCGCGTAGAATAGTGTATTTATATCGAATCAACAGCCTAAAAAATAAGTTTCAAGCTTCTAGCTCTAAATATAACGATACTTCCATACAACTTTTCATTAAAAGTACCCTTTGTCCTTTCTCAGGCTCTAGACTATCTGTGGCGCGATGTGTTCCGCGCCCGCCTCTGATGGAAGGGCAAGGCCAAGGCCCCCCGTACGTTTTGGTGTGGCTGCCTATTATTTAACAGGCGGCCAAGGTCTGCCGGGGTTCTCGGGGTCTTCCTTCCTAGGGTATACCCGAGTCCCTTGCAATAGACCCACTTATGTCGGAACACCGTGTGGTTTTAGTCGGTTCGATTCCGTCATACCACTTCACCGCCAGCCCCGGTGAGGTGATGATCCGTGGGGGTTTTCATACGATAAAAAAAAAGGCTCTAGACTATCTGTGTACCAAATTTCATTTAAATCGGTTTAATAGTTTTGGCGTGAAAGGGCGACAGACACACAGAGTTACTTTCGTATTTATAATATTAAATATAAAAATATATATTAGTAAGGATTGCGTTCCATTAACTTGATTCTCAAACCCAAGACTAGCTAGAACTCTAGTTAAAAAAGGCTCGAGCTTTAAAAAAGGCCCGAGTTTAAAAAAGGCTCGAGCTTGAAAGAAAGCCTAAGCCTAAAAAAAGGGCAAAGCCTTTTTTAGTGAGCAACTTTTAGTAATCCTATTGTAGGAGTCCGCCTCTAAAAAAGACTCGAAAGCTTTAAATTTAGGGCTAAAAGGCTCGACCCTTTTCGATCACTGTAAGTTTAAATCACTGGCGAGCGTGTATGAAAGATCTGATGAATGTGAAAGACTCGGAAGAAAATGACGCTCTATCACAGATAACATAATACTATACTAGTAGCTCTATTGTCTCTGCCTATTATCGGACAGGAACAGATCGTGAGATATGTTTGTAATTGTATGATATTTAGTCTAGTACATTTGCTTCGGACGATACTGGGAAACGTACCTATATTATGTTCGGCAACGAAGTTTACAATAATAACCTTCCTTGTAATTGTTTAATTTTTTACATCAGGTTACAATTTATTTAATTTAGTTTTGTCTATAAATGCAAATAATTTATATTTACGCGTTTTCAATAACTATAATAATATCCTTCCTTGTTTAATTTTTTACATACTTACCTACATTGTTATTTTAACAGTTTAGGCGTTTAGTGCAAGTTCTTATTTGAAACAATTTCCTGTAAGCGGTTCTCTTGGTATATTTCATTGAAAAAAATAAAGAACGCAAAAGCAACATTTATTTTTTTAATATTTTAGAACATTCTGAGCATCCTACCAGAAAATACGCACGTGGCCGGGATGCAACGCATACAGTACTTCCCGGCCGCAAACGAGTGCTTTTTTAACAAGGTATATTTGTGATACATTTAATCTATTCATTGGTACTGCAAGAACAATAAAAAACATTGAATTGATGTCTATAAATTACGAGATCGACTGTGGCCGGGCTGCGCCGCAACACGCGTTTAATGGTTGTTATTGCCACCTGCCATCTGGCCATCTACTTTCGCCAGCTCACCTCTGATTTCGATTTATACGCGTTTTCGCAATTAATTATCACTAATTTTGCAGGTATAACTGCTTTTCAACTCTTAAAAAAATTGGTTGACTTCAGCTAACCATTAAATTAGTTCTAAGAATCTGTGGTCCATTGTTTCATGTTTTGATGTTTGCTATATTAAAATAATGAATGTGAGTGGAGTCGTGAGTGGTATTCGTTAGATTAAAATCTTCCGAGAGTGGTATTATATTATTATTACAAGCTTTTATTTAGTTTCACTTGTCCCGTTGTCTGTTTGTCTGTAATCAAATCTTGCAAGTTAAATTCTCAATCGGAAACCGGGAAGTGTATCACTTCCCGGTTTCGGATTGAGCTGAAATTTTGTACGCATATGTATATCGCGTGAGAATACAATATTATGATGACATGGAGCTGATCTGATGATGGAGCTGGAAGGTGGCCATAAGAACTCTGTAAAGAAACGACGCAACCCCGTCAAGTTTGGACTCCATTATGAGGGCAAGAGAAATAAAGAAGGTGTAACGCGCTTTTATTATTATTTTTAACTTTTTAGTTCTTTTTATTGACAAGTAATAAAAGCTTGTTTTAAAAATAAAATTCCTTATTTTATTTATTAAAAATACTTTTTTTAGGGTTTACTCAGGCGCCAGACACCGACGCGACACGTTGCTTTAAGTCCTTGATAAAAAGCCCTTTATGTTGGACCCAAAACTAGTAATACACACGTGAATATAACCGCACATTTTTAATAAAAATGTAATAGGACAGTTATAAAAACCAAAACAACATAAAATATAATTTGTTTTCAAAATTCCAGATAGTAGGTTTAAACCTTTTTAACGCCTGGCAAACAAATATTGGTAGTAATTTTTAACGTACTTCAATTGACGTATCGAAATAAAACTTTGTATTTTTATGTAGTTTGGATGACAATACTATAAGTTGACATCTTGAGCTAATCTGATGATGGAGTCAGGAGGTGGATAGTGGAACTCGTCAATGGCTACAAGTAAACCCCTCGAGTTTGGGCTCATATCATTCGTTTTGATGAGTCCAAGAGTTAGGTTTGGCAACGATGGTCTGATTATGAAACCAGAAGGTCTAACTCTTTTTTTTATTTATTTAAGGGTGTTGGTACTTCATATAGAGATGCTGAAACGACTTACTTTACAGAAAATAATAGATTCCGAAATATTAAATGTATTATTATGAACATAACTAAAACTAATGTCCATATTTAAACACGATCATTATTTGTGTTTATTAAATAGCCATATATTTTTACTTATATTTTAGTTTTATTCGTTATGAGATAAGTAGGACTAACGGCTAACTGATGCGGTTAATTAAGAACCAATAGGTATGTGGTGAACAGGCTCGAAGCGGCTTATCAGTTTATTAGCTATGGTTTCGGGTTTGGATAAAAGAAATTAGGTATTTAGGACCTACACGATGGATACAAAGTTCCTATTGTTAATTTTGTGATGATATTTTATTCAAAAGGTGATCAGGTATATAATCAATTATTTAAACTATGATTAGGTCAATAGTTCATCATCCTCCGCGCCTTTTCCCAACTAAGTTGGGGTCGGCTTTCAGTCTAACTACGATACGGCCGAACTTTGATATTTTACGTGAAGCGACTGCCATCAGACCTCCACATCCTAAGTACTAAGCGATATCGAAGTTCTGTAGTTAGACCAGGTTGTCGGGTTTTTTAGGGCTCCAGCTACCCGTAACCAACGCCACAGACGTTCGTATGGCACCCGGGATCGACGGTTTAACGTGCTCTCCCAGCCACAGAGTGGTCTCAATGTGTTAAAAATGGTCACCCATCCTAGACTGACCTGGATAGTGTTACTTAACTTTGTAATGTGCTAACATACTCGGTTACCACTTAACCACGAGCCCCTAGGTCAATAGTTATAAGGTGATAATGTACACAATGTTTAAAATAATTATCACTTTTTTACGTATCTGTAACACTAATTTAATTAAAACAATAAATATAAGACTGACTCATATAAGTTTGTATTATGATGACTCGCGTCGAGTCGACTGGACTCGTTCGTTTGAACGAATCCAGTCGACTCAACGCGATTGCGAATTGTGATTGGTCGATTGCTTCAATCGCGTCTGTGTCAGCGACTTAACAGGCATCGAGCGTATCGTATTTGACTCGGGTCGGAATCGTCGATGACGAGTCAAAACTCGATGGTTTTGACTCGAGCCATCGAGATGTTTTAACAATCGAAACAATCGGCTTAAACATCTCGCCAACACCCATCGCTATTTATATATGCTGCTATCATCTATAATGGAACCAGTCGATATTTTGTTGGTATACATCGTGTTCATACAACTAAAATCACTCGTGAACAAATTATAAAAAAAAAAAAACGAAATGTGTTTCATAGGAGAATTTATTGTCAAATATGTGCTTATCATAAGTAATTTTTTATTTTCTGTGAGTATATATTTTTTTTTTAAATAAATAATGAGGAGAATAAATTAGATTATTTATAATGGGACACTGCCGTTAATGATATACCTCTTTGTCTTGTGTCAAATGATTAGAAAATAATTTAACATATTATCTTTATTTTAAAAGAGTGGCGGTGAGTTTGTTTGCCCGATTTTTTCTCATAAGGCTCAACCATTTGGAAACGGACGGTTATAGATCGACACATGCAGATATGATTTTATGTTACAATTTTTTTTTCTTTAGTAATCTTACATTTTGCAAAGTAAACTATTGTTGCGGTGACTGTGTGTGTTGAACTACAATTTTTTATTTTAATATTTTTTTTTTTTAAATTGACGATTTCGCATAATTGATAATCAATTTTATGACATAAAAATGTTGAATTTGAATTGAATTTAATATACTTGTGAAATAGTAACACGGAGTGTTTTGATTTGCAAAAAAATGAGAATTTTTTAATTAAAGTTATAATATTTGTAGCTACACCACTCAGATGGCTAGACAAGTTAGGACCTTTATTTAGTTAACTATTTTAAATTATAAATAAAAGGCTATCTGTCTATTTATGCACAAAGGAGATAAAGCATTAGACACAATTTGTTCCATTAAACTTTAATAGTCCCTTAAGTCCCGTTACGAACACCGTGTTACAGAAAGATGTACCTAGTCATATTTTGGGGTCGTATAATAAGTCGTGAATAACGCAAATCATTTAATATTTTAGATTTTAATATTCTCGTCGCTAAGTGGTAACCGAGCAGGTTACCACTTAGCCTAGCTTAGGTAACCAAGGGAAATTGTCTCATAAGTGGCCCGATGTTACGCAGAATGTTTATATATTTATGGTAGTGAGTTACCAATATTATTAATAGGTACAAAGTAGTTATTGTTGGTTAAACTACCTTTATAATGTGATCATACCTCAAAACTTTGTGATATGTATATTTAAATAATGAATTTAAAAAACTAGCGCCGTCGAAACATGTCATGTTACTAATCCTTAATGTCAACTTTAGTTTGAAGGTTACACAGACTAAAATAATTAAGATCCGTATCTGTATTCACGGATCTATACAGTAATAATTTGTATCCGTATCCGTATCCGCGGATATACATTCTTAACGATCCGGCATATCGCAAGTAGTAATTACTAATCCTGGATCGCGCAATTAAAGTTTTGGCTTGGGGTTTGATTATATCTGTTACGATTAAAAGCCGAAGTGCGGTTGCACGTATTTCTAGACGACTAAACCAACGTGCAGTCGCTAGCAGATTCATTAGCCATGAGGATACATCTAAGTTTAACCATACCAAGAGCAGCTGTTGTATTCGGCTAAAACGAGGTCTAGCCTTCTTTCTACTGGCTTAATCAAGGTATGGCGAATGTCTAGTGGTTTAAACTATATATTGCCAAAAGAAAAACATATCCTTTTTATGGTACATACTACGTATGTACCATAAAAAGGATCTACATATATATTGATATGTGAGAAGAATTTCTTGTACGCAGCTTTAAGAAAGACAAGAAAGTAAGGAATAATTATTATTATTATTACGATTACTTGTTCTCTGTCTGGGTGTAATTTATCTATAAGTAATATGTATGTATTTAGAAATAAATAAGTATGTTTATTAGCAGTCTGGTTACCATAGTAAAGGCTCTGCCTAGTTTGGGATTAGACGGCCGTGTGTGAGGTGTGTCCAGTTATTATTATTATTATATGCATCAAATACTGCTTGGCTTTCGAAGAAGCGGCAGGAAAAGCCACTGCGAGGTGGGCAACGGTTGGCCGGGGCGTCAGGGCAATTAGGAGAGGAATCGGCGGACTTTTCGGTCTATTACTTTTATTATAATTAAGTACTAGTTTATATATAGAAGCAAAATTTTTGGAAGGAAGTCCTTATCGCACGGTATACTTCAGCCGCTCGGCGGATGGCGACTAGCCGGAAAATAGTGTTAGCGCTACGAACGATGACGAACGAACGAATGCTGACCGCAATTAATTAATTTTATTTTCAGGCGTTTTGTTGGTTCTGCGTTATACTACTGTAATTTTATGTTGGTTTTATACTAATTATCCGTATGTTAGTTAGGTCAACTATCACAGATGGCGCAATTTAATTTCGAGTTTTTACAATATTTACCTACTAAATTTTGATACAATTTATTCAATCCATTAAATATATGTCAATGTATATATAGCCAAAGGAACTTCGATCCAACCGGTTCTCCCAAAGACACCTCACACGTTTCTTTTTTTTACTATTTGGATTAATTAAATAAATGAGAATATTCCTGCTTCGAAAATCTCTTCAACTATTAGAAAAGAGCTGACGATCTTCGAATAGCTGAACAGATTTTCTTGAATTAGAGCGAAGTATACTCTAGATCAAATCAACAGTCAAACATATAAAATTAAGTCTATCCGTTTAAAAGCTATGATGCCACAGACAGATAAATAGACTTTACAGACAGTTTAACGTATGTAAACTTTTAACACCCTTCCTTTTTGCGTCAGGGGTTAAAAAGGCTTCTCCCAATTTGCGACTACTCTATCTAATAATAAAGAATAACCTGTAATACCTCCAAGTCGTAGAACGATCAACCCTTGTACTTAAAGCAAAAAGCACCTACAAGACCATAGATGAAAAAAAAACCTAAAAAATTGTGTAGCAAAAATTTGTATCCGAGCGTTTTGTCAGTACCGGATTTACCAGTAGACCAAGTGGGCTGAAGTCTAGGGCGGCAGATTTTAGGGGCGGCAAATTTGGGACCTACATTATTTTTTATGTCTTGTCCTGGGGTATCGAATTAGATAGATCAACCAGTAGGGGCGCTGTAGGTGTACCTACGTCATACGCAAATCCGTACGTGGTATTTCGACTTCGCCTTTGCCTCTGCACTAATTCTTCTTAAGAACAGTCAACTCAAGACGAATTCGCTGCGTAGGTATTTGAGTTCCTCCTCCGGACTGCTATTACTTAATTATAGTAATTATTTGCACGTCTGTTTATATTTTAGAACAATATGTTACATTTTCCTCAAATTTCAATTACGTGTATAGGTAATGTAACATGAAAATTGTAAAAAAAAACATGTTGAAAAATACCCCCGACTCGAAAATCCCTTCAAAGATTATAAAATGCCTTACATAATTTTGGAAAAGAGCTGATACTCTTACACTACTGGACCGATATTAACCAAACATAGCTAAGAACCACCGCAAAGAAACTGGCTTTCAAATGAAAAAAACCGCATCAAAATAGGTCCATCCGTTTGATAGCTAAGATGCCACAGACAGACGCACACACACACAGACATCGACGTCAAACTTATAACACCCCGTGGTTTTTGCGTCGGAGGTTAAAAAGAGTGTCCTTGGAGTTTCTTGCCTGTTTTTCTCCACAGGATCTACGTATTGGAACAGGCAACTAGCTTCACGACTGACTTAGTCTGGCTGGTTTTATTGGAATAAATGTTTTTGGTTTGATTTGATTGAATTACCATGGCAAACTAACTTATAGTAAAAAAAAAACAGTCAGTCGTAGGACTGCACGTCAGAAGTGAAAACATAACTTCACAATGTATTTGCATATACATACACACACACACACACACACACACATACACACACACATCTGTATATATATAATTAGGTTAAAAATAAAAAGTAGGTAATAACATATCTAAATGTATACATAGGGTACACTGGAAGTTCTGCGCTCCTGGCCGCTCATAAATGTTTGAATTTCGAATGTTATATATTTTTTTAAATATAAGAAACTCGGCTCCGTCTTACGAATTTTCGATCAGGTCACGTGTCCTGACGCGAGTTTAACATTTTTTACCCATCCCAAAAAGTGCACAACGCCGCTAAAGAAGTTTTCACTTCAAAAATTTTAACAACTTCTTTTTTTTTTCAGATCATAGGCCTGCTTTTCTTAGGCTTGGGTGTACTGGCTCACATAAAGCTGGGAGAACTTGCAGATCTTATTAATTTCGATCTAAGGAGTATATCGATAGGCATTATGGTTTTGGGATCATCTGTGTTTGTCATTGCCTTTCTCGCATGCTGCGGATCTATGACAAAATCTATATGGATGTTGATAGCTGTAAGTATCTTATTAATCTGTTGAATACTGCTCTTAACGCATGAATGAATGATATTGTAAATCACAGGCGGATTTACAGTAGGCTGAAGCCTAGGGCGGCAGATTTTAGGCGCCGCAAATTTAGGGCCTACATTATTTTTTATGTCTTGTCTTGGGGTATCGAATTAGATAGACCGACCGGTAGGGGCGGCAAAATTTTAATAGCCTCCTGGCGGCAAATGTGTAAATTCGCCGCTGGTGTAAATAGATCTTTTCAAGAACTTTAACATGTTAAATAGTTGGGGTAATTTCTACCAAAAAATAAAACTAAAAAATGAACTAATTAATACCTAATGTATTATATACTAACACCTTCCTGAAAATATGTAGAATACGTTAGTGAAGCAATAATAAAAGTTGGCCCATTGCCTTTTAAGAAATACGCGGACATACAATCGTACATAGGTACATACGGATAGAATACAGAACCAGTATTTTGAAGTCTGTTAAAAATAGAGATGGTGCCGACATTTCTGATGATAAGAAGACACAATCTATGCTAGTATAATGAAGCTGACGAGTTATTTGTTTGTTTGTTTAAACGCGCTAATCTCAAGAACTACTGGTTCGAATTGTAAAATTATTTTAGTGTTAGATAGCCAATTTATCGAGGAAAGCTATAGGCTATATAATATCATGCTACGACCAACAGGAGCCGAGCAGTGACCATAAACGCAGGTGAAACTGCGGGGACGGCTAGTACGTGTAACACATGTATTATAAGAAACACGCAAGCTGAGGCAAATTCTCATATTCATTTATACAAATATCTATTATATAAATATCAAATTCCCCAGTTTGGGGAGAAAAAACCTGGAGTCGTAATGTACTTAATAAGGCTAAAAATTCCCGATTCCCCACATTTTCCTCGTATTGATGATCTCCACGAATTCTCCACAAATTGGCAATATACTGTATATTATATACATAAGGGGTACTCGCTGACGTACGTCAAGACTATTCACGATCGTTTTGCATCGTGCATCGTGCGTGTCCTTGGCGGGACGTACGTCAGGCACGATGATGAGTAGGGCCTTTAAGTCTCAAAAATAAATTTATTATTATGACGCATAGATAAATCAATATATATATATATATATATAATCTTATTTTTAGACGTACAAAGTTAAACAGTGTTTCTCTCATAGAGATAACATAAATAGAGTCGGCTAGCCGTATGTTAAGCTGTGTGTGGAATCGTAACAGCGTTAGAGAGAGACAAAAAGATTGAGCAGGCCTTGCTTCTCTCTGCCTGCCTGTGGTCTGCCTCCCAATTTGTAGGGCACTGTGACAGCCAATCAGTGAAGAGGGGAGAGAGAGAGATGCAAGACCTGCTCAAACTTTTTTCTCTCTCTAACGCTGTTACGCTTCTACAGCCAGCCTTCCTACTCTATTTATGTTATCTCTATGGTTCCTCCTAAGTGTCTATGGACATAATATCGACTAAAACAAGATAGAGATGATTAAAAATACTAAATATTATTTATTTCAGTATTCGACCTCCATGGTGATCTTGATTGGTATCAAGATATATGTAACAGTGGTGACATTCAAATTTCTAAAAGACTCTTTCGAAACAGTTTCGAGATGGATGAACGATTTGTTTTACGATGAAGATTCAAAAGACGCGTCCCACGTTTTGGAGAGCTTTGTAAGTTATTTTCATATCCGAACCCTTTTCCAAAATTTGTTTCAGTAGCAATATTTTCTCTTCTTACTTTCTCTATCATTCGTTATTTCCCTCCTAACCAAAGCCTCCTTCACGCAATCTATCCAAATGTTGAGTAGAAGATTATACAAGAGTAGAGGACTACTCATGTACCCGTCAACTAACTGATTGCAGGGTCCAATCCCACTAGACACTAACGATGTGAACCCACTCTTCAAAAAAAAACTGTCAGTCGTAGGACTGCACGTCAGAAGTGAAAACACATATACACACACATCTATATGTCATCATGACAATATATGTCATCATGACAATATATGTCATCTTGACAATATATGTCAACTGAGCGTGACGGTCACGCGAGTTCAGAGCTTATTCCCCATACCAAAAGTACCCAACGTGCCTAAAGAAATTTTCACTTCAAAGTGATGCCATCTACTAGTGACATCATCGTAAGTACATCCAGATTCCGGTATCCCTGGATATTACGTGTCGTTAATTTTGTTACTACGTATTTAGTTTACAAGTTTATTAAAGTAAAGATAACACTTCCACAGACAAATTAGTATATTGTTTTCACTTTTATTGAACTAATTATATTTTTAAAGATTAATTAATAAGGAGCTGACAAAACTCAATGTTTAGATTAGCGCCCTCTAGTGGATCTATGTATGTATTATTAGTGTGATGCTCACGAGTTCAGTGCTTTTTTCTCATGGCAAAAGTGCACAAACGTGCCTAAATAAGTTTTCACTTCAAAAATAAGAATACTACTAACATGTGACCCATAAGTTACTACTAAATACAATATACTTCCAATAATAAAAAAAAAATGTAAGAGTAAACATGGCCTCCGTATTTACATTTTGTTTTTAAATAAAATATATATATATATATATATATATATATATATATATATATATATATATACGGTTGCAAAATAAAGGGAAGTGAGTGAGTGAACTTCAAATGGACTAAATATTCAGTTTTATCGTTTTCCACCATTTATTGAACATTTAGAACAGTTACGTACATAAACGTTATTGAAAGAAGTAACTCAATTTAAAACGAAAAACAGTGTATAACCGGTTAAGTGTTCTTTCCGACAGCCAATATATCATCCATTGCACTATTAGAGCGTTATAGTAACTCCGAAAATCTGAAAGTGTAATTTTTTAGAACTTTGTTTTTTCACAAGCTCGTTAACACAAAACTTTTTAAAATAACATCTCATCCCACACAACGACAGTTCTGCCAACTTACGGCCGTTTCCAATAACCTATCTATCTGTAATTCCACCTACAAATGATAGACAAATCTATTCTTTGGTCCTTATTTGCTTTTCAATTCGTACTGGGGTGTAGCATGTCCTATGGAAGTTGTCAATCTATTGTGGAGAGGGCAGGTAGTCTATTAGAGATAGGAACCCCATACAAATGGTTCTTAAGCGCTCTCTAAACGATCTTGCGGCATGACATGCTGAATGACCATGCTGCATGAAGAACCTATTGAGAGTCTATCATGCAGCATGACAATCGCTTGGTATAATCATTTTATTCAGTCAATATAGAAAGTACAATGAAGAGCGCAATATATTATAGAATTATTGATACGATATTGATTCCGATGTATTCTTATCTAAAAGTTTTATATCTTATGTTCTAGTGCTTATTATTAGTTTTAGTAATAGTCATATTAATTGTTAGTAATTACGTATAATGGTGCTATGGGCGTCTATAATGTAAAGCACAATATTGCAAATGTATATTGTTGATGTTCCTCAATAAATAAATAGGAACAGGATACATAAGATTATGATTAATAATAAGAATTTTGTTTCCAATTATATGGCATGCCGATATATAGACGATCATGCGTGCATGTCAATCATAGCTTGCAGGATGAAAAATAAAAGGACTTTTCAATCAACTACCAGCACGTAGTTTGCATGTCATTAGCATCAATCAATGCAATTAAACGTACGTAACGCATGTCATGCCGCATGACGGTTTAAGGAGCGCTTTACTTTTTTCAATGTAAGTTTTAAGTTACTTTTCGATAGATGGAGCTAACTCAATTAACATCAATTGCTTATCTGTCAACATGGGCCGTTTAGACAAGGATAACTTTTTAAAAATTAATAGTTGAATTAGGAAAAATATACTAATAATATAATACAATGGAACATTGTAATACTGATGATAGGGATGTGGAATTATTTTAATTTATAGCAAATTGTGATGAAGAAATTAAATGACTGAATTTGCACATAGGTTTCCTTGAGTCTGATGTACCTAAATCGGTTAAATAAATAATTTTGTAGTAACTATACTCAGTAAAATTCGTTTTAATAGAATACGTACTAAACTATAGCTGCTTCTATTTCTGTCAATTAGATTTTAATGAAGTTTTATTTTTTTCGAATCGAAAAATCGAAGAAATAAAATCATTTGTTAACAAGCCTCAAGCTCAACATATTACACAGGCAGCATTGTCTCATATTTTGTCATGAGTAAAAAAAAATTAAATCTATAAAAACTTGAACGCTTCTAAAGGTGATTATTGTTAAGTGGTTAACAAAAAACGAAATGTTTCGAGAGACGTGGATAGACGAAAAGAAAGGCGCTACCCTTCGTTGGTTATTGATAGATGGCACTTATCTTTGATTGTGAAACGCAGACTGTAGATAGATAGGACTTTATTCATAATAAATTCGAATAAAAATCAAATATCGTTCGTGGGAGAGCCATGCTTCGGCCATAGTTGGATAATAGTTTTGCGGTAATGACACTACGGGTTAATATTTACTATAGCCTGTTACATGCTGTATAACGGCCAAATATGTGGAACCTGATTGTACTGATTTGACGCAATAAATGATATTGGAAACTGGAAACATGCCATTGTGACCCCAGTATATAAGAAGGGAGACAAGATACAACCTGGAAATTTTCGTCCCATCAGCTTCACCAATGTGGTTGTGAAGTCAAAGGAAAAACTTATTTCAGACAGGTTGGCAGTGTTTTTGGGTAAAGAGTTCATTATTGCAACCAAACAGCATGGATTATTTGGAGGGAAGTCAACAATCACTAATCTGCTGACATGTATACAAGACTGGACCAAGGAACTTGACAGCCGCAACCCCATTGATGTCTTTTAACAAATTGGAACATTTTGGGGTACGTGGATCTCTACTTATATGGATAAAGAACTATTTGGAAGGTAGAACATTCCAGGTTCGTGTTGGTAGCTCCGTCTCAAAACAGAGACCCGCTGTGAGTGGTGTGCCCCACGGGTCGGTGCTTGCCCCCCACTTGTTCAGCATATACATCTCCGATTTAATTGAACTGATCAAGTCCCAATCTGCCTTCTTCTGACGATGGTAAGTTTTTTGCAACTCACTTACACACTCTGACTGGACTCACAGGATGACTTAGATCAAATTTAAAACTGGACCAAACACTGTTCTGCATTTAGAGAGTAGCAATCCAAGACTAACATATAATCTAGAGGGAAACATCTTAACTTCGGAGAATCTTTAAAGAGATCTAGGAGTGTGTATGACTCCTGATTTGAAGTGGGCAGAGCATATCTCCACAAAAGAAAAAAATTAAACTCTTTTGTTTAATTTATTCGAAAGTTGTTCCAAACCATTTCAGAAGAAGTTTTAAAAAAAAATTATAAATCTTATATAAGGCCACTCTTGGAATCAGGCTTTCAGATCTGGAGTCCATACTTACACAAGGATATCAATCTGCTGAACAGTGTTCAGAGGAAGGCTACCAAGATACCACAGGCTCTACGTCGCATGCCCTATGAGGAGAGACTTCTTGCGCTGAATCTCACAAGTTTGAGCAAAGACGACTTCGAAGCGATCTCTTGAAACGTATAAGGTCTTAGTTACTCACTACAATCTGCCAGATATACAAGACATGCTCAGAAAACACAGCCAACGGCCACCCCGCTGTCACAGCCTTCGTTTGATGCAAGCCTCCACTGGCACACTGGTTGGCACACATCACTTATTCAGCAACAGAGTGGTCCGTAATAGGGAATATGCATGTACTTTTTTTTTTTTATTAACTTATTCCATCATTCTAACCTAATAAAAAATATGAATAACCTTGGCAATGTCCAAATTAATTTTTAAAATAACATTGAAATCATCGATAAAATTTGATCTGTTTGAACGCCGCACATAGGGGTATTTGACCCAAAAAGCTGGCCAAAATTATTTTTGGTCTCGAACGAGGCCTACGGGTGTCAATAATAACAAGTTTAATTTTCTATCATTTATTTCATATAAAAAACAACAGAAAATTATACATCGTCGTCAGTACTTGTATCAGTATCAGTTTCTGAATGTGAACAACTAGTTGACGGTTTGGCAGGCAGTAATAAATGCAAAGTTTCTTCCTGGAAGGGTTTCGATTTCTTCTTTGACATCTTTCTTAAGCCCGTAATGACAGGGTCTGACGTTAGTAGGAGTCTGTTTATAACGTCAAGATTACAGGATTTTCGGGAAAATTTTCTCGAATAATTTAGCCTGTAATCTCTGAAATGTTTATTACGGGCTTCTGCAGCCTCTTCTGAGAGCTGACCGATTGGGAGTAGAGCCGAAGAAATTACTTCTGCTCCATGACGTAAAATTTTATGAATGGTCGGGGACATCGGATGCCATTCTTATAACTGAACATATAATTCTTCAGTTTCTCTTGCATATTTCTCGAATGCTTCAACATTGATTCTATGTCCACTCGACAAGGCCTCCAATATTATTTTGAACCTAAACATTAGGTTTACTTCTATGCCAGTTATTGAAGCAGACAATTGATGGTCCAAGAAGAATCGTCTGCTAGTATTGCCATCATTAGAATTACCAAAATTGGCTTTAGGAACATCTACGATTAGTCCCATCTCCTTTCTAAATTTGTCCCGTATCTCTTTTTTTCTTTTTTTAACTATGTCTTTATCAGTTTGTGTTCTTAATTGCCACTTTTTGAGAGGTAATATGTAAGACAAATGCAATACATGTTCAAAAAACCTTATTCGGGCATGTAGTATCGAAAGGCCGAATTGTAAAGACTCCACATTGACTTCCCTTCCCGTAAAAAGCATAGTGTGAGTTATTTTCGCACCTTGTGTCTTGTCTGCCGTGGGCTTAAGAGCATTAATTTTCGTTTTAATATACTGAATCTCTTCGTTCGTGATATCAACAGACTCTTGTAGAAATCTAATTCTAATAGGTCTACAGTACCGAGGTGATGAGGGTGTTGAGTTTTGCCAAACAACGTTTTTGTTTTTACCCCATAGTAACTGTAATGGTACCATAGAGCTCTGAAAAATGTTGGCATCTGAGTCTATCTCACTTTCAAACTTTTGCTTGTATTGCATTTGTTGCGACCCATCGCATCCCCATTTATAAACCAATTCCATTTGTTTTCGATCATCTTCATTTATTGTAGCCATAACTTCCTTTAAATGCATTACTAATCTTGAAGCAGTATGATTTAGTAAGTCTTGTAGATTAATTTCGGCACACGTATCTGTAACTATGTAAGATTCTTTGATAGGGTAACAATCGTTTTTCGCTTTCTGAAGAATCGAATAGCAAGGATAAAACTTCTTGTTGCTTTATCTAACTATCTCATACTGCGATCTTGTCAAGCCAGCTTCTACATACATAGATAGGGCGTCTAAGCTGGATAATTGAGCACGAGTTACTTCAATAGTTTTTTTAATAGCTGACCGATATTTCTGGGCTCTAGTTGGGCTTTTAATTAAATCCTTTACTACATTTGATGCGTCTACATTTCCTGAAGCGCGAAATTTCATATGAGCAGTGATGCGCCGTTCCCGGGATCGTTTCCTACGTTCCCTAATTCCCAGGAACGCTCCCGGGCACGTTGGGAACGACTGGGAACATTGACTTAAATAGTTGTATATATTTTTGTAAATAACTTTTGCACTATGTGCAAAAGCAAGTACACCTTTATACATAGGCATAATTCAATTAAGTCGTTGCTTTGAGAACTTTCCCGATAATCTCTGGGAATATTCCCATATTCCCTGGGAATTTCCCTATATTCCCTGGGAATATTCCTTTGCTCCCGGGATCGATGGGCACGTTCCAAGGTTTTTAGTAAGAAATTATTTGAATTAAAACAAAGTATTTATTCATTATTTTAATTAAAAAAAACTTTGATTTATATAATTTTACACTTTTTTTAAACGGCACATCATTTTCTTCTTTCAGATATGATAACAAAACTTAAAAAAGAATCACCACACAGTTTAATGTGGTAGCAAAATTCCACATTTTTTTTTAATAATAATAATAATCATGGCTTATGATTAAATGTACCTATATAAAGTATTTACGAGTATATAAATAGCATGTCATATAGATTAACAATTTTAATTAGTTTAAATAAAATACAAATCAGTCTTTTGGATTGGCGTATTAATCACAGAAAGTAAAGTTTTTGATTACACAATACAATTATGAAATGATTAAAAACATACAGATTTTTATTGTAGTGTTTTACAGATACCTAAAAATATATCAATTCCACAGTTATCAGTATCCATACAATATAATAATAATAATAATCCATACAGTATAGTATAGTAGAAATCAGTTTGTTTGACGGAGACTACGCAAAATTAGTCATCAGAGTCTGAATCGGAACTAAATATATTTCTTATTATTCTTTTTTTTGCTGCACTTGTACTAATATTGGAGGGGCCTGGCTTATTTAGATCAAATACTTCTGTTGAACAATTCGTAATATTGGAATCATCGGAATCCAAATCTAATCTAGCCCTGGAAGTGCCAGGGTTATTAAAAATAAGCTCTGAGTTTTCCGTTTCATCTATTGCTACTTCGGAAAATTCGTCTTCCGAGGCAGAATTTGATACTGAAGATAAATTATGATCTGACAGTGGTCTTTGATATTGTTGGGTGGGTTTGTTAATTAGCTTCCAATTGTGTGATATGAATGTTAGCTTCCCTGCTGTGTTTGCCTTTAAACGATTTCGTTTCTTCGTATGCATATTTGAAAATGTTGAAAAGGATCTTTCTACAGCTGCAGAAGTAGCGGGAACTGATAAAATTTTTATGGCAATCTTACCCAAAAGCGTTTGCGGAAATAAAGTTTCCCACCATGATAATGGTGAAATATTTTCGGCCATAGTCCAAATAAAACTTTTTTCCCACAAGTGTGTTCGGCTTTTGTATTGCGATAATTCCGTAAATATATTAACTGCAGCTTCTGCATCTTTTTCAATATTTATAATTAATTCACAGCCTTCAACATTCTCTTGACTAGATAATAGTACTCCTTGATTTTGTGGATCCAGAAGGGCAGCTGCCAAATGAATTGGCTTAAGAGCATTTAGTTTTCTACTATCAATTTTTTGTTCTAGAGTATGTACCATATCTCCAAAAAGCATTCTTGAATCTACGTGTTTTAACACTTTTTGTATTTCTTTAAAGGCTCGGTGCACTAAGTGTACTCCGTAATAATCTCCTTCTAGTGTTATTATCCATTGGACGATCGGTTTTAAAAAATATTCCAGTCTTTGTATTTCGTCCCAAGTATCTTCTTCAAATATTAGGTTTCTATATTTTGTTAGTAGTGAATTATCGTTAATTATCATATTCTGCAATATAACTTTACATTTTACAAAACTTTGTAGACATAATAAATAACTTCCCCATCTTGTTTTAACAGGCAAATGAAGACTACTGTTAATAGATCTATCATTAGCTATTCTACGAAACTCAGCTGAAAAGTTATGTGATCTAGTAATAGTTTTGATAATTTCCACAATATTAAAAAACAAGCTACGAATTTTCGGAACCTTCACTACATCTCCTATAAATAAGTGAAGCGTATGTGCTAAGCATCCAGTCCAAATAGTATGGTCATATTTTTCATATAACAGCTTTCCAAGTTTAACCATATTACTAGCGTTATCTGTTACTATTGCGAAACATTTTGATGCATCAAATTCATCTATGATTTTAGAAACTTCCTCACATAAATATTCAGCAGTATGATGATTGTTAGTAGTTTCTATAAATTTACAAAAATAAGGCTTGGGGGCATATAAAATTACATTTAAAATTGATTCATTACGAATATTGGACCAGCCATCGATGCCTAAGTGAATTACATTAGCATGTCTTATTTTATTTATGACGTCATTGTGTACTGTTTCATATTCTTGATCTAATAATGTTGTTGCTAACAGCTTTCTAGATGGCATGGTAAACTGGGGGTTCAACATTTCAAATGTTTCGGTCCATAAAGGATGTTGCAGAGTAGAAAATGGTATACCGGTCACATAAACTGCTCTTGCAATTGCTTGATGTATATTTGTCTGCAACAAAACAACAAAAATCGTTCATGCATAACAATAACAACATGATCATGCAAAATCGTTAGATATAACTACTTAAATTAGATAAAGAAGTAGAGAGAGCCCAGTCAAAATATAGAAGGATCAATCTAAATTGAAAATATTCAGTACCTAGTAGTAGTAGTAGAAAGAAATTTTAGCGTCTTGATCAGCCAACTTTTTCTTTTTGAATATACAGGGTTATTTGTAATATACTAATAACCTTTCGCCGGTAACATCCGAACATAATACTGAACAACTTTTGTTCTAACACTTTTAAAAAAACTTAATACTTCTATGGAAAAAAAATATTTTATGTTTTTGATTGCGGGTCTGACGAGTATAAAGACAACGACAACGACGAATATGTATATGTCATTCACCTTTGCTAGTCGATACGATGGCTCGCAACGTAGGTATTGGACGAACATGTTTTTTATTATTATGCTTATACACTGAATCTACAATTATTTCAGGTAATGTAAGAGGTTATTAGTATTTTTAAATTAACCCTGTATATAGGTATTCCCATTATGGTTATTAACCAAGAAATTCTTCCATTGAAGATACATATAAAAGGTATTAAAAGAAATAAAAAAAAATATTAGGATGAAAAATCCAATAACAAATGGTAGGTACTTACTTGGCTATGTCTAATAGCAGTTTCGTCCTGTGGCAATGAAGGATTTTCTGGTGGTCCTGTTGTGTTTATGGACGTAGATATTAAACTTGAGTTAACCTTTGCACTGGGAGCATATTTTTGAAATTTTATTTTTATGTCTATTGGGCTATTTTTGCATTTAGATATGTGACGGGCAAATTTAGTCACATTTTTAAACGTATACACAAAATGGCAGTAAATACACTCGTAAATAGTTTTTTCATCCACGGACTTAATCACAAAATGATCGAAAATTGCACTTTTCTTGCTCATGGTTTTTACAAAATAGGCGCTCGAAACGGTTAAAGTGTGAAATGCAACTAAAATTGGAGATAAAATACATTATTTTTGCAAAAGCAAATGTGTGAGAAAGAAAAAACAAAACAAATAAAAAATCTGGGGAAGGGATACAAAGTGAAGCCGACGCACGTGCACTTCTAAAGACAATACAATTATTACAATAGGTTGTAAATATTGTTCGCAATAATGGCATATCTTATCTTACCGTTTTAAAATAAATACGTTATTTATGGCTTGGGGACAGCCTAGCGATAAGTAACGAATTTATTATTACCTGTATATTATATTCTTGTATTATTAGTAGTTAAATATTAATTCAAATATAAAATATTTCTTTTTTATGAAAATATAACAACGAAAAATATTGTATTACAAATATTTAGAATATCCTTTTGTTGGCATTTGTACTGTCCGCTATTTTGATATGTTAATATAATTTCCTAAAAAAAATTGGCTAAACGAACGTTCGCTGGAGCAGCTACTAATATAATAAAATAGAAGGAACAATTTAAATGTCCATTTCCCACTATGTGGGAACGTTCCCGGGAATGCCGGAATATTCCCTGGAACTTTTCCACTGGAAATAATTCCGGGAAAGGGAATTTGGGAACGGCGCATCACTACATATGAGTAGCATAGGTCAGCGTTTCCATCTCATGTAACCGAAGTTCTTCGGTTTTTCTTCGTTTGGATCTTTCACTCGATTCTGCAAACTTTTTTTCAGAACGACCCGGACTTGTTTCTGTAATAAAGTATAATAATTTCTTTAATAAACATTCATAACATTAACAAGACAGAATAAATTTGATTTTACTAGCCGGGTGCAGAAGGGATGCCGATGACGTCATGACAGCGTTGTACCTTGAACCTACTGAACAAAAGAGTGTGGGATGCGGTTGGATAGTCATCGGCAAACCCTCTGCGCGCAGGTAGTAGTAGTACTACAAAAATTCAGTAACGCATACTTACCAGTGATTGAAAATGGTAATGATGTCACTCCATTAAGCCAATCCTTGTTGTTATGTTCAAATACATCTTTCTTTTTATATGCTGCTTGCCATCTGGATTTGAATTGATGCTTTATCAAAGATAATTTCTGTTTCCAATATTTCCGATCTTCACTTTTACAGAACTTATTGATTACAGTTTCTTCCATATGATCCAACTTTTTGTCAAAACTTGGCTCTTGTGAATCTTTTACTATCGTATAAATGTCGTTCCGTGATAAGATTTTGACACCAGATGGCCCTGAAAACGAACAAGAGAAGAATGATATTTTATTTGTATTTTTTCTCAATGTACTCTACCTACAAAACAAGCGATAAATAATACATCCGCGGTATTCCGCGGCAAGTTTTGCATCAAGCATTTTACATAATTTGCCTGCTTCAATTTCATGTACAATTCATAGCATAGAAAAGCTTAGAAAGTAAGTAAAACTCTTAAAGATTGCATTCGAAACATCTAAAATCACACACGTTTTTTGTTGTTTTGTATTTAACTAGAACTACTAAACTTTAAATTACATTCAAACAAAAACTATTAAAATTGCAAGTACATACCTGGCTCAGATAGATCCATCACAATTTTTATATATGCAGATTCAAAACACGATACAATAAGAATTATTGTAACAACTTACAAACAGAACATCAACGAATAACACGTACACTTTGCACGAACGCTAAATGCCGACTGACGCTTGCGAATGATGCGCGGGCAAAGTAAAACAAAATGGCTGCCACTTGATGCGAGGTATCTTGAGCTTTTTAGGCCCATATTTTGTTTCGTGATATCGACCATTTCACAAAAATGATTTATGGCCAGCTTTTAGGTCCAAATACCCGTATGTGCGCCGCCATATTTCGCGGGCTTGGATGACGTCACATGCCACGCTCAGTGTTTGTTTCATAAACTTAGTATACTTACTTGAAATGTTACAGTAATTTTATACCGATTTTCAGTTGTAATTACTATTTATTGTAATTACTAGACGATCGACAAAGTTAAAAACCATTTTAAGAGTCCTTATGAGTAAAAATACTATAAGAAGTACACCCAATAAAGTATTTTTTCCTGTACCAAGAGATGCGAAAATACGAAAACAATAATGTAAATTAATGAGAAGAGATGAAGTATCTTCAATACCGTGTTTATATTGTTGTGAAGATCACTTTAATATAAGTACCTATATTACAATTTAATTGCTAGTATAAAGTGAATTAGTCAGCAGTAATTTATATTTGTTTTAAATATCAAGCAGAAGGCAACTTGCTTGTCTACTTAAACTAGGTAACAAAAGTCCAATAAAACTTCATGAATAGAAAGAAGTAACTATACATATCTTACCTATGTATTAGATTATATATAACATGTATAATAATAATTACCTTGCGGCTTTCACTCCTTTGACTTTGTAAAATCTGGATTTGATGCAAAATATATAGTCGTCATGAATGCATCTATTTACGGTAGATTGTTCGATTGTGCTTTGACAAAACCACTTTCAATGAACACCTATCTTTCTCCGTAACAATACGAATATCGCCGCCGATAAAAATGACAGGAGGTGGAATGTGACGTCATGTTTTGATTCGACCAATAGTGATGCGTTTTGCAAAGTTAAATTTCGCGCCCTTATTTTGCATATTTTAGTTAATATTTTTTGCAATTAAAGACGAACTAAATAAGAAAATAATTGTTTGGGCATAATATCTGGACAATAAAGATTCAAGCGAAAAAAAAAACAAGTAAATTTATAGAACATGCATATTCCCTATTGATACTCACTGCCAGAGGACGTTGTTTCTGCAACTTCTATAAACTTATTTAAAAACACACTCGATAACTGGCTACAATTGGACAATTCAGTGCTCAAAAAAGTGACAGACATTTAAAATATAGAAATAAAAAGATACTACATTTATCACTAGATGTGAACATATATTATTTTCTGTTATAAAACTCGCTTATAAGATCACAGCTTGAGTACGCTACACCTGTTTGGAACCCATTTTATAATAAAGAGACACCTATATTAGAGACAGTTCAACGCAAATTTCTAAAATTCGTTAATTAGAAATGTTTTCATACTTGGTCATCTTCTGAAATTAATAACATAAAAAAAAAATGAAAAATGAGTGCCTCATGATTTGACTGATCTGCAGAAAGAAACGCATGTTGAAACTTGCGCTGCCTTATTGAATCGGTACAGAAATGAAGGAATATTAGATCGAATTCTGACATGTGACGAAAAGTGGATTCTTTACGATAACTGTAAGCTTAAAATGTTATGGCAGACCCCAGGTCAAACGCCGCAACAGTGTTCTAAAGCAAAGCTTACCAATAAAAAGGTAATAGTAACTGTTTTGTGGTCTCTTCAAGGTGTTATTCACTATAGCTTCCTCAGGTCTGGTCAAGCAATATCAGCAGATGCGCGGAACTTCGAACAATGATGGTGAAACGTGCAGTGAAACAATGATAACGCAAGATCTGACACTGCACTGGACACCGTAGTAACTATACAGGAGCTGCAGTTGGAAACCATACGTCATTCTTCGTACTCGCCAGACCTTGCTCCAACTGACTACCATTTTTTTCGTGATTTGGACAAGTTTCTACGTGGTAAAAAAATTTCTTCCGTGGAGGCAGTACAAAATGCTGTCACACAGTTTGTCGAATCTAGATCCCCAGAGTTCTATCGCAAAGGCATAAATGAACTTCCAATTAGATGCCAGCAATGTATAGATAATGAGGGTAAATATTTTAATGAAATAAATATGTTGCATCTTGGAAAACACGAGTTTTAATTTTGCAGTATAAATCGGTAATTTTATACTTTAACTTACCTAGTAACTACTTAGTAATCTGTGCTGGACAAGTTCTCATTAACTACACTCAAATTACGTATTTACCTCGACCAAACATTTCTATTTAAGATCTGTCGCAATAGTTGTGTTAGTGAATTAATGGACCAAATTTACATTCGCATACTTAGTAGCTCTTTAATAATACGAAACACATATAAACTTTATCTATTCGCCTCTAAATCAAGCAGAACTAACGCTGGAGAACGAGGCCCCCTAAGAAGAATTATGAAATCATTTAATGATAATTTCACTGACATAGATATATTTCTCTTGTCAGCTTCAATATTCAAAAATGCCATTTTACAAAACGTCAACATGTAACCTAGTTTCAGCATTTTTTCCTTTTTTTACAATGTTTTGTTTCTCTGCACCTTATAGTTCTGTTATTTTGTAACTCACTTAAGTACTAGTGAGTTACAAAATAATAGTAGCATACTTGCTACCATATTAGATTAAGGTATTTATCTATGCAGCCTGAAATAAATGATTATTGTTATTATCTAACATTGATATAGCTTGTGCAGTTCGTTCGCTGCCGAACTGGAAAGCAGCGGGACCGGACGGACTGCATAACTTTTGGTTACTTACATGTATGTTTGACATCTCAATCATGCTTAGAATCAGGTTCGCTTCCAACTTTTATGATCACAGGCATAACTCATCTGCTCTATATGTAGCTCGACGCCATCATCATTCATTAACTTATTATTATTATGTAACATTATTTTGTGGATGACGGTGCTGGTTGCGTGATTAATTAAGATAATATTTTACAAACAAGGAACATTTTGTAACCTATTATTCCGCAATTGTTTGTTGTCCTGAATAAAAAAAAAAAAAAAATATCAGCTAGCTGCTCGTTCATAATCTAATAAATAAATATTATTATTATCAATATTTGAGAGTATGTTTTCCTTGTTTAATATGCTGTGTGTAACTTTATTAGTATCATTTTAATTAGGTATCCTCTATAGTTAGGGCTGCCATCCGTCCGGGTTTCCCCGGATTTGTCCTAGTTTAGAGGGCGTCCGGGGAGCGTCCGGGCGGGGTTTTCAAAAAGTGTTTGGGTAAAACCCGGACACTCTGTGCATAGGGACAATTATAATTGTTAGATGAATCGTTAACAACCTAAAAATTTTAATGGAATCAGGGTTTTTTTTTTATGTCCGGGAAAGAATCTCGATTTCACCCATGTGTCCGGATTTTTTTAAGTTTTTGTCCGGCCTCGGCAATTTAAGTGATGGCAGGCCTATCTATAGTCCACCTAATCTAAGAAGTACCGTTTGACGTTTCATACTTTTCAAGCCGAAACAACTTTGTATACAATTTAAATAACCTTTCCCGTAAAACCATGAAATTATGAAGCTATTTTTATTTTATCACAAGATGTACAATTCTTAATGACTAAATTCAAATTTAAATCTTTTAAACAAAGTAAAATAACTAAAATATACAATAGATAGCTTTTTTTAAACTTGGTTTCAAAGTCACGTACTTAGGTCCTTTACCGTAGTGTTGTGACTCTTCAAATGTACCAATAATCAAACTTATTAATAACGAGTCTTTTTCAATCCAGGCATCTTTTAGTATTAAATAATACTTAAATTTCAGCTGACATGCACTTCTACGAAAATCAATAATGTATAATGTCGGTTAGGTTAGAATGGAACTGAAAAGCCCGAAAAATTATCTCTTTTAAAATTCTGACATTTATCTAAACACTTTTGTATATACTAAGATTTACTAGTAAAACCTATGATAAAACAATATACGGACTTTTACTGTAACATACATAAATCTATAAAACTGTAATCGATTGGTAAATACAAAGAAATTATATCGATTTCTCTTAAGAATCGGATATTGCAGTAATCGATTTCTTTGACCCCATGCCTATTCATCAATCTTTCAGAACTGTCAAACGGTACTTATTTTAGATTAGATCGAGAGATCGATCGATATTTTTACGTTTTTGTTATTTAACTTGTATAATTATAAAACACTTGACATTGGCTAAATTCCTGCGCTGATTCTTGCGCGGGATAGAGTCCATAATAAAATAAAATAATATATATATCGAGAGATCGAGATAATCTTGGCATTTTTTTTGACAGAAATGACATGTGATATGACATTTCAAAAATATAATTGTGGTTTCGACTGGCTGTAGTAGTGCAGCTCTGGTTTTGTAACCTACGATTGCATTTAGTGAACAGTAAGGGACAACATTTTCATACCATCATCATCATCACCACTTTTCTCGCAAATAAAATGGTTTTATTTGAAGTATAAGTAAAATACATACATACCCTCACGCCTGTTCCCGCATAGGGGTAGGTAGAGGTGTATTAAACACCCACATTTTGCCAACTGTAATTTGGTTCTACTCACGTAATTGCAAGCCTATTGCCTTTAACCGGGGACTTTGGGAATTGTAGATGGGAAAATTGTGAGTATATGCAAAGGGTAAGATGGGGTAATCCTTAAGATGGGAAGGCAATGGAAGGTAAGATACGCTGGATTAGGGAGTGTAAGAACAGCTCAAGAAAGTCAGGGTCTTATACCTGTAACTCGAATTGGAACTGTTATCGAGATCCGACTCCTCTGACGAATTACTAGTAGTTTTAAAAATAAAATATTATTCTACATAGTGTACCGATCACGACATTCAGCTGGGATACTTCGCGATGCCACAAACACGTCAAAAAGTACCCACGAAGTCGGGTTAAACAATGACATTACACAAAGTCTTTTTTCAGTTCCAATGCTGTGGTACTGCAGGTCCAGGCTCGTACTGGAACGGCAACCTACCACCGAGCTGCTGCCCAGACACCATCAAAGTTCCATGTCAGGCAGGTGATGCTTATAAAGGGTGCACAGTCCTTGTGGGGTCCATGTTCGACTCATACGCCAAGACTTTTGGCTGGATCATGATTGGTGTTATTGTTTTTGAGGTAAAGCCGTTAAATCTTTACAAATATAATAAAGCTGAAGAGTTTGTTCCTTGGTTGAACAAATCTCGAACTACTGAGCCACTGATGGCCCAATTCTTGAGGAAAGTTATACGTTATTTGACACCACGCTACGACCCTTAGGAGAGGAGCAATGACCATAAACGCTGGTGAAGCTGTGGTGAAGATTTACCTTTTCTTTCTTGTGTGGAAACCCCCACGAGTCGTCCATTTAGAACACTCGATGGTTAAGATAATTATTCTAGTGTATGAACTCTTGCTACATCAGGGGTGACAGTCAAGGGATGATGGAGTAGAAAAGCTCCTCGTATGTTCTCTTGGCAAGGGGTACCTACAAGAACATCTTTTTACACGCTTTATATTAGCTTCACTTGTATGTTTGTTTGTATGTTTGTAACCGACTCCTTTGGGTGCGATTTTGACCCACTTTAAATGGCCAGATTTCATTCAAAATTTGCACACCTGTCAAAGACCGATGACAATGCAATAATTCGATTAATTTTTTATTTTTTTTAGTTGAATTTTCTATAAAAGGGTGTTTTTTAGTTTTTTAAACTATAATTATTTTTCCCCACATTGTTGCTTCCTGCTGAAGTTCTGTCGAGGCAGAAATCCTAATATTATCTTACTACTATTCTAAATGCGAAAGTTTGGATGGATGGGTGTTTGTTACTCAATCACGCCAGAACGGCTGAACGGCACAGAGATATATTATACTCTGAAATAGTACTTAGGCTACTTTTTCCCACGTCCGCGGCTCTCCCGACAATTTAATAACTCCTACATGAATTGGTACCGAGGACGAGCCAGGGTATGGTACCCAATCGCCTGGTCGTGTGAAATGCCCACTGGCGGGGGCGCAGCTATCCGCGCAGCAACGCCACACGTACGTCATCTCACGAGCATGAACATTGCTTTGAACATTAATGTTATGCCCTTGAATAATTATGGTTTTCAATAAACTCTTTATTTTTGTTTCAGCTGGTGTGCATGATTTTTGGGTTAATTATGGCCAATACTATCAGAAGCAACAGATTAAGGAAACGTTCAGGTGACGGGCATTACATGCAAGTTTTGCAACCGCGCATTGACGCGCCTCAACAACAACACGGTTACATGCACGATTTGCAACCGCGCGTTGCCGCGCCTCAACAACACGGTTACATGCACGATTTGCAACCGCGCTTTGCCGCGCCTCAACAACAACACGGTTACATGCACGATTTGCAACCGCGCATTGACGCGCGTCTGTAATAACACGCATTTCGTTCAAGACGCTTCCTTCGAGCCGGAACTGAACCAGTGACCTATGGATCTGCAGATTTTTATAGGCGATAGAAATATGAACGCGTGATTTTATATGACTTGCGCGTAGCGTCCTTATTAATCGATATGCAACCATAGACTGGGCTCAATGTTGCTGCTTTCTTAATAAATATCTTCGTACGTTTAATGAGCGCGTTAACGCCGTTATTTATTTAATTAAAATATTAACACATTGAACCTTAATATAAATAACCTAAGTACATTTAACATTTTTTACCTTAAAAATTACTATTAAAATATATAAAATATCCGATTATTTTTATTTAAAATTGTGTTATCATGCGTCACCTACATTCTGCCTAATTAGTGCTGCATTAAGCACTAACCTTCAGTGACAGTGGAGCGACGCGTGTCACAGGTCGGCGGAGCACACCTGTGCTTGTACGCACGTTTACAACCCGAACACGGCCGTCAGAACCCGGAATGGTCACATTCACTACACCATGGCGCCAACGATTACGCTCCATGTTAGGCTCCACTAATAATACCTATCTGTAATGCTGGAGACTCGTTGGACCACTTTTGTCTAGGCAGCAAAGTCGGCAAATATTCCTTTATCCAGCGATTCCAAAACATGTCTGTCAATTGTTGGGCAACTTGCCAGCGCTTCCTTAAGTAAATATCGGTATTACCAAATTTATCCAACGGCGTACCGTCTGAAGATGGTCCTATTAAAAAATTATTAGGTGTTAAAGCTTCCGGAAAATTTGTATCCACAGAAACATGTGTCAAAGGCCTGCTATTTACTAATACTTCGACTTCAGCAAGTAAATTAGACAAAGTGTCAGGATGAGGCGCACGATCCTATAGGACGACTTTTAACGATGATTTCACCGTGCGTATCATTCTCTCCCCCAAGCACCTCCCATTTTCAGTGAAGCAGTTGGAATGAACTTCCATTCTATACCACGAATAACACCATCAATATAAATGGCATCAGTATCCAGTGTTGCCAGGCTGCGCTTCAACTCAGCATCTGCCCCCCTAAGGTTAGTTCCATTATCAGAATAAATAACGCTAGGTAGTCCACGTCGAGCTGCCATCCGATGAAGTGCCATGATAGCGCTATCGGTTGAAAGCTCTTTTGTCAGTTCCATCTGAATCGCACAAATAGTGAGGCAGGTGAATTAAAACATACAGTACCTTTTCTCCTGTGACCCACAGTAATTTCCAATTTACCAAAAACATCAACACCAGAGTAACTAAATGGGCGTAGCAAAGTAGTATTAACCTAGGGTTGCACATCATGCAACCGCAGGAAATACAAACAATCACTGCTGATAGGATCTGGAGATTCCTCCAAGCCATAAGTCTGAGCAGTGCACTTTAAAGCAAGATTGCACTACAAAAGACCAGAAATGGTCGAGGTAACAGTAAACACAAAATAATAAGAGTTACAAGTGATGCTAATTAAAGTGAGTTATAAGAGTAAATAAATATCAATAAAACTACCAATAACTTTTTTATCATTGTACTTTAATTTAAAATAAAAGTGTATAGTATACTTTACATTATTTACACATTTTTTGTCAGTTTTTAACATAACACAACACATTGGTCCCGATTCTATTGTACACTCGACTAAACTAAAACCTGACTTAATTTCTTCATATGAAATCAACCTTATCTTCTTCGTAACAAGCTCTCAGCGCCACTAAATTTCACTAAGACCTGTCAACATATACTCAACTTTATTTCCACGCAGCGAGAGTCCCCATTTATTCAAATGCCGTATAAAAACTTGTTCAAAACGTACTAAGATGAAGTTATTTTAATCGACACCTACGAAGACGCTTACTAAAAACACAGAGTAAAAGAGATGACATTCGACGGATAGCGGCTCTCGCTACGTGATATTAAAGTTTATTTAAGCGTGTCAGACTTACAAATAAATTGCTTATTTCGATAGCGACATATGTTACCTACTTGTTTAAATTTGAAATAAGACCTTGTTTCAAAGTGTACAAGGTTTACATTTTGTATGAAGAAAATTTTGTCAATTATAGTCAAGAGAGTAATACAATAGAATTGACACCATTGTCGCCAGCGTAAGTCGATATTTTTCTTACACTATTCGGAACATACGGCAATAGGGTTGCCCCATATTCCATAAGGGGCACATAATTATAGTTGGCAAATGTGGGTGTTTATTACGTCTCTGCCTATCCCTTCGAGGATAGAAGCATGAGTGTATGTATGTATTTATTATTCGGAAGATGTAATGGATTCGGACAGAGGAAATATCTTTTTTTTTGTAAATTTATAAGATAAATCTGTATGTCCAACCTAACCCCTTTGTTTTTTAGTTGGTAAAAGCCAGACACAATAACTTTCAGTTCAATTCTGGCACTAGTAAACACTGACTGACATGGAAATAAGTTCGAGCTGCAAAAGGAGGCAGGCAAATATTGCATTTGTATCTGACGGTCATACTGCAATTTAGCTTTAGTAAACATTAAGGTTGCGGAAATATTCCTTCTTCTTAATTCTTAAATTATCTGCATCAATAAACTGCAGAAATAAAATGCATCATAGGTGTACTTATCGTAATATATTTTTTGGCTATATCAATCTCGAGAAAAAATATAGGTACTTAAGATTAATCAAATTACTAAACAATTTTTACTTTCCTTAATAGCTCCTGGAAATGAAAGAATTACTCAGGGTGCTATCTTGCTTCCGCTAGCGTCTCTCTAAACCGGAGGGGGCAAGGCCCTGTATTCCACGATAGTAGATAAGACGTAGGGTATCCTGGGTCCCTTGCTATAGACCTACTTCTGACGGAACACCGTACTGTTCGATTCCGACATGCCACTTCACTGTAAGATGCGCTGAGGTGATGACATATGGCGATTTCCACACGAAAAAGGGCGCTATCCTATTTAAGTCCCTATTCCTTGGCGTGTTTTAGCTGTTTTATTAATACTATATTTTATCATTTTTCATCAACAGGCGCTAGCAATGCGTTGTACATGCAATTCTTAGTCTAACTGGATGTGACTGAACACGGATATGGACAATTAATTGATTTACAAGTTTACAAAATCGTTGTAATAATGGTTTATATTGTAATAGGTACTTTACTCTACTTGTATTAAATACTTTTTTTAAAATATGTCGCAGAACTGCTATATCGATTCACACTTCGTAAGGGGGTTGCCTGGCTTTTTCACCCGATTTGACCTGGCAACCCATTTTTCCTTGAAAAGGCATATTGAAAGCTATAATTTCCCGCAAAAATTATCCGGTTACCGATGAAATAGGTCCCCCCCCCCCTCCTCATTATTTCACCCGGTCTCATAGGGTTGCCATAGCCCATTATTTTTAGGGGTGTGCTTGTCTTTATATTACAAAAGTTTGAGCAGGTTACCGATGAGATAGGTGTTTTTGCGGTCGGCTCCCGGTCCAAACAGAGAATATTTTTTTGGCCGATTGGTTCCATTTTATAACTCCTCCACTTATTTGTCATCCTGAAAACTTTTTAAAAAAACTCATACACAAATGTAAATACCTTAATAATTATGAGTCTGCGTTAAGTATAGAAAGAAGCTTATTAAGTAATACGAAAAATTAAGTGATGGCAGCGACGCGGCGACGCGACTCATCTCATCATCATTTAAAAAATCTTTTATTAGTTTTAAAGTTCTCATTAAGATGAATTAATAAAAACATACGCGAAATAGATGGTGTTAACCGTTGAGGAGTTCCCTCGACTGGATTCTGCATCCATTATCAAATCAACTACAACTCGCCGTCATACTGTAGTGTCATTAGAACTACAATGTGTGCTAAGTTTAAAAAAAATCGGTTCACAGGTGTAACAACAACGGGTGAACAATCATTTGTCTCCTAGTTTCTACCCTTAGGGTTGAAATTTTTACTTGAAATTTAAATGGGACCATCTTTGAAATATACCCTATCCAATAAAAAAGGAATTATCAAAATCGGGTTACCCTATAAAAAGTTATGTGTGGTCATTAAAAAAAAACATACGGATTGGCTAGACAACCTTCTCCGTTTTTTCGTCGGATAAAAAAATCATTAAGAGTAGATGTTAATGACTGAAACGTATTTTTCCTTAGCTATTTTGTTGTTTTGTAATTTGTGAAATATTGCATTTACAATTACGTCGTTTTGGCATTTAATAAAGGAGCAGTTTGTGACCCGTATTATGAAAAATAAACAATTTTTGACTTTTTTGTAGATACGTTCATCTGGATCGTAAGCTAGAGTTAAAAATACATATTAACCAATTTTACCGACTAAAATAAATTATAAAAATAAACTTTCATTCCGATATTTCAACAATTCTTGATAATATTTTTATGTATAATTTGATTACAAAAAGATCATCTAATAATATCAAGATAATAAAGTAAAAAAGATTTATGGATTAACTCCAATTGACTATACCATTTAATTTAACACAGAGACCTTATTTTATAATTTTATAGAAGACTCGGTAAAGACGTGACACTCGAGTATGGAGTATAAACTAGAGTAAGGAGCATGCCCTCTACTAGCATGGATGCGGAACTCTGACACGAGAGTCTTATTCCCGAATATGTAGTAGGAATATACGAGTAAGGAGAGAAAGTTCTAATTAGAAAACCTAGAACTCGAGTATTGAATAATTATTCAACTACAGAGCGGTACAACTCGAGTAAGGAGCATGTTCTCTAGCATAGACGCGGAACTCTAATAACGAAAGTCTCAACTCGAGTGCTAGATCTCGAGTAGCAAGATGGGACTTATGGACTCGACTCTAACGGCAGAGATGGAACACAAACCAGGGGCACCGAGTACTATGACCGCATTCAAATAACTCACACTAACAGACGCGACTCCCGAGAAACTACGATTTTAATGACGTCACATGTTAAAAAAAAATCCGATGTTTTTTAAATGTCGTTGTGTTCAGATTTTTTTTTTCATTAAATATATTGTGTGTATGAAATCGTTAATACATTATAAGACCTTTTATTAAAACCCAACTGGATTGGTAACGAATTATTTTTGTTACATGGTAAGGTAACTGAGAACCAAGTTTTGTGTTGCAGTAAGGGTTACCGTATGGCAAAAGATTCTAAAGTTCGAAATGCAACAACATAACCATTTAAGGCGGACATTTCTAAAAATGTTCATTTAATGTTACGAGTAACACACATGTAACAAAAAAGAAACACAGATAACAAAAATGAACAAAAGATTTTACAAGTTTTAGATGCAAACATAATTATTATTATAGATGTTTAAATATAATCACATTTATTATAATGTTCGACAACTTTCTTAACATATTATAATTAATATACTTAATAAATAAAAATATTATTTTACTCCAAAAAACTAAGAAGAATTGAGAATTTACTTCCAAGAGAACATTTGACTACTTTTTGAATTTGTATGCTGAAGTGGTATGGAACTGTCGTTATAAATACCAATATTACTATCTGCATAGAGAAAATAAATTAAAATACAAATTTTTCATTGACCACATTAACCGGATTTATTAGAAAAAACTACCCTTCGCCCGCTGCATCCACTTTTTTTTGTTTGAATGCGCTAATCTCATGAACTACTGGGCGGATTTTAACAATTTTTTTACATTTGATAGTTTGAGAAAGATTATAGGCTAGTAGCTATTGTAATACGAAACAGTTGAGTACCTTTTTCTCCTCTGCTTGACAACCTATTTTTTTTTTTTTTTTTTTAGTGGCTATTGACAACCTTTAATGTTATCAATATTGATAATTTGGGACAGTTTTATTCCCTACCTTCTACGGAGTATTATTATTATAAATAATTTTATGAATTAGTCATATTTCGACTTCTGGGTAATCCAGTTTAAAGATATTCTACTTATTTTTAGATGTATCTGGTATTTCATTTCACAAATTTACGAAATTCTCACAGCCTCAACCTAGAGATATATCAATTTCATATCGAAACTTGATCAAGTTGAAAGCACAATATATCTTATCGTAGAGAAAAATATAATAAATAAGATTTTTTTTATCTTTAAACTTTTGGTAAAACTTCGTTACTATAATAAGAACTGGTGAGTGATAAAAACAATGGAAGTAAAACAACAATTATACTAATCCACACAAGTAAAGCCTTCTATTCTGTTGATCATAAATCAATTCCTCGTAAGTAAGACGTACTTATATATATCTGAGTGATTTAATAGTTACTTTTATAAAGAATATGAAAGATAAACAAAATCAGAACACTAATAGGAAGTCTTAAGTATATATTATTGAACAACTATTTTGGTGTTCCACAGGGAAGCATGTTAGGGCTTACTTTCATTTCTAATGTATAAAATTGATTTAATAATATCTAGAATTGTCGTACTCATTCTAATGCTATATATCACTATTAAATCTTAAAAAATGTAATAATAATTATGTATCCCTTACAAAGACGAATTCGGGAGGAGGTATATTTAAAACCCACTACGAGTATGTTCCTTGGTTACAATTGTTTATAAAAATGTTGATAAAAGTCGCAGAAAGTTTAAATTATTATCAATCGCACAAGTTTCACTTCGCAAAACGTTTTTTTTTTTTTTTTGGAAACAGACAATGAGTAATTCGGTCTTGTCTTCTTGAAATTGAGAGGCCGTATACGAAAATTTAACAATTTCACTGATTTAGGTGATTTTACAGACGTCATTTTACAGTTAAAATACTGTATTTCTATAAGTTTTAATGCACCACATAAAGAATCATTTCAATTTAGATCTAATGAAGCTAAATAGGTACTGGATAGATAGGCTAGGTTCACCGCAGGGGCACATATGTAGGTACTAGTAAGTTTATCGGTTGGGCTTTAATATGAACATAATATTCATATATTTCATTAGAATAATTATATTCCGTTCTTAATTAAGCTGTTTATATCCTTAAATAGTATTTATTGCGTTTCTAGCTCGACACCGACTAGTCTTTATTTTTCAATTTTTAGTGTAAGGTACGTACGTACTGAGTAGATACGGTATTTAGAACGTTACTTACTGTAATGTAAGTTACTGAACTGCAGTTCGTTAAATTATATTAACGGTGGTAAGTTGTCTAGCACTTGATTGGATAACTTATAAAAAAAGATGCAAACAGTCACACCTTCTCCTTTTTCTAAGTCGGTTAAAAACAATAACATTCATCACATCAAACGTCAACGTTGCTTAATTTCAAGAAAAATCAACAAACACTACATCTGCCCTTAATTTCTGAGGGTTTCCCTCGTTTTCCCTCAGATACCATCATTAGATTCGGACTTGGTGACAATGAGACTACCTGGGGAGCATACCCTTCCAATAAAAAAGTTTTTTGAAAGTGGTCCTCATCTATGATGGAAATATCGATAAACATACATTAAAAAACTACATACAGCCAACCATAGAACCTCCTCCTTTTTTAAATCAGTTAAAAATATCAAAGGATCAAAACCGTTTAATCTCCGTACTGGCCATCGATGACTTCGGACTCACGCACACACGCGTGTTTGCGTGTGAGTGTCGAATCCCTAATTTTATCTGTCTCTATTTTGTATTCGGCCTCTTAAGTCTTATATGAGAATTTGAAAACTTGATTCATTATTAATTATACACTTGTTGTTGCTGCACTTGCACTTGTATTTTCATTTGACGTCACTATGACGTCAACATTGTTATTTCATACAAATTTCTATAGAATGTACCGTTTTAAAATTTAATAAAAAAGTAACTCATTTGACTCGACAGTCAGTATTTGATACATTGATTTATTTGGCAATGTTTTTGACAAATTTGACATTTTGCCACAGGAGTATTTTGCGATAGGGACGTTTTGCGAAAGAGACATTCAGAGTAATAGGCTTTCTACGTCTGACTTGTCAGAGATAGATAGCTAGATAGCTAGCTATCCTCCTCCCACTTTGGTATGGAAATCCGCCCTTGATACTTGCCCATACTATATTACAATAAATGATCAACATTTTGTACATAAAATTCTTTCTAAAACACTCATCCACAAAGACATTAAATTTCATAAGCACATTATCATAATTCGTTATAAATATTACGATCCGCAATAATGGACAGCTATTCGATAATTTAATAAGCTTAAAGAACATCATATAAGTTGGTATAATCGTTTGATTTGATTCGTTCGTTTGATTTCCCCATGTTTCGACCGAATTGCACCGATTGTGGTCACGGGTGGACTGGTGAGAGCTCAGTGATGCCTCTGCGAATTTCGACAACTCCTTGCACTTGGGTCTTAACTTACGACACACTACACTTACGACGTCCGTTGGGTGCTGTCCAATGGTGTGTTTTCGCTGACCTGACCTGACAGCATTGCTTTGCTTTACTGACAGTCCGAAAATAAATTATTTATGAAGATAATATTGTACCTTATCAAAATTATCGCAATTAAGTCTCGATTTACACGTCTAATTGATACATTCGTTTTTATAGTGGACTGCATAAGAATTATTTTCGCGTTTCTTCATAATTTTTTGAGCGGGTGGATGAAGAAATATCCACCTTAGCTAATAGGCGACGGAAGGCGCACTGTGTAAGCTTAAGTGACTGTATAAGTGACAACGGCCAGTGTAATATAGTCGAAACATCAGACAGCTTAAAGGTATATACATCAGTTAATGTAATCGTAAATCATGAAACGCGGATGTTTTACAGAGTTAATAACTCCAGTGAGTTTTCATTAATGCAATATTGTTTTTATACTTAATTTTGAACTCACGACTAATTTAAAACAGCAAGGACTATAGTTGGTATAATAGTGATGACATTATAAGTCCGCAGGCCACTGTTATGCTGACGAAAGTAGTTCAATATGGTCGAAATGTAGTACAATTCGGTCGCATTTTTGTAGTAATTATTTTACACTTTATATATAAGTTTATTGTACTGTTATTAGTCTATAGGTTCATAATCCATGTTGCCGCAGTACTCCGCTAAGAAGTCCAAAAACAAAGTGAATTTTCCTGTCGAAGATCTTGACCAACGTGCGGATACGGACTTCATACATGTTGAAAGGCTTTCTAGAACGTTCTGTGGACAAAAAAAAACAGTCACTCGTAGGACTACACGTCAGAAGTGAAAACATAACTTCACAGTGTATTTGCATATACATACACACACACATCTGTATATATATAATTAGGTTAAAAATAAAAAGTAGGTAATAACATATCTAAATGTATACATAGGGTACACTAGAAGTTCTGCGCTCCTGGCCGCTCATAAATGTTTGAATTTCGAATGTTATATTTTTTAAATATAAGAAACTCGGCTCCCTCTTACGAATTTTCGATCAGGTCACGTGTCCTGACGCGAGTTTAACATTTTTTACCCATCCCAAAAAGTGCATAACGCCGCTAAAGAAGTTTTCACTTTGCAACAAGAGGAGGTAGGCAAGAGTAGATGAAAGGATTAATAATGGTAGAGGAAGCTCACGAAATATAAGTGATAGAAGGAAATGGCGGGCTGGTCTCTCTGGCTACCCCGAAGTGAGAACAGCGTGAGTATGTATATACGCTCTAACACATACCTGAGGCCAGTCCTGTCTGTACACGGCCAAGCACTGTTCCGTCAACGAATCCTCGCTCAAGTAGTCGTTCTGGAGGAGGAAGACCAGCACCGAGGCCATGGCTTCCCACACTCCAGGTGTCTTGGAACTGCTGAGGATCATTATGTTGCGAGGGCAGAGGATTCGGTCGAAAAACTCCAAGCATATGTTGTCCTCGGACTCTGTGGTTGGTGGGTTGGTTGGCTTCGAGACCTGAGAAGAAAGAGATGAATATGTTATGTTTATAGTAAAGCGCTTTAAGGTGTATATTGTGGTCGTTTGTAAAGATGAGGTTTAGAGATAAAATATGGCAACCGCAATATACACCGCAGTTGGTTGTAAACTTGAGGTTAAAAGATAAACTTAGTTTTTTAATATGGCAGCCGTAGTTCTGACGATCTCTGTGGTACTTTCGACTGCAACGTCCGGGTCGCAGGTTCGATTCTCGCAAATCTGAATACCGATTCTTTTTTCAAAAATTAATAATAATTTATAACTTCACACATCTCACACACGGTCGTCTGATCCCAAACTAGGCAGAGCCTGTGCTATGGTAACCAGACTGCTGATAAACATACATATATATTTCTAAATACATACTCAACATAGATAAATAACACCCAGACACAGAACAAATGATCATACTCATCACACAATTATTTGTCCTGTCGAACCCACGACCTCTGGCTTAGCAGTCAGGGTCACTAACCACTAGACCAAGAGGCCAGTCAATATTTTCATTGGTCTTGATGTTTTTATGTATAAAAGTTTAAATATAAAGAGTTTATAAAAATAAACCTTAAAAAGCACTGTTTTAAGATTACTAGTAACGTGGGTCACACATTACTAGTAATCTTGTTAACCCCTCCAGCTAAGCTTAAAGCTTGTTTTAGGAGTGGGTTCACGATAGGAGGGTTCCGGATTTCTAAATAAAACATTTCGATTCCGACACACCCCCCCACCGAAAACCCCGGTGGGATGACGGCCCGATAGGATTTCCACACGCACAAAAAAAAAAAGAAGGAGTTGGTTCACGACGGTAGTGCACTGGGTGGGGTTCGAACCCGCAACCACTTGATCGCAAGTCCGACGCCTTAGCCATTACGCTACCGCCGCTTATAGGTTTTGGTAAATGTATAGATTATTTATTTTTATTAGATGATATTATGATACTGTACATTTAGTATTTCTGTTTAATGATAATTTTTGTTATACGCAATAAAAGTTACGTTCTAGTGTACATTGATGGGAACAAATGTTTCTAATGTATATTTAAAAATCAATATTAAACAAAAAGGAAGAAAATCGGTTGACAAACAAAACAGAAAAGGTGCTGTACTGTTAGGTTTTAACCACAGGGCTGAGAATATGTATTTAGAAATGCCATTAGCTGTATTCTTTCCGAAAACATGTGTCGCCAGTTGCACGCGCATAGACGATAATCTTTATTTTAAACATACAGAACTCTACGCTAATTGGTCAAAGAGGATTTATTAAATACTAGCAGCGCCCCGCGGTTTCACCCGCGTAGGTCCCGATCCCGTGGGAATATCGGGATAAAAATGCGTTAATCCAGGTCTCCAGCTATCTACGTACCAAGTTTCATCGCAATCGGGTCAGTAGTTTTGGCGTGAAAGAGTAACAAACATCCATACATACACACATCCTCACAAACTTTCACGTTTTAAAATATTAGTAGGATGAATCTTAAACGACATTTATAATTACACTAAATACACCCTTACGTTGATCAGTATAAGGTAGCGTTTCGTATACATACTTACTTAATAAAGTGTGCATCTTAACATTTACTAAATATTTTCGTCCAAAATGTTTAGCAATATTCCTGTAAGCAATGTAGTTCATTGCGTGCTCTCGTGGTTCCAATGTAGTTACTACACAAACATTATACGCAAGGAATAACTGTTATAGTAGATTAGATCATAATTTTCTTTCTTAAATTATATAATACTTTGTGAATTTTTGTCAATATTACTTAAAAACAAACGTTTTTGGATTTACCGACTTGGCATAATTATTGCTTTATCGCCCAGCGACGTCCCTGGCGAAAGTATATACGCGAGTACGAAAATGTTTGCACGTGTTTTCCGCAGCTATGAGCGTTTGCTCATAGCTTCAGCGCGCTGGCCCCGACCTCACCGCACTTCTTACTTATTTTATGGTCTTTACCTATTTATATAATTAAGAAGATACGGTACAAACCTTAGAATATGGAGTACTCTGATTAAAAAAACTCGGTGACCTTGGGGGTTGGTACATAGAGACGGGCGATCTTGGCGGCTGATAAGAGTTTGGTGACCTTGGTGGCTGACAAAAACTCGGGGACCTTGGTGGCTGACAAAAACTCGGTGATCTTGGTGGCTGACCAAAACTCGGTGATCTTGGTGGCTGACAGAAACTCGGTGACCTTGGTGGCTGATAAAAGTTCGGTGATCTTGGTGACTGATAAGAGACAGGAGATCTCGGTCCTTGATTAAAGAAGTTCGGTGACCTTGACCTTTGATTGAGGGTATTTGGTGACCTCGGACCTTGAGATAGAGAATTTGGCGATCTCGGCGCTGGTCCAAAGAAATGTTGCGATTTCGGTGATGAGGGAGTCTGATTGAGAGAATTCGGTGACCTTGGTGGTCGATTGATATTTTTTATGTCTTGAAGCTGCAATAAAAATAGTATTACTTATTAAACTTTCAAAATTTAATTCAACTTGAACCTTAATAAATACCTAACCACTACATATTATAAAATAAAGTCCCACGCCGTGTCTGTCTGTACGTCTGTCTGTACGCGATAAACTGAAAAACTACTGAATGGATGCGGTTTTCGCTAATAGATAGAGTGATTCATGAGGAAGGTTTCAGTGTTTAATTTGTACCCGTGCGAAGCCGGAGCGGGTTGCTAGTATAATATATCGTAAAGCCTTCTTGAAAATATGTAGAATACGTCAGTGAAACAATCATGAAAATTTATCCATTACTTTTTAAGAAGCGATTTTCTTTGACATTTAAACATACATACATGCAGATCGAATACAGAACTACCTTTTTTCAAAAAGTTTAAAAATATACTTCAGCGCCATCTAGTGAAGACCGTGTTATTACATAGTAACTACTTGTCCTGTATCGCGCAATACAAGTTCTCGCAATGATTAGTTTATAAATAACTTAACAACAACAAACGCTGTTCAGCGCTCCGCCAGGCGTTACGTAGCGTGGACTGCCTCAAACCAATAAATAAGTGTCTTGCAATTTGCACGGATTTTTCTGTATGTCTGTCTATTAGATCTTAACGCCTTAACTACTGTACCAATCACCATGGAATTTTGCATACTATCATGGGTACAGTAAAAAGACATTCTTTTCACCTAGAAAAAAATACTGTTTCCAAGCGATAAAAAAAAATATATATCGCCAAGTAATATCAGTATTGACTGTAACTGAGTTGCAGGATTTCCGCTTCCTCCTCACCTGAAGAACCTTGCCTGGCTCCTGTTCCTCATCACTGACGGGTGTGACAGCTCTATCACTGCTCTCAAAGTTCCTGTAGTCCGGTGATATGTCCCTCCGCTCCGGGAGGGTGAGGTCTTGAGAGGGGGAGCGCTTGCGGTCTGGACAGCACACGTCCCATAGTGTGTGAAGCTTGGTTAGAAACACTTCTGTAACCTCTAATGGTTTGCGTGATACTGCAAAAAATAAAATAAAAAAATTTAAATACCTCCGACTCAAAAATCCCTTCAACGATTAGAAAAGAGCTGAGGTTCTTCAAATAGATGAACTGATTTTCTTAAATTATAGCTAAGAACTTTCGATTAAGTCACCTTTCATATAAAAAAAAAAACTAAATCAAATCAAGCTATCCGTTTATTAAATAAATTAAAAAAAAAATACCAATCGAATTGAGAATCTCCTCCTTTTTTAAGTCGGTTAAAAAGGCATAAATTTTTTGTTACCCTAAATTGCACTTAAATTAACAACAAACAATAAATTAACTGCTCGGCTGATCTATATAAAATGTAAGTGCTGTGTGATTATTACAACATTCTTTAATTGAATAAAAAACAATTAGTAAAATTAAATCAACAAAATTACTAGTAACATATTTAGCACGTCTCGTCCACGACTCAAGTGTACCACGTGACGAGTCTAGAGCATCGCCTCGCTGTTGCGTGTTTTTAGAGCACGGAAATGATTTCTCGAGTTTTTGAGGCGTTGAGTTTTTTTCCCGTCTCGACCAAAGACAAATTTTTCGATAATTCTCGAGCAGAAATACAGAATACTCACATACACACAAGTAAAACGCATAGCTCTGATTTTGAAAAAGTAGTGTTGAAATTTTTGTACTTATTTGGGAATAATTTAAATAAAGAGCCGCTACTTAAAACTATCAAGTTCAAAACAAGTGTTAGACATATCTTTAGTATGCCTCTGAACTTATATTTTTTTGTTTACTGCAGTATAATTGTATTTGTCTCTTAACTTTTTAAATTAAAAAAAATACTAGCAACCCACCCCGGCTACGCACGGGTACAAATTATATACCTAAACCTTCCTCATGAATCACTTTATCTATTAGTGAAAACCGCATGAAAATCCGTTCAGTAGTTTTTCAGTTTATCGCGAACAGACAGACAGACGCGGCGGGGGACTTTGTTTTATAATATGTAGTGATGTTGCATTTAATTATATGCGTATAATTAAGATTTCTTGAGTTTTTTTCTGCAAGTTAAGCGTTCGAGCACGTTACACACGTGAGACTCAAGTTTGAATCCGTGGAATGTTTAATGTTTCAATTCAATAATAATTAGATTTTCATTACAATAAAATCTTTAAATGTTGGGTTCTATGTACAGTAAGTTAAATAGATAAAAACATTAATCTTAAAGTTTATCTATACTAATACTTTTTTTTTTATGGTATAGGGGGCAAACGAGCAGACGGGTCACCTGATGGTAAATGACTACCGCCGCCCATGGGCATCTGCAACTCAAGTGTCATAAGTGCGTTGCCGCCCTTTAAGGTAGGAGTAGGAGAAGAGGGGGAGGGGGTAGAGTGGGAAGAGGGGCGAGGGGAAGGACGGGAATAAGGAAGAGGGAAGGGTTAGGGCCTCCTGGAACCTCACTCACGCGGCGAAATGCAATGCAAGTATTGCTTCACGGCCGGTTTTCTGTGGTAAAGAGCGGAGTCGAGCCGGCCCATACGTGCCGAAGCATGGCTCTCCCACATATAAAATGGATTTGGATGTTCGGGGTAATGTCCGGTGGTAATTTGATATAAAATCCACACAATATCGATAAGAGAAGTTTTATGTTCGCGAAGTTTTAAAGGCCTAAGAAATTTTTGCCGTGAAAGAACTCACAACGTTTAATAATGTTACCTATGTATAAAGAAATCGACACAATTTTTTCAATCATTAGCAATTAACACAAATTACAGTTACAGTAATTTTCACTATTTTCACACTCTATTATACTTCGCACTTGTTAATCCGTAATATCACTCCACTAGAACTGAATGTCCATAATGCAATGCAATTTATATAATTCGAAAAACATCTCATAGAAAGTTCGTGAACTTGCCCATAATATCTCGTACTATCTATTATACTCGATCGCTGTTGGAACTTTTAAAAGTCAGTAGAACATTGTTATTGACCGGCAGATATTTTTTTAAATTTAGGTGAACGTAACTATCTATGATTTGCTCTACTCGTTAATAGATGGCGCCCGCGCGTCAATTTAGGCTTCCGTAATAATAACTTACAAAAGGATGATGAACCGCCCGCACCACGAACTGTAGTGTTTTTTTCTTTGCAACTAAAATCTTTGGGTGCGCGCCTAGTCCGCCCAGTAGCGCCTAGATGAGACGTAACCTCCCCCCCCCACCCCCATCACTCGCAGCACTCACCGAACACCACGCACAGGTCCACGGAGAGCTGCAGCAGCGCGCGCTGCGTGGGCGCGCGCCCGAACAAGTTGGCGCCCGAGCACGCCACCACGCACGTGGCTATCGTGGACCACAGCGCCTCAGGGTCTTCGCCGTCCAGCAGGAGACATATCTGCTCCTGGGAATAGGGAACAATCTATACTAATCAGAGATCGCCCGGTAGTCGAATTTATCGAGCTATTCATTTCCAGTATAAGTTGAACTGTCATTGTAAAGACTTCCTGTACCGTGACAGGTCAACACATACTGGACATGTGTACATAGTTTGATACAGTCGTTTTCACATACTTTTTAAAAGTATGTTGCATATTTTTTTTGTTTTTTAGATAAACTTACACTTACACTTCCAGAATCTATTGACAATTAGAGGAAGTCAAAGGATTACGATTACCTAAATTGAGATGCACGCCATCTTTTGACAGTAAACGAATAACTAAAAGTCTATTTATCGAGTTTTCTGGAAACGTTACGAACTTTGTATGAAATAACGTTCGGGGTATAAAAAGCAGTGGCATTACAGTATTAGTTGAGTTCTAGTTTTACGATTAACAAGTTAACAAGTGCGAAGTACAAGTGAATAGAGAAGTGGAAATAATGATAACTGTTATTGTACGATGCAATAATCGACACGAGCCTCGTACAATCACGTTGTGCGCGCTCAGCAGTTTACGCCGAGCCGTGCTATTTCATCATTAATATAAATTAGTACATATTCGGTCACCATTCGGTTCGGTTGTGCTCATAACCATTTTAACCATACCATCCTAGAGTAAGTTAAGTAGATAAACCATTAGTTTGCTTAACCTTCTCTTTCATTTAACCATATTTCCCCTGTACGGTAACCATAACCCGTACATAGTGGTCCTTCGAGTTTACGTCGTAAAACGGACCCTCGCGAGTGTTAAAAGTGAACACGTGGTAGTGAACCCGCTTACGACAACGCAACCAGTGTACCATTTCCATTACCAGTAACCACTACCAGTAACCATTACCAGTAACCATTACCAGTGTACCATTTACCAATACACATTGTGCAAAGTAACCAGGATCAAGCTCCGGGACAAACCAGGTCACCAAGTACCAGTCTTCTGAGTAAGATCTTTCCTATTTTAGCAATTTTTTACCATTTTAACCACAACCAACATGGAGGGACTTTTAGCCACGCAAGAGCAAATCATGGCTGCGATGGACACCCTCCGAAGTAATTTCAAGAAGGATGGGGCAGAACGCAAGACGCCTGCCTATCTTGAAAAAAGGTTAAATACGTTAGATGCCTATTGGAATGAATTTCAGCTAAATCACACGAAATTGCGAGCTGAATTCGAAGACCCTAGTCATCACTATTTTAGCGAAAACTATTACCAAAAAGCTCTCAATTTTTATAATGAAATTAAGACACTTATTAAGAAATATATGACCGCAGACATAACCAAACCATTTTTAAAACCAGCGACACCATTATCGCAATTTTCCGAGCGTCACGATGTTTCTACCACTCCAACAGAGGCGGACGCCTCTCGGTCACCAATTGTAACCAAAACAACCACTCAGGGTAACCCATGTAAGATAGAAGAAATGCTGCGGAAGCAGAAGACCAATTTTAAGGCATTTTCGCGCACCATTGACGCTGTCGATCTGGAAAGCATTTCCGAGCGATGGGAGTTCGAAGACATTCTCAAAACGGTACAATCTAGGTGGTCGGCGATCGATACTTTACATTGGGAGATAGACAACGACAGCATCGTGGAGAATGAGGGGTACGAACAAGCCTTTAATGAATATGAGGAGAAATATAATTTTATAAAAAAGGCTATTAATAGCAAAATGTGGTCGACGTCGTATAGGGAGAAGTCTACACCAAAAATGGAAATACCAACGTTTAGCGGCAATTACCAGCAATGGATATCTTTTAAAGATTTGTTTTGTGAAGCCATACATAATAATAAATCATTACCATGTGCGCAAAAAATGCAATATCTTAAAAGTAAACTCAGGGGAGAAGCGGACAAACTTATACAACACTTACGCATAAGTTCTGACAATTACCAAATTTGTTGGGACATACTAAACCATCGATACAACAATATGAGACTTATATTTAACTCACACATTCAGGTACTTTTAGCCTTACCTAACCTGCAACAGCAATCTGCCGCGCTTGTTAAAAAGCTACATGATACTACCAATGAGTGTCTTAACGCTATTAAGGCAATGGGGGTCGACACTACGAACTGGGACCCACTCATCGTATATATTGTGACCCAGAAATTAGATGCGGAAACCCACCATGATTATATTGAGTCACTACGGAACCCTAGAGATTTACCAACCATAACAGAATTTTTGGATTTTCTCGAGACCAAGTTTACGTCATTAGAGTCCTCGAGACGTAAACAAGAGACGAATAAGCCAATGCCATCCAATTCTCCATATACTGACTATCAAACTCACAAAAGAAATACCTATAAATTACCAAATAATTCGACGAATAAAATATTTCAACATAAACCTACTATTAATCATGCGATGACGAAGCCTGGCGCAATTGCACCACAGCGAAAATGCTTACTTTGTAATAATAACCATGCATTATTTCAATGTAAAACATTCATAGAATCTGGGCCAGAAACACGTCGTCAAATTATTGAAAACAATAAATTATGTAAAAACTGTTTAATTAACCATTTTGGCAAGCCCTGCAATTCAGAAAAAACTTGTCGGGTTTGTAACAATGCGCACAACTCATTATTGCACAATGCTTATGAGACTTGCAAACCATTCGTTGAGAAAGAGCTACGAAAATCAAATATATGCGTTACCCAAGGGTCTTCAGAAAGTATAACCAAGTTGCTAGCCACAGCCTTAATTAATATCAAAACAATAGACGGTTGTTACTACACCATGCGTGCTCTCATCGATCCCTGTGCGGAATCGTCACTTATCACTGAGAAGGCAGCGCAATTATTAGGTCTACCCCGGATTAAACGCAACTGTGTGGTTGTAGGCGTTGGGGCTAAGGCCAATACTAGCAGGGGGCTTGTAAAGATTACCATATCGTCTTTACACAATAACTTTACCATCGACACAGAAGCATACGTCATGAAGCAAGTCGTTGGAAATTTACCAAACCAATCATTTACGAGACCAGCATGGCCACACATAAAAAACATACCTCTAGCGGACCCCGAGTTCTATAAAAGTCGGTCAATTGATATGATTTTAAGCGTTGAAGTGTACGAGTTAATTTTACTACCAGGTGTTATCCGTAAGGGCACCTCTCTACCAATAGCTCAACATACGGAATTTGGTTGGATTTTAAGCGGCACTGTACAACCTCAAAGCTACTGTAACATCGTATTGATTGATTTAAACGATATTCGGAGATTCTGGGAGATAGAGGACCTCTCTGAAAATATGCTAGACATGCCTAATGATGACTATCAATGTATGCAACAATACCAGTTGAAAACAACACGCCAACCAGACGGACGTTACGTTGTAAGATTACCACTTCGACCAGATGTGATAGAGAAATTAGGGGAGTCCAAAACCAAGGCCGTTGCCCAATTTCGTCATTTGGAAAGAAGATTTACCAGAAATAAAAAGATATATGAGAGTTATAAACAATTCATTCATGAGTATTTATATTTAAATCATATGAAGGCGTGCGCCGGTAACCAGACACCGGAGTCATATTTACCACACCATTGTGTACTACGCGCGGAGTCAACGACCACAGCTACGCGTGTTGTTTTTAATGCGTCAGCTAAAACATCGACAGGTTTTTCATTAAACGATCTTATGTATAGCGGACCCAATTTACAAAAAGATTTGTTATCTCTTATTATCAGTTGGAGACAATATCGAATTGCCTTTACGGCTGACATAGAGAAGATGTTCAGGCAGATTGTTGTCCACGAAGAAGATCAGGCCCTCCAGAAGGTAGTATGGCGAGACAGTCCCAAGCAACCACTGCGGGAATACCAGTTGACCACTGTAACCTACGGGACAAAGGCAGCCCCGTTCTTAGCGATGATGACGCTTAAACAGCTGGCTAAAGATGAAGCCCATCGGTTTGAAGAAGCAGCTAAGGTCTTGGAAACCAGCTTTTACATGGATGACGTACTCCATGGGCACCAGGACCTGGAGTCAGCCAAACAGCTTAAATCCGACCTCATAGCACTTTTAAGCGCCGGTGGATTTAACCTCCGAAAATGGTCTTCCAATAACGTGGAACTAGTAGAAGAATGCGGGCTGCATTGATGCACTGATAGTGAGGATCAGACATACACCTTCAAGCACCAAGAGTCCACCAAAGCACTCGGATTACAGTGGCAGTCACGTGATGACCATTTCACGTTTCATTTAAAAATAGAACCGCCTACCAAACTTACCAAAAGAACCCTACTATCTACCATATCCAAGGTCTTCGATCCTCTTGGTTGGTTGTCACCAGTAACAACCAAATTTAAATTATTATTCCAGGAAATCTGGTTACTCAACCTACAGTGGGATGATGTCTTACCAGATGCCATCATCTCAAGGTGGAATACCATGAAAGAAGATATAACCAAAATCAACAATGTCCAGGTGCAGCGGTGGCTGCAAAGCAAAGAAGGTGACACCATAGAATTACATGGATTTTGTGACGCGTCTGAAAGGGCCTATGCGTGTGTTATTTACTGCAAAGTCTATAGAAACCAGCATACCGAACCATCAGTGGTCATTGTAGCAGCAAAATCGCGTCTCGTACCAGCAAGAAAGATAGTTTCCTTACCAAGGTTAGAACTGTGTGCAGCCGTCCTACTAGCAAGGTTGATGAAAACCACATGTCAATGCTTGTCTAAATTCAAAATTAAAATGTTTGGTTGGTCAGATTCTACGGCAGTGTTAGGCTGGTTAACTGGCGAACCTACCCGTTGGAAACCATTCGTTGCCAATAGAGTCACAAAAATAGTAAAAATAATACCACCAACATGTTGGCGCTACATACAATCAAAACAGAATCCTGCTGACTGTGCAAGCCGAGGCATCAACGCTGAGCAACTAATCAACCATCCTATTTGGTGGCATGGACCAACATGGCTGTTATCATTTGATGAAAAAACCATAAAAAGTAGCACTTACCATACTACTGAAGAATTAAAGAAAACTACATCGATCAATGTTACGACGTTAAAATCCGAGAACCAAGTCATTACCTCGATACTAAGCAGACACAGCGATTTTACGCGTGTGTCAAGAGTGCTCGCTTGGATGCTACGAATATTGTCACGTCATCAAAATAAACCACATTATTTAACGATTCCAAAATTAAGAAAAGCGAAAAATATACTAATTAAACATGTACAGTCAGAGTTTTATGAAGACATTATTTTTATTAACAAACATAACCAACCAAATCCTAAAAGCCAACTATTGAAACTGAATCCGTACCTGGACAACCAAGGAATTTTACGAGTCGGGGGACGAATCGCAACTGCAGGTGTGCAGTATAACATGAAGCATCCCGCGATTTTACCAAATAACCAACATATAACAAACATGCTCATTGATCAAGCGCATAAAATGACCTTCCACGGAGGCGCACGCGTAACGTTGGCTTGGCTGCGTCAACAATATTGGGTACTAGGTGGCAATAGAGCAGTTAAGAAACAAATCCGAAGGTGCGTCGTTTGTAGAAGATATAGTCCTTCCAAGCAAAACCAATTTATGGGAGACTTACCAGCAGCCAGAACCAATATAACTCGACCCTTCTACCATACGGGGGTCGACTTGACAGGCTTTGTTGACGTTAAATCAGCAAAGGGACGAGGAGTGAGATGTACCAAAGGATATATAACAGTTTTTGTTTGTATGGCAACCAAGGCCATACATTTAGAGATAGTATCCGACCTCACTGCCTCCGCTTTTACAGCAGCTCTTCGTAGATTTGTAGCTAGACGGGGAGTACCCGGGCACATTTATAGTGACAACGGGACTAATTTTATAAAAACCAATAGAGTGTTACAGGAAGAGATAGTCAACCTAAAATTAATTTTAGACGACCAGTTCTATAATGTTATAACAGAGTTGCAAATTGAGTGGCACTTTAACGCTCCATCGTGGCCCAGTGCCGGAGGTCTATGGGAAGCAGCGGTAAAGAGCCTGAAATACCACCTGAAACGTGTTATAGGAGAGCAAAGATTGACGTTCGAAGAATTTTCGACGTTACTGGCACAATTAGAAGGTTGTCTCAACTCTAGGCCTCTATGTCCGCTAACCGAAGATCCGGAGGACCTAGATATTCTTACTCCAGCACATTTCCTTTCAGGCGGACCCACTTTAACCATTGTTGAGACAGAAAAGGATTTACGAACCAGATGGCAACTAACGCAGAAGATATACCAAGATATCTGGAAGAGATGGCGAACAGAGTATTTAACACAGCTGAATACTCGGTCCAAATGGCAGCGTTCGCAGCAAAATATGACAATTGGCGACATTGTAATAATACATGACGTCAATCTCCCACCGGGAAAGTGGGCTTTAGGAAGAATAGTGGAACTCCATCCTGGGAAGGACGGTTTCGTCAGAGTAGTATCCGTCAAAACCAAAAATGGGATAGCAAAAAGACCAATCGTTAAATTATCTTTGTTACCAATAAATGAAAGTACAACTTGTCACAACGAAAATGCGAGTTCAGCAGTTCTCCTCGACGAATCAGACGACGAAGTGCCTTCACCAAAATCCAGACCAAAACAGAACAACAAACGAGGCATATATCATTTTATTACCATAGCCCTCACGTTGTTCTCGTGTTTAATATCACCCATCACGTGTGCTCATAGTATAGTAAACTTAAACGACAGTCTTAGTTTATATTTTGATAGAATATCTACTGTGCACGTTGTAAGGGATGAATGGAAGCTTGTAGTCTACTACGACGTAAACCCGTATTGGCAAGGGACTACATTGCTACTGAAGTATATTAACCATTTAGAAAATATCTGTGGTCAATCAGCTGCAAAATTTCACTGTGGATCCGTTTTATTGCAACTACGTCACAGCTATAATGAGTTGGAGCGATACAATAACATTTTGTCAAGTCAGGAGTTCCCAGGCGGCCACACACAGCGTCGGCGTCGAGGTCTTATTAATGCAGTAGGTAATATTGCACACAGTTTATTCGGTGTACTTGATGACCAATTCGCTGAAAAATATAAACAGGACATCGACCTCATAAGAGTTAACCAGAACCATTTAGCGGCGCTATGGAAGAACCAAACTTCTATCGTAGAGGCCGAATATAATGTATTGAAAAGAATGGGGTCTTCCATTGATAAACAGCACAAAATGTTCAACCAACACCTTAACCAAGTACAAAATATTACCAACTCGTTGAAGAATGAGGTCAGGAGTATTGAAAACACCAATGAGTTTTTATTGTCCTCCATCGCAGCAAATAGTTTGTTGGTGAACTTGAAAAATATTCAGGATGTATTAGTAGACACCATCTCCGAGGTTAATTACGGGAAATTCAACGTACATCTATTGAAGCCAGAACAACTGTTGAATGAATTGAATACCATCTCAGGCAAACTATCAAAGGAGCTGAGCTTACCTATAGATAATATTCCTACCGAACTACCAAAAATATACCACTTATTGAAAGTAAGGGCGAAAATGAACAAAGGCTATTTTATTTTTGAAATTAAAATACCTCTCGTTAGTCGGGATAATTATGACTTATATAAAATACTTTCGATCCCAAAGAAAGTAAAAAACAATATGGTCACCCTACTACCTGTTTCACATTACGTGGCGATCAACTTACGGAAGGATTTATACATACCATTATCAGACATAGATATTACAGAATGCGTACACTTCGATATGACAACACAATTATGCCCCTTACAGAAGCCCTTTTCACACATGAAGGCTCAGGAAAGATTATGCACCAAAGACCAAGAAACACAGCTCTGTGAAACTAAGTCCAGGTCGTGCCAAGACTCGTGGGTCCAATTAAATAATATTAATACATATTTGTTCTTTTGTTGTGACCCTCGGTCAATAAGAATCATATGTGAAGACCAGGTTACCACAGACTACCTCATCAATAGCGGTATAATAAAACTAGGAAGTGATTGCGTCATCAAAGGCTCAGATATTACTATCATTGCCCAGAAACACCAAGTCAAAGATTTGAGAGTGCATGCTGACGTAGCAAAGGTAGAAATTCCACCGGTAAACCATCTGTTTAACCAGAATTGGACGTCATCGTTTACGGAGCCGGAACCTATAATCAGTGGCAACGAAAAGGAGTTGGAAGAAATAGGTTCTAAAGTAAAGGAACTCAAGGCGGAGACGGGGTTAGTGAACCAGGTGTCTCAGCACGACGTCCACCATTACATCGCAATCTACTTGCTGGTGGGAGTGTGCGGAGTGACAGCAGCAGCATATGGTGTGAGGCAGTGGCGGTCGCGCTGCCGCCGCCTCGCTACGGCTGCTGCGCTGGGGGCCGCGGGGCACGAGCCTCCGCCGGCGAGCGCAGCGGCAGTGGAGCAAGCTATTCAGCGCGGTCTCACCAACGCCGCGTTTCATTACAGTGTCAGTGACCAATGTGTTAGTGTAAGTCAAAAAGCAGAGCAAAGTGAAGTGCAACCAGTACCCAGTGTTCGTATTAACCAATCTACTTCCCCTATATTCCCTAAACTCTTCTTTAATAAGGAAACCAGTAGTAAACCATAGAGACTCTAATTTTTACACATAAGGTTATTGTTTATCACCTTGTCTCATCATCATTCACGAGTTCACGACCATCTGTTATCGTTATCATCCTTCTCGCGAGGTGGGAGCATGTACGATGCAATAATCGACACGAGCCTCGTACAATCACGTTGTGCGCGCTCAGCAGTTTACGCCGAGCCGTGCTATTTCATCATTAATATAAATTAGTACATATTCGGTCACCATTCGGTTCGGTTGTGCTCATAACCATTTTAACCATACCATCCTAGAGTAAGTTAAGTAGATAAACCATTAGTTTGCTTAACCTTCTCTTTCATTTAACCATATTTCCCCTGTACGGTAACCATAACCCGTACAGTTATAGTGACTTGTAATTGTGCTAATAATTAAAATAAATTATGTGTATTTTGGTAATAAATTGGTGTATCCTTCTAACCCCGAACTCCGGTACGTAACAATACATAGATATTATAAAATAAGAGTTTATTCGTTTAAATAATCGAATTTAATCGCCGGTACCGCAATGGTTTCAGATTTGCGGTTACGTGGTTGTGGGTTGGAACCCCACACAGTGCACTACCGATGTGAACCCACGCCATAACATTTATCTTAGTCGTAGGGGTTAACAAGAATAATAGTAACGTGTGATCCATAAAAAATTTTAGTTGTTCTGATCTGTTGAGTCCAATTTCGTTTTTAATTAAATAATTTATTTTTGAATAAGATTATGCTGTACAACGTGACGCCAACCTTGTGAAACTGCGGGACACGACAAGTAATGTTGCATGCAATTATTAAGGTGAATGTAATATAATCTATCTCTGTGCCAAATTTCATACGGACCCAGTTCAGCCGTTGTTGCGTGAAAGAGTAACAATCACGATAATTTATATTTCTTAATTTCCATATTCCAACTTAAACTTAAGCAATATTGACGAAATATGCACTGCCATCTAACGAATACAAGCCGAACTACTTCGAAACTACTAATTCTACATCCCACAATCAAAGTGAACTATCATTTTTGAAAGAATCCTTCATTGTATTTGAGAAATCACATTCTCTTCCGTATTTTAATTTGATATTTGCTATGAGTACATACCTTCAAGTTAACCATGCAAGTGGCCGGACTGACGTTGTTCGCTTCGAACACACCCGCCTGTGACGTCATTGCGGTGACGTCACTCACAGCCTTGTGCACAGTTGACGTAGCCAACGGTCCGAGCGCAATAAACGTCTTCATTTCAGATTCTATGTCTTTGCAAAGGACAGCTGTAAGGAGGAAATATGATAAAAATTAAAATTAATATTTATCGCTTGAGATTTGTTTAAATAAAATTGAAGTGTCTGTTTAAAATGTCAAAATGTCAAAATAATATGTTTTTTTAAGTTCATACAGTTATTTGCACGATACCTATGAGTAAAAATTAGTTTCTTCAATTTTTGTCTGTCTGTTTGTTTCGGCTAATCTCCGGAACGGGTTAACCGATTTCCACGGGACTTTCACAGGCAGATAGCTATTGTTATAAGGAGTAACTTAGGATACTTTTATTTTGGAAAAAGAATTAGGGATCTGCGCAAAATATAAAAATAAGTACACGCGAGCAAAGCCGCGCGGGAACTGCTAGTTTAATCATATATTTCCATTTTATTTTAATGAATCGAAGCTAAATCACTTTATATTTATTGTCATTTAAGATCGTCAAGATGGCGCTTTTAGATGTAAGAATGTAGCAACATTTATATATAACATTATGTCAATGTGTAATGTTATTAGGTGAAGTCGCTTTGTTATGAATCCTCCAATAAGCAGACCTATTCAAGCAAGGAAAAGAAAGAAAGAAAGAAAGAAAAACATTTATTCAGACATTCACAGGACTGCACACAATTATTACAATAAAAATAAATAAAACTAGGTAAGGTGTAATGCCAGAAAAGGCACCTATCTCAGCATATTGCTACAGCCTGAGAGACTGCAGCGCTGGTATTATGATAGCGCTGCAGGGCCTGCGCCCGGTCACATCTCGTGCGAGCAGTGCAGCGAGGTGTTTACAGAGGTGTGCGTAAGTACAATACAGGCAGTATTATAAAAAAATGAAAAGTAAAAACAAATTAGATAAAAATAACATATATGTACATACATATATATACACATACATACAAATACACACATACATACAAATACACACATACATACCCACATATAGATAAAAATACAATTTCGAAATATTTAGGAGAATAAGGAATCTATACATATTTTTAACACAATTTCAATTATATTTTAGTTGTTGCTAAATAAATAAATTTTAGGTCGACCCATTTGCGGGCCAGCGACAGATCAAATACTGTCATATTTAATCTGTGTGGCCCGCATGTACAATAGTTCACTAGCGTCTCCACCTCCTTTGTCTATGACAATGGAAGGGAAACCGCGCCTTGAGAACGTAAAGTGTTTATACCTTCATTTCATTCATTCACCGATCGAACGAAAGTTGATAAGTTATGACGTTAAGTTCCTTCTAAAAGATGGCCAATGTTTATTTTGTTTTGAATTGTATTACACTGTACAAGGAGTCGTGACAAGATCAAGAAGTGATTTGAAAATTATATAGTGTTATGTACTGTCTGTTGCCGTGTAACTTGTGAGGTGTTTGGTGTGGTCATAAGACAATAGTGTGGTACAGTTTGTGAGGCGTCATGGAGGAGAAATTGCGAAGGGGGCTTCCGTTGATCATATAAGCCGTATAATTGAATGAAGTGTAGCTACAGAGAAAGATATGGTATCAAATATGTTGTTTTTGTAGGTCAAGCAAATATGTTTTGTATTTAATACTAAAACTGTATACTGATTTCAGGGTACGGAATGGCGGTGGAAGGTCATTCCAGCAGCGGGTTGCTGCGAGTTTGAAACTGCCTCTAAAGGCAGCAGTCCTGTGTCTCGGTGTACTCATGAGGTAAGACGATGCTCTACTCGCATATTGGTTATGATCCTTGGACCATGACAAGACGAGACGACCATTATAGACTTTTATACATTTACTAGCAACCCGCCCCGGCTCCGCACGGGTAGCAGAGACATCTTCAACAATCATCATCATATTTCAACCAATTTACACAAAACCTTAACAAATTATATACCTATACCTTCCTCATGAATCGGTCTATATGTTGGTGAAAAGTGCATGGAAATCGGTTTAGTATTTTTTGAGTTTATCACGAAGAGACAGATACTCCCACCTTAAAGGGCGGCAACGCACTTGTGACTCTCAAGTTGCTCAGGTGCCCATGGGCGGCGGTAGTCATTTACCATCAGATGACCCGTCTGCTCGTTTGCCCCCTATACAATAAAAAAAAAAAAATCAAAGTCATCAATTTTATTTAGGAGGAATTCAGTTACAACCCACGTACAGACGTAGTATTTCATTAGTCAATAATTCTCACCTCATTAAATTGCTCAACAAGTATTTTTTAAAGATAAAACTTATAGATCAACACACACAGAGCCACTGCAACAATATTATTACTTTACCAAATCACTACACATTATAAAACAAAGTCTCCCGCCGTGTCTGTCTGTCTGTTCGCGATAAATTCAAAAACTACTAAACGGAGATTTTCATGCGGTTTTCACCAATAGATAGAGCGACTCATGAGAAAGGTTTAGGTATATAATTTGTTAAGGTTTTGTATAAATTGGTTGAAATATGATGATGATCGTCGAAGACGTCTCCGCTACCCGTGCGAGGCCGGAGCGGGTTGCTAGTGTAAAATAAAAAAAAATTGATAATACCGTATTAACGTGTGCCAAGATTTAACCGCCCCTTTCCAAACGGTCGGTGGTTCCAAACACTAAACTCACAGGTACTCTTTTACTTCACCAGATAGATTTCCTGACACGTTCATGTCTAAGAAGTCTATTCGGTGCGGTGACTGTATCATCACCATACCTTGCGGTGCAGCAGTGGACAAGAGGAAAATGGTTCATCACCAGGAACTCACCGGTGCTGTTCCAGTTGTCGTGGACCCACTTGGCGAGGCGGCCGGCGGAGGCCTTCACGGCCAGCGCCACGAGCGGCGCCGGCGCTGACGCCAGCAGCGACGACACCGCGCTCTCTGCTCGACTCTAACAAACATAGAAAAGGAGATTGCCCATTTCAGTATAAAAATCAGTTTCACACTTTTTTATGCTGCGTCAAATATGTATAAACTGCATTATTAAGCCTGCACTGAGTATTATCTGAAGTATAAACGTATATTGTAACATAACTTGGGGTTATTGAGAAATTAAATGCCAATATTAGGTTAAAACAATCAATATTAGGTTAAAAAAAATTCAATCTTCGAAAGTATGACCATGTGTCTGCCTTACGTTCCCAACTAAGTTGGCTCCCAATCCGTCAGCGCCGCAACCTGCGAGCCTTAACTTTTCTTTTCTCATTTTTCAACCCTCCGTCTTTACCTGCTTACCTAGCTCCCTACTTCCGTTTCTTATGCTCCAATCACGATCTAAATCTTCGATCAACAAACAATATGCTTGCCCTCCTCACACCTCCGACTTTGTAAACTCTTCCTTCTATGTTCAATCAGTTCTTCTCTAGAATGCGCTCCCGGTCGAAATCAGGATGTCCACAAACCGTTTTTTATTCAAGAAGAAAGTACGTGATCTTCTTCACAATGGCAGAACGTTCACTACGATAGTTACTTACACGATGGTGTATTTTAGTATTCATATGTATGTGTATGCAAATTGTGTGTATGTTACTTACAGTTCTGTATGTATTTTTAATTTTTATGTAGTAATGACGTATAGCAAGCTATTTATGTAAGTAATAGTATTTATTTCATGTAATTTGTATATCTACTTTGTTAAGATTATCTAAGTATAATAAATAACTCCAAATGTTAAATTTTATTTTTGCATCTACCGTATAATATTTCTACATCACCCCAAGGTTGACTGGTAGAGAATGCCCTGGACATTAAGTCCGCCTTTGTACAAATTGTGCATTAAGTTCTAAATAAATAAATAAAGAAAACACGACAAACACACAACAACGAGAAAATATTGTGACACTGACGTTAGAGTTTTTTTTTAATAATGTTTGTGGCATCATGTTTTTGACAGGGATACCATGTATAAATTAAGGCAAAACTAACACTGGAGTATACATTCACTACATAAACTACGACTACATACACGAAATAATAAGATTACTAAACTGCAATATATTTTAATTAACATTACGAATTATTATCACGTATATTATTATTTAGCTATTTTATTTTAAACCTATGTTTATTTGAATTCAACCATTAATGGTTTATTTTATATAATGGCAACATTTCACTTAAAATGGAAACGGTAATTGATTCAAGTTTTAGTCCTTGTAAGATTTAATTTCAAACCCCAAGTTCTATAGAAGAACTTTAGGGTCGAAAAGTCACATTAAAATCTTTTTTTTTTTTAACATTTGGAATAATGACGCGAACGTCTAAAAGTGAAACCATGAATGGGCATCTTCCTTTATTAATCATCATTCAAAATTACTACATATTGGGTGTAAGTGACACCGTACCGAATCCTGAAATAGTGTATTCAGACCATAATTTTGAGTGGAAAATCATTGGAAACTTCTGCCGGAAAATTCATATTTTTTTCCATTTTTTGCTTAAAAGTGATATCACAATTAGTGAACAGAACATTTTACCGAAAAAAAATCAGTAAATACTCCATACGGCCAAAAACTGCAATGTAAAACCTTTATGCAATCAGCTGCTTCGACGGCGCCGTGCGCTGTGCGCTGTAGGTCATTCACCGTACCGCACAGTACGCGTGATGCATTACATTGCGTAGTTCAAAATTAAACTGTTGACTGTAAATCCTTAATCTCGCATTTTTATGATGAACTGACTTTTGCATTGTAATAAGTATCCACAGAAAGACGTTTTATATTTTTAAACGTACTGGAGGTGACTTACCCTTCGCTCGAGAGGGGGGGGGGAAGAATCTGGTATGTCGGAATGGCCACACGTGCGCTTGAATATCTTCTCAAATCGCCTTCTTCGCCGGTTCTTGAGTTGTATCACCACCAAGACGTTTTTCTTGATGACAGGGAACACTCGCGTGTGATTTTATATATATATATATATAGCGGTTTAATTAGTATTTAAGAGCTTTTTAGCGGGAGCTCTGTGCGCGCGCGTCGCGATCTTTTTTGCGAGAGAGGAAGCGGAAGCGAGGGGTTGTAGTATAGGAAGGGGGCGTGTTATGCGTTCGGAAATGTGTACTGAATGTTTAATACTTATGTAGTATAACTTTATCCTATAAATGTGTGAATTAAAAGTATGATAAACTTATAGGGTAGGCGGCTTTTACACGTACTTACACGCTGTATATTTATAAATATTAGTTAGCGGGTAGGATCGACCGCGCAGAACATAACCTGATCAAATTGGTGCTTTTCTTAAGAAATGTTAGAAGAAGTAGCAATAAAATTATCTTTATCTTTCCTCCAAACCGTAGCTTGTATGTAAATTTTGATGACAGTAGAGGAAACTCGCAAACTATGCTAGAAGCAAGTGGCCGATATTATGATATATGTATGTTAATAAATAGTGGGTACCTAGACATAAGTTAGGATAGTTCATGTTATAATGCCCTGTAACGGTCAGCTAGTCTGCGAATATGCGTTCAGTAGTGAAGTTGTCGTTTTATTACGAGTCCTGGCATCCAGACTTCTCCCGATAGTCTTTATATCCTACTAATATTTTAAACGCGAAAATTTGTAAGTATGGATGGACAGATGGATGTTTGTTACTTTTTCACGCCAAAACTACCGAACCGATTGCGATGGAACTTGGTATGTAGATAGCCGGAGACCTGGATTAACACATAGGCTACTTTTTATCCCGATATTTCCACGGGATCGGGATTTACGCGGGTGAAACCGTGGGGCGCTGCTAGTGTATAATATTTAAATTGTGATGTTTGAAATACTTTCCGTGTTGATACATTACTTGACTTACTTATGCCCGCGGCTTTATTCGCGGTAGATTTTAACATGCAATTCAAGTATCTCTCGAGAACAGCACAGTCAAGCCGTTTAGGAAAATAAATTTAACAAAAACACACACAGTGTACAGATATACCAACATATCGCTAAAAATATTTTTAGTTCCACATCACGGGGGGAGGGACAGCATATTTCTTTCATATAGCCGTCTAGGTTTCCAGAATCTTCCTTACAGAAACCACTAATAACAATTTGCCGAAACGGGCATCAAACCCAGAAACTCAACAACATAATATAAGGTTGTCAGTCAGGTGTAAGATCGCTTGGCCCCTTGATAAGGCCTTCCGTAATACAACAGCCCTAATCAGTATACTCACTTGTATGTTGGCGCGAGCTGACGAGAGCGCCATACTGCGGAGCTGCTGGAGGTGGTCGCGGTACAGCTGCTGCAGGGACATGAGGAGTGCTGTCTGGAACAAAGACAGAAGCCGTCAGGGAGAGAACTGCAGCGACATCTACATACAGCAATAACATACTGCGCCATCTAGCGAATATAAGTCGAACTATGTACTGTACACTTGATTGTTTGTCGCCAGGTTTTGCAAGAGGATTGTGAAGGAGGAGGAAAGTGATGTGTTCCCAGGGGATTACAAATTAAATACTTATAGCTTGAATTAAATATTATATTGGGGCAATAATTTTATTTAAATCACTTTATATCTTCATAAGAGCTAACCTGGGTTGATTTATCAAAGTTTCAGTCTCCGAGTATCTTCTAGTTCTATCAATTCTTATTTGTACAATTACAATTTAAAAATGCTAAAATAAATCCAATATCTGTTCACAAACCAGTATTTAAATATTATTCATATCAAACATTACACTGTATTGTGTCAGTACCTGATCTCCGGAGTGTCCCCTGGTCCTGCTGAGCGCGTGTTCCCTCGCGCTGTCCCGCGCCGCCACCAGCGCCCTGGCGCTGAGCTCCCGCACCACGGCCGACGTCACGCGCTCTATCACCAGCTCCAACACTCGCCGGGTGGAAGACGGCTGACTCTTCAGGAACTCTTCTTCCAGACGGGCCTGGAGTTATAAAAATAATTGTAGATCGCCTTGTGGTTAACATTCAACCACAATTCATATTGTTACGAAAGCTTAAGAGGAAAAGACTCGCGAGGGTCATCTATTGTCGAGTATGGGAAGTCATAGAGGGTTACGATTACCTAAATTGAGACGCACGCCATCTTTTGACAATAAACAGAACTAATAGTCTATGTATTAGAAAATTCCAGAGGGGATTCGAGTTACGAACTCTCTATGAAATAACTTTTGAAGTGTAAAAGGACAGTTGCATTGCAGTATTAATTCAGTTCTAGTTGTGCGATCAGCGAATAAACAAGTGCGATAAGTGCGAAGCAGAAGGTAATAGACAAGTGAAAATAGTGAGAATTAATTCAATATCTTTATTTCATAAAATTGATCATCAATTATTCGAAATTTGTCAAATTAAAATATATCAATACACACAGTCACCGCAACAATAGTTTGCTTTGTCAACTGTAAAATTATAAAAAAAAAAAGGATCTATAACCGCACGTTTCCAAATGGTGGAGCCTTATGAGAAGAAATCGGCAAACAAACTCACGGACACTCTTTCACATCACTAGACTTTTAAGTATATGTATTTAGTAAATTGTATTATATCACTGTTTTAATGTGCGCTATTATGTTATTAAGATTAAAAGTAAATAAACTAAAATTGGGAAACTTCAAAATAAGATAAAAAATATTTAAAAAAATGCGAGTCTGACTCGCGCACCGAGGGTTCCGTAAGAAAACAAACTTGTATATAGATAGTACGTCCACCTCGGGAATCAATTCTCGAAGATTTCTGCCCATCTTTCCCAAAGACAAACTTTACTTTGCAGTTCTAAAAATACTCTCCCATACATCGATATACGACAAATTCCACTTTCCAACCGCAAAATATAAGTTGTGATCACAAAAACTATTTTTTTTATGTGATAAAACAACAAATTAACGACTTTCGCATTTTTTCCTTTACTTGTGCTGTCAGACCTTGCTTCTTACCAAATTTCACGATTCTAGGTCAATGGGAAGTACCCTATAGGTTTTGATTTACCTGCAAAATGTTAAAATTTGTTAAAATCTAAGGCTTAATGGCCGTATCTTTTGATTGCGTTGACTTAGAAGCTTGATTTTTATACAGCTTCAAGGGACCGCAAACTTAACAATATATCGTATTAATTTCAACTTGATGCGTCCCCGGGGTCCTGAGAAAAAGGGTCTTGACAGACAGATGGACAGGGTGAATATTCGTTCTTTTTAATCCTTGATTTTTCTGTGTCATTTTTCTCCTGCAGAAATATATTTCATCGTTAGTAATTGTCTTAAAATACTATATTATTTCAATCACACACATGACGGAATGACATGTATTTGAATATTTACAGTTTATTTTGAAAGATTTGATATATTTTTAAAGCTTTTTGTGTTGCTAACAATGATCCGGAAGTAAAAAGAACGAAGAATCACCCGACAACATAGTGATCCTATAAAGGTTCCTTTTTTCAGGGAACCCTAAAAAGCAAGGAAAGAAAAACATAAGAGATGGAATTGATGTAGGCTACATTTTGTTCATTACGTGTTTTTATTTGCTAGTATTCTTTAAAAAGGGATAAACGCTTACTATTATGTTGGACGTGTGCTGGTTTTATTTCACTTACCTGCAATTCTTTCTCTTTATTCTTGATCCGATCTTCGTTGTTCAAGGTCAAGCTAACCGGCGTGATATGCCTATAGCTACCAATCTCTTTCTGCTCTTGAGAAACTCTACATGTCGACAACAACACATTCAAGTCCTTCAAATGTGGACACAATTCGATTAAAATAGATTCATCTACTAAATCGCAACTATCGATACTCATATCTGTCACAACATTATTGCTTAGTCGATTTTCATAAAATAGTTCTTGAGGAAAATGGGGTAGGTCAAATAGCCAGCCTAACATCGATTTTAAATAAATGACGGTGTTTTTTTTAAAGTATGAATCGGTTATTTTTAGTCGACTCGTGTATATATCGAATATGATTTTAAGTAGATTTTGGTAGTATTTGATTCGTAGTGTTGTGTAATCTAACATTGATAAATAGTGGGCTATCCATGGTATGGTGACTGAAAGGCGGCCACTTTCTACAGCGTTTTTTAACATTCCTTGTAAGTCTATGGTGGGTTGACTCTGAAAAATGAAAATTATTCTTTACTAAAAGAAAAAATCGACTAACGGACAGCGTAGTGGTTAAAGTTGACATTTAATCGAGCATTGTTAGTTCGATATCAAATTAAGACATTTGTGTGAATCGGAGGTGCTTATTCCAGGCCTAAATGCACTGTGTCCTTTGACTGTAAGTTTGTCAAATCTCCAGTGACACAGGGATCATTTTATTCTACCTATGCCGTCTAGAGTAAAGAATACTGTTACAGAAGCCTACATTGACCCGCGGGCGCCATCTCTTGTCGAATATAGGAAGTCATAGATTATCTTAATTAAGACGCACGCCATCTTTTGACAATATACGGAACTAATAGTCTATTTATAGAATGTCCCACGATGTGTTAGTAGATTCCAGAGGGGTTTCGAGTTTTCGGGAAATGTCACGATCTCTCAACGAATTAACGTTCAGAGTATATAAGGCAGTTGCATTGCAGTATTAGTTCAGTTCCAGTTAAGCGATACTGCGAGTTAACAAGTGCGAAGTGCAAGTAAGAATTAAGTGGAAATAACGAAAATTGTATCTGTGACTTATAATAATTGTACTTTTTTGCGATTTGTGTCTACTTCGTTTATCGTCCCGAATCCCGGCTCGTAACGACACCTTACCAAAGAAAAAAGCGCTCAAATAAAATGTGAAAAATATACGAAATTTCATCAGATTTTAAGATAATAGTTTTAAAACCAGCTAGAACCCATCTATTTAGCAAATGCTATTTTGATGGCTAGTACCGCCATGGTCTTTAGGTCACTTACACCTTGATAAAAAATAACAGGGGACTTTACAAACAATAAAAAACGGACACATCTGGACTCGGGACAACTATTTGTGGATCACACTAATTTTGATCCCGTGTGGGAATCGAACACTTAACCATTGCGCCATCCGTGCAGTCAATATATTTTAACCACAGGAAACTACCGTACTATACTTACATAACTCCTCAAAGCCAGGTCGTTTTCATGCACTTTTTCCTTCGGAGGCGCATAACTCATATCTCGTTGTATAGTTTTGGTGATCGTACCCTTATTGGTGCTGAGGTCTATGACCTGGGAGTACGGTAGAGATGTTAAGAACCCGAGGAACTTGGACAGGAGAGCCAGCTTTTTGGATAGCAGGAGATATTCCTTTGTAATGTCTATGTTGGCTGAAACAAGAGATTGCTTTCAATAGAGTAACTCAATACTATACAAAGCAGCAAGCAGAAGCACAGAAGCCTCCTGGGGCGTTCGCAGGCTTCCAGGAGCGACCTCGCACCCGCGAGGATACTTGCCCGTTGTGTGGAGACATTGAGGTGTCACATGTTATTATTATTATTTGATATACTCACAATTCCCTCTATCATCGGATGCAATGTGGGTAGCATCCAATGCTATTATTTCTGAAGCTAACGTATCCCGGAGATGTGCTCTAAACGAATCTGATTCTGCGTTGATTATAAATTCTCTGAGAACAAAATAAAGAAGATATAATGCCTAGAAAACATACAGTATTCCTTAGTACTCGTATATAAATGCCTTATCAATTTTTTGTTTTTTAAAGATTACTAGTAACGTGGGTCACACATTACTAGTAATCTCGTTAACCCCTCCAGCTGAACTTAACGCTTGTTTTAGGAGTGGGGTTCACGACGGTAATGCACTGGGTGGGGTTCGAACCCGCAATCACTTGATCGCAAGTCCGACGCCTTAGCCATTATGCTACCGCCGCTTTATTAATTAAATATGAGAGGTCCTTGACTGGCTTATATATTATATAGACTTCGGTAGTGAAAAACAAGTGCAACATAGAAAACCGACACAACGCCATCTCTCGGACATCTTGTTCAACTTTTGATGTAAGAAACCATATCAACATTTTTGGTGGAATAGGTTGATATAAGAGTATATTGTGTTTAATGAATTCGTGGAAAGTGAATAACTTCATATACTAACTTGTAAAATATCTCATTGGCAGTGAAGTGTGGCAGTCGATGCGATTCTGGTGCAGTGGGGCAGGTTAAACGGCGTTGCAGCTTACTTAACTTCGATTCTTGCTAGAGACAAAACAAAATTGTTTGTTTTAAACAATAATAATAATATATCTAACCCCTTGAACTTTTTTGAAATTCAGAAACATGATCATATTTGCGTAGTCCAAATATGAATCTTATGCAAAGATTGTGGAGTCTCTAACTTATTAAGTTGGTATTAGGGCAATCTGAATAACTTGCTTGACACGAGCGGGTTTCTGTATCTGTACTGTCTCACCTGTGAAGTGGGTAGGCAATGTTGCAACGTGTGTTGCACGAGTAGCACGGCAAGGTGGGTGTGGTTGGCGGACCACGAAACGAGCGTGTATCTGTACTGTCTCACCTGTGATGTGGGCAGGCAGTGCTGCAGCATGTGTTGCACGTGTAGCGCGGCGAGGTGGGCGTGGTTGGCGGGGGCGGCGCCCCCGGACACGAGCGCCTTCACCCGCGCGCGGAGAGATGACACCGAACCCCCCGACCGACAAGTGTCCAGGTACCATCTGTTGGGGGCTTAACTTTGTACATGCTGACACTATGGATCATCCAAACTCTGTGATCTACACGATGTTGCATTGAAAGACACAGTCGCGTCTTATGTTCTGTTACTTACTTATTTAATTAACTTTTGTGTTTGTGACACAAAAGAAAGGCAAGTTCGCGAATACTGTGCTGCAGGTTATTTCGCTGCAGTGCAGCGGTTACCCACACCTATTATGAACAATTGAAAAAATATACAAATTACGCTTAGGTTTATATGGTTATTTATACTAATACCAATCCAATGCTGTTTAAACGTGTTTGTATATTAACACATCCACAAAAGTCGAATCGTCAACAGCGGTCGAATCAAGTATGTTGTACAAGATCAAGGAAGTTTTCACACGAACTTTCCATGAGATGTTTTTGGAACTATATAAGAATGTTGCATGGCGGTATGGACATTGAGTTCTAGTTGAGTGATACAGCGAGTAACAAGTGTGAAATATAGCGAATAGTGAATAAATTATTTGAATAAACACTCAAGTGCTAATAAGACAAATTACCTGTTCCTAGTATAGTCCATCTAAAGGTTGCCTGTAAGAGATTGCAGACTGCGATAAGGCCGCCCGTTGTACTACTGTTTCTAATGTATTTCTTTTTAATTGTATCCTATTTATGGTGTGCAATAAAGAGTATCTATCAATCTATTTCGTTGTAAATTATCTATCTAATCCCGAATCGTAACAACAACCTACATTAACACACACAACAGATTACTACTCCGGCGCAAGTTTATAACAAAACATACCTTTGAATCTCATAAAACATATCCCTCTGTTTTTTAAAGTTTTGAAAGCTGAGCATTGATGGAAAATTTTCAGCATTGTCCGTCTCCAGGTTGAAACATATGACTCCGTTAGATTGCTGATGTTCCGCAGGTCTAGATCTGTCTTGGGTGCTCTCCGCTTCACATCTAAGGCCATAACAATTTAAGAGGAACTTGGCTAGTGCTGGATAGAAGGAACGGACTTTTTTGTTCTCCCCTGTAACAAAACAGAAGAATAGAAAAATATTTATAGGTAACATAACAAGTTAAACAGAATTTTGTTGTTTTAAGTAATAATAACAAAATAATGAATACAAATAAATAAAAAACGTCTGTTTGTAATGTCAAAATAATAGATTTTTTTAAGCTCATACAGTTATTTGCACTATACATATGCCTAAAAACCAGTTTAAATTTTTGTCTGTCTGTCTGTCTGTTTGTTCCGGCTAATCTCCGGAACAGGTGGACAAAAGTCCACTTCACTGGCAGATAGTTGGTGTTGTAAGGAGTAAGTACAAGCTTAATTTGGGTCTAGATGGTGTTGTGTAATGTCACAAAATCCCACTAATATTATAAATGTGAAGGTTTGGATGGATGGCTGGATGGATGTTTGTTACTCTTTCACGCCAAAACTACGCAACCGATTGCGATGAAACTTCGTATGTAGATAGCTGGAGACCTGGATTAACATATAGGCTACTTTTTATCCCGATATTCCCACGGGATTGGGACTTACGCGGGTGAAACCGCGGGGCATTGCTAGTATAAAATATATACTTACCTAAAGTTTTTAAAGAACTCTTATCCAGGGTTACTTCCAGTATCATCCTTTGATGCCAAAGTGATTTGACAGCAAAATATGTACTATTGTGTATAGTCTTTAGCAAATATCCCATTTCACTTTCATTGAGTTTACTTTCCGCTGTGATATAATCATTTTCATACTGCTTAGATATCAAAATGGATATTAAGAAATAAATTTCCGTATTAACACTCATTATTAAGTTATTCTTCAATAAAATTTCATAAATATCAACTAGTAAATCAAGTTTTTCCTTAAAAACTACCTTAGATGCATCACCTTTTATGAAGTTCTGACTCTTTTCCATTGAATTCTTTTGGGTTATTTTAATTTGAGGCGACATTAAAGGCTTTTGGGGTAACGATGTGTTTAAAATGTTAAATTTTTCCATTAATTTGTGCCTTTCTTGTTTTAAAATAGTTCTTTCAACTTCAAAGCTGCTTGATTCTTTCAATTGAATCTTCTGTTGTTTAAATGCAGAATTCTCTTCTAACAACGAAGGTGATATATGGATCGATTCAGCACTAAAACTGTTCAATGATAGACTTTTCTGAGATTTATCAATATTAGTTGGTTTAATTCTCCGTTTCTCTGACCGCAGAGAACTAGACTTCCTCGCACCAATCTCAGGAAACATCTCTGAATTTGTTAAATCCAATTCCAATTTGCTATCTTCATTGTCTGAAGAAATTCTTTTATCTCTTTTCTTCTTCGAGCTTTTTTGAACGTTAACCATGAAGTCACCGAGACAGGTCTTTTCCTGAGTCCTGGAATGTCTGTGACTTAATCTTGGTGTATCACATCTTTCATGATGCTCTTTAACAAAGCTTTTTGGAGTAACTGGACTGCTTAAAGGTAAATTTGCATATTCAGATGCTTTTAAACCATTTTTCAAAGGTGTACTGGACACTGCCATCCTGTCTACTCCGAGGCTGATTCGTGATTCATCTGAGGATATTGATTGGTTTGATTTCTCTTCGGTAAAAAGCTTTGTTTTGACTCTTCTACCAGTTCTTTTACGGTCTTTACTTGGTGATTCATGGGAGCGCTGTCGGTCTGTCTTGACAGAAAGACTGTCCATGGTGCGGTCTTCGCTTGTTGGATCGGAGACTGATCTGTGGTGCTTCCGACGATTGCTGAGGAGCTTCTCAGGTGTACTGTGCTGGAGGATTTGGACGGCATTGCTATTGGTTTGCAGTATACTGGAATAGATTACATGAAATATACAAAATGCACATTTAATGCTTACGTGGGAGAGCCTTGCTTAGGCAGGTATGGGCCGGCTCGACTCCACTCGATACCACGGCCTCACAGAAAACCGGCAGTGAAGCAATGCTTTCATTGCATTTCGCGGCGTGAGTGAGGTTACCGGACGCCCTAACCCGGGAAGGGTTAGGGCCTCCGGTATTCCTGTCCATCTCCCCTATTCCCCCCTTCCCCTTTCCCCCCTCCCCCTCTTCTCCTACTCTACCTTAAAGGGCGGCAACGCACTTGTGACTCTTGAGTTACATGTGCCCATGGGCGGCGGTGGTCATTTACCATCAGGTGACTCGTCTGCTCGTTTGCCCCCTATACCATAAAAAAATTAACTAAGTAGACAAATAAGCACTAGAACTTTATGATGATAAGCAAATACCTATGCCTTGAAATACCTGCAACTTCATGATGTCACACACCAACCTATTTTACTTCTCTATCGAGATTAGGCGCCTTTACTCAAATAGAACTACTCAAAACTAGTGTATGATTACAGTAATTGTTGTCTTGATTCCTCTAACAGCAGCCAAGTTAAAATACTTATGTTGTGTGTTAACCCTATGTGGTGATAAATTGTAATCTGTTCATTGATATCATATACATATAAATGTTTGAAGCTGTTATGATAAAATCTAAATCCCCACAGCTCCTAACTTTTTCACGTACTGTGGGAGAGCCATGCTTCGGCAGGTATGGGCCGGTTCGACCAGAGTGGTACCACGGCCTCACAGAAAACTGACAGTTAAACGAACTGACTCACTAGGCGAAATACAATATTGCATTGTATTTCGCCGAGTGAGTGAGGTTACCGGAAGCCCTAACCCTTCCCTCTCGTCCTTTCCCCCCTTCCCCTACACCCACCTTAAAGGCCGGCAATGCACTTGTGATTCTCAAGTTGCAGGTGCCTATGGGCAGCGGTAGTAACTTACCAACAGGTGGCCCATCTGCTCGTTTGCCCATAATCCATAAAAACTACAACTAATTGACAAAAAGCTGGCATTAGAAAGCTCCTTTTAATTAATTTTATTATATTTAAATTAATAAACAATATGAGTACAAAAAGTACCTATGGTAGTCTTCCTCACTGTAATTTTAAGGAGTTTGAAAATCTCGAATTACGATTCTCGTGATTATTGTCCTCTTTTCAATCAAAAGTATGAAATAAAACAGCTATTTTCATCAACTGTCACTCACATTGAGGGACGCTATGCTTTGAGTAAAATAGCTGTCGAGCTATTTTACATCCATTCCTTTTAATGAACGCATTGTCCATTGCTGAAGTATTGTTTAAGAATTGAAATTGTCTACTCTATGTGTCCGGGCTCACTATGAGTCCCCTTGCCATTGTTTGTGAATACGGGCGTAACATTGTTAAAATTATAAAAATACATGTATTTGTTGGATGTTTAGTCGCTTTTAAAACTTAGAAACTCTAGTAGTTCTTGGATACAGATGAAATGGAGAAATGTCTTTGCACATATGTTAAATCGTAAATTGCAAAGGCGTATAGCGCATCGAAGGGTTTTTACACATCCTAAGATCAATACTTATAACTAAAATAATATATAAAGTATCGAGAAAATATGTAAAATAATTTATAAGTATTCGAAATCTAGAACAAATTGCAATGTTTACAAATTTTTAGCTCGACTCACCTGTCGGTCTGATTCCTTAAAAACGACAGAAAACAGGTCACAAACTCATTCCTGTTACAGCAGTGCAATATACAGTCTTCAGGAGTATCCTAAAAACATCATTTAATATAAGAATTATGCACAGATTGGCTTAAATTTACATTTCATTTTAGGTTAGAGTTTCACCTCTAAAGATTCATTGTTAAGCCACTTTATTAGTAAGGTAGCATCTAATTTTCCCGTAAGGACACTTTCTATTATTGTATCTAGCATTTTGGTGTTCAACGGTTTCACTTAAATATTACTTATGTATTTTTTTGAGCAAAAATCGATTTTCGTATGCTGCGCGCTCAAACTTCCAGAGCGCCATATTTACGTATTATTCATTGTTGTTGCCTTCATAAAAATCATTTGATTATAAAATGTCAAAATTGCACTAGAAACTAAGAATCGACTATAGATTACATTGTTAGATGGCAAAAAAGAGGTTAAAAGGGTTTTCCAATATAAAAGAATCTGAAGAATGTAACAATAAATGAATATATGCATTATGTTCTACTTTTCTATTATGGATTTTAGGCTAATTCTTAGAATAAAATTTTGAATAGCATTATCTTTGGATATTTTACACTAAGGAATAATCAACTCAAAACTGGAAATTCAACTTCAACTTTTGGTTTGTGGCTTTGTGGAGTTACCACAATTTTGCCAATGTCAAGTAGTTAGACGGAGGACAAACTGTCAAAGGATTTTATGTAGAGCTGTGGTAGAGCCAAAAAAAGAAAAATTGTAGAGATGTGAGACTATAAATAATCGTGAATTCTAAACTTCTACAGGCATAATTAAGCATGAATTAAAGAGCCAATCATGTGAATACATAGAACTTAATACATAGTATAAAATAAACAAAAATAAATATTGAATTATGTTTTGATCACAAAATTACAACTTAATTTTATTTACATTAAGCCTAATATATATACAAAAGAGGTGCAGACAAGTGATGGGATCAATTTAAGGGACGTGGGGCGGGGAATATGGGGAGGAATAACATCATAAATAGGGAACCTTGTCTTAGGACAGCTAAAAAATATATGATCCGCATTTCCCTCATCAAGGCCGCATTCGCAAATGGAGCTTTCCCTTATTCTAAGTTTTGATAAAAATACTGGAGTGCATGAATGATTTAGTATTAACCGACAAATAGTAGAGACAGTCCTTTTATTTAAGTTTGTGAATTTGGCAAACCAGGGTTTATGTGGATTTTCTGGTTGTATTTCACCATAAAATTTGCCTCTTATAGTTTTTGACACTCGCCAAATCCTAGACCAAGAGTCAAGCAGCTGCGATTTTAAGGATGAACAAATGTCTTAAGAGTATATTTCCGAATGGTCCAGAGAACCCGTATAGATAGCGTTTTTAGCACATGAATCTGCAGCTTCATTTCCTGAAATCCCTGAGTGAACAGGAATCCAGGCCAAGACAACGTTTATGTTCAGCCTCTGACATTGAAATAGAAGGTCCCTAATTTTAAGGATAATAGGAATACTAGATTTCGATCGAAAAGGGTTTGAAAGAATAGATTGGAGGCAGCTTTTGGAATCTGTAAAAATTATGCTATTGTTTAAATTATGAGATTTTATAAAGGAAACAGCTTCCAAGATGGCAATAGATTCACCTGTGAAGACCGAAGAACTAGTTGAGCATTTATAGTTTAGGATTATACTAGTAGAAGGAATCCAGACAGCAACACCAACTGGGCTGCTTCCTGAGGATTTAGAAGCGTCTGTAAAAATTATACGCCAATAATTATAATTGGAGGTAATTTTATCAATAAAAAGTCTATTTGCTTCTATTGAGGATTTATTGATTTTGAAGTCCAGTATGATGTTGGGCTGAAATACCAACGTTTCATAGGGTGTAGAAAATAGAGGTAAAACGGAGTTTTGGAAGAGAGGATTAGGCAGACGGGAGTATTGTTGGTAAGCTAGAACAAGACAGGGAATGCTCTTATTAGAGCGGGGATAGTGGGCATTAAATAAGTTTGATAACTGGTCTAGTTTTGTAATGAGAGGGTGATCTAACTTTTGCACAAGTTTAAAAAAGAATCTGTTTGCGAGGAACTGTCTACGAAGCGATAAAGGAGGTTCGCCACATTCAACCTGCATAGCGTTTATAGGAGAGGATTTCATGGGGCCAAGAATAATACGAAGGCATTTAGATTGAATTTTATCCAGTTTTTGGAGGCCAGATTTATTGCAAGGATCCAAAATAAATAGACCGTAATCTAAATGACTACTTATTATGGCATTATAAAGAAGTTTCTGGGAAAATGGATGGGAGCCCCACCAAACCCCAGAAAGGGAACGAAGAACATTAATGTTTCTCTCGCATTTTTGAGCGACGTAATCGATATGGATGCTACCTATCAACCTGGAATCCAACCAAACTCTGAGGAACTTGACTTTGTTATCCTGCGGGATATCTTCACCACAAACAGATATGTCAACGTGAGGAATGGTTCGTTTTTTGGTAAACACCACAATTGAACTTTTAGGGGCCGATAAAGAGAGACCGTGGCAATTTAGCCACTCTGATAAGTAATTGAGTGCGGTCGACAACTGATCAACCGCTGCATCAAGGGATTTATTAGAATTATATAATACTAGATCGTCAGCGTATTGGAGAATTTGAGCATAAGCGCCTATCGACAGCTCTAGGTCATAAGTGTATAGACTATATAAGAGGGGGCTTAGCACCGATCCTTGAGGTAAGCCCTTCCAAATCATCCTGGGCGACAGAGATAAGTCTCCACTTTTAATAAAGATGAATCTTTCTAAAAATAAATTACAAGTAAAACGAACAAATTTTTCTGGAATCTTGAGTTGATACACGAGTTTGTGTTTGAGAAGTGGAATCAGAACGTTGTCATAGGCTGATGAAATATCAAGAAAAGCTCCTACTAAGTATTCTTTATTAAGAAACGAGGTTCGAATGTCAGAGGTCGATAAACCAAGATTTTCCATCGTGCTTCTACCCTTTCTAAATCCATATTGGGATTTCCCTAACAATTTTCTGTTTTCCACAAACCATTCAAGACGGTGTTTTATCATGTGTTCTGTAACCTTACATAAGACAGAAGACAAAGCTATAGGTCTATAATTATTTGGGTCAGCAGAACTCTTACCGGGTTTAAGAATGGGGATCACGATTTGATTTTTCCATGCCTGGGGAACAGAATCAGATGTATAAAAAGTGTTTATTAAGTTTAAGAAATATTCTTTGCTTTTATTGGAAGCATGTTTTAGGAAAGAGTAAGGGATACCATCCATTCATGGAGAAGAATCCAGAAGACCATCTAGCGCCAGCTGAAGCTCGGAGAATGAGAATGCTACGTCAAAACAGTTTTGAGGTGGAATAGGAAGAGGTCGAGAAGGAAAGCAGTCTAAGTTTGGGACGGAAGGAGGAGCCAGTTTGTCAGAAAAAGATTCAAGCCAGGTTGAGGGGTCATTGACAGACATGTCAAGATTGTTACAAGAACCTCTGTACCATTTAATTTGCTTCCAAACCAAAGTAGAGGGAGTCCTTGGACAAAGGTTTTCACAAAACCGGAACCAACCTACCCTCCTTTTCTTTTCGAAAACTGTTCTCGCCTGAGCAGCTTTCTTTTGGTAATTTTTAAAATTTTGAATGGTCATGTTACAATTATACGAGTCTTCTGCTCTTTTTCTTTCAATGACTGCTGTAGAACACTCCGAATCCCACCAAGGAGTTGATACTTTAAAATTAAATGGCTTTTTTAGAGGAAAGTTTTGATCAGCACTTGAAATAATACAATTAAGGAAATTATTGTAACAATCTAATTGGTTATTAGCATCCGGAGAAGGAAGATCCTCTAGTTTATTCTCAAGAAAAGAAGCAAATGAGGGCCAGTTGGATTCAACTATCCTATACTTGAAGGTGGAGTTAAAACTACGCATGGCGGAAACCCTGTTAGATATTGAAATAAGAATGGGAAAATGATCACTACCGTGAGAATGAGGAAGAATATTCCAAGAAACAGTGGAAGACAAAGATGCTTAACAAATAGTGAGATCAACCACCGATTTGGGGTTTTGAGAAGGAAGAACTCTTCTGGTGGGAGAGCCCTCATTAATAACACAGAGATTTGAGTCATCCAGAATTTCTAGAAGGGAGAGACCAAAGGGGTCGTCATGACAAGAGCCCCAAGAAGAGTGGTGGGCGTTAAAGTCACCCATCAAAATAATTGGTGGAGGAACAGAAGAAATAATTAACATGAGATCCGGGATCAAACCAGAGTGGGGATGGGGGATGTAAGCAGAAAGAAAAGTGATGTTAAGAGTCCTAAAGGCTACCATGTTTATACCTGTGGAGATGGGGGGGAGAGGGATTTGGGAAAAAGATAGAGAGCGCTTAATAAATAGGGCACTGCCTGCATATCCATCAGCTCTATCGTCCCGAAGGCAAGAGTAACCTGGCCCCCGAAATCGGGACCCAGGCACCAACCATGTTTCCGAGGCGGCGATAACTGAGGGAAGAAAAGAGTTAATTAAGTAAAGAAGCTCATTTTTCTTAGGACGAAGACTCTTCGAATTCCATTGAAGGATTACAGCCATAATTGGTAGAGAGGGAAAGGATCTGAGTTAGTTTTTGGGCAACGTTGGGCGGTAAGGAAGATTTTTTATTTGATATCAAATTAATAATGATTCACAACAACAACTCTAATAGGCCTTCATCTTGGGTAGGCTGAGGGCCTGTTCGAGAAGAAAGAAGTGAATAACCATTTGGCAAAGAGGAAGGTTCTTCAGAAACAAGAGCCTGATGTGCAGCCTTGTCGAATGATTTGCCTAAAGGAGCCCTGGGGCGCGGGGTAGAGGTGACAGTTTTTTTGTAAGATACATAAGATCTTGAAAGGCTTTGCTGCTGAGAAGAAGACAAGATTGAAGAATGTGGGAGGGGAGTCTCACCAGCGACTCTTGAATATAATTTAGAGATCTGAGGAAACTGTTTGGAAGCTTCCTCATAACTTAAATTTTCTTGAGACATTAACATTTTAATGTTTTTCTGTCTTCCCTGCTCCGGGCATCCCCTGCTATTAGCGAAATGATTACCCAAGCAGTGAAGGCAAGAGGCTTCAGCCTCAAAAACGTCACATGTCTCCCCAGAGTGGGGTTGAGAACATCGAAAGCAACGTGGCTTTGAGCGACATTGTGTTTTAATGTGTCCAAAACGACAACAGAGAAAACATTGAATTGTTGGGAATTGATAAGTTTCCAGAGGAAGGGAAGAGTAGTAACTAAAAAAATTCTTGAGGGAAGGGTGTGACCGTGGAATGTAATGACTACGGACTGAGTAGGGACCCAGACTGCTTTACTATTTTCAGTGGTTTTCCTACTTAATCTTCTCGCTTTGAGGATATCTCCACATCCACCAGGTATCACTACGGATTTAACAAAATCCGTCATCGACCATTCCGTTGGAACCTGACGAACCACGCCCATTTTGGTGATATTATAGGAAGGAATGGTTGCAACATATTTGTTATGGTTTAAAATCGGGTTGTCCAAAAATTGGTTCGTATCTTCTGCAGATAAGAACTCTACCGAAATTTTATTTCTCCCCACTTTTTTAACCCCATCAGTTGATATATTTGCTACCTTATTGGCAAATAAAAATTGGCCAAACTTTATTGGTCGTATGGAACTACCGGCGGAAGGGTCTGGTTCAATCCGTGAAATGTGAACTATAAATGGGCCTTTATCCGAAGGCTTATATAATTTAAATCCAACAACAAGGCTAGGATGGACATATAAATTTTCAACAGACGGAATCACCATGTTGTTTTCTGCATCCTCATCGGCAAGGCGACGCTTACCGTGAGTCACTACCTGAGACGGGATTTGACCTGAACCTCCAGGGTCCGAAGGCTCCGGGGGAATAGGAGAAGGCAGTTCTATAATAGGAGCCACTTCTCACTTACATTAAATATGAAGCAAAATATATATATACAAAAATTAAGAAAGAAATAATATAATTATACTAAATAAAATTAACTACTCACTGTAAACGTACTTAAATATCAATAATTTTGCCTGAAGATTACAAGAAAACAATTAGAATTAATAATTCAAAAAGTAAGGTTAGGATCCGTGTGACAGCTATCCAACCGCAACTTCTCGGCCAACTGGAAATTCAATAATCCAGCTATGCCTCACTAGTGCCCGGTTTCTGAAGTTCTCATTTAAATACCAGTCAACTATTGGTTCAATAAAGATATGAACTTCGGTTAACTGTCACTGGGTTTCTGAATACGCAACGGACCATTCAATAAATATTCGATCGATAAGCAGTTGCAAAAGCTGCCACTAGATGGGTCTGTTGAAGTTTGAGAGTTTAAAATGTATTTTGTTACTTTAAGAAGTCATAAATAATAGGTTTATTTATTTTATAATTAATTCTTAATAAAATGAGGTGATCTGGCTCTGTTTTAATAATATATTATTCTTATTTTTTTACCAAAATGTCTTCGTTTATTAGCGAACGTCAGTGATTGTAATTTTTTTCTACAAAAACGTCGACCCTTTTTTGTGGGTAACCTATGGTCCTTGCTTTTTGTGGATGTTTTTTTTTACTTTGTCATCTGTTGTGGCCCTTGCTACTATTGTATCCCAAGTTATGGAACCGATAAACGGCTCACATTGGCCAGTTAAGTTAAACTCAGTTTAAACGGAGTTTGTTGTTTGATGTGGTGTTCGGAAACGCACTTTTACAAGTTATCGGACCAATAGTGCTAACGAATAGATAAACTCTCGATAAAAGTACCTCAGAAACCCGGCATAGAACTGTCAACGTCATAAAAATTAGTGACAGATGCGAGTTTCAGACAAATAGTAGTTCTGTCACAGAACTACTATTTGTCTGAAACTCGCATATGTCGAATTTACCGGTACAGTGAGCTAACTTAGGCACATTTCTTCTACATTTACTTCTAACTCTTCTCACAGGTGCGATCAAAGAATCGTGATACGTGGATAACGTATTACAATAGTACCAGTAAACGTCTTATTGTTTCGTTTGTGTGTGATATACGTATTGGCTTGGGATGGCCTTAACTAGAGTAATTCATATATTAATGAATTAAATATTGTTCTAAAATGTCTTGTAAGTTTGATACAAACAGCTTATGTCGCTGCTGCCATGCTCAAGGCACTTTTAAAAGCCTTAAAGGCTGGACGGCTGAAAATATCGAGCAGAACTATTGGGTATTGTTAAAAGATACATTTGATGTTATTGTAAGTACCTATTCATGAACTCAATCCCAACCTCTTATATTATACTATATAATTATATCCTAATAAGAACATATTACACTATATAAATATTTATGGTACATTTTGGACTTAAAATTAAAAACTACTTTTGTGAAATTTAAAACAAAACTAAGTATATTCGGTGTATCACATCTAACTATATTTAGTAATTAAATGAATTCTTATTTTTTTTAGATAAATGAATTGTAACAAGTACTTGAGGCCTTAAGAAAATATGAGTGTAAATGTCCTAAGTTAAAAGAAGTGTTGTGCCTAGCTAAGCCAGAAATTCTAATTAGATTTCAGGTGCCAACCTTCTTAAATTATTATAATAATAATAATAACTTCACACATTTCACACACAACCGTCTGATCCCAAACTAGGCAGAGCCTGTATGGTAACCAAACTGTTGATAAACATACTTATATATTTCTAAATACATACATATTATAGATAAATTACACCCAGACACAGAACAAATGATCGTGCTCATCACACAATTATTTGTCCTGGGTGGCAATTGATCCCACAACCTCTGGCCCAGCAGTCAGGGTCACTAAATACTAGACCAACAGGCCAGCCAAAAATACAGAATTATTGTTTGCCTAAAAATCATTTAATTAATTTATTAGTTGTCTCTATTTTTGTGATTATTGTTGTCACCACTTTAAAAACTATTATTTATTTTATTAAAAATAGGGACAAACTATAATAGATAATAACACAGTTCACTATTTAATAAAAATAAGTTAATAGACATTATTTTGACTGGTTATACCGATAATGCAATGGTATTGGTCGATTGATAAATATTAATGAATAGTGGGGTTATAAAAGGGTAGAAATAAGTTCAGAACTATTGACTTGAGTGCAAAGCTGTACGAACAACTTGGCAGTTACTGTCAGTTAGTGATTTTCATAGTTTATATCAGTGGTTGTGAGACTGTTTTCCTACATTATTTAAAATGTTTTGTATCTTAGTGATTTTTTTAAGAAATTAAGCCGTGTGTAAGTGCAGTCAATTAGTCTATTGCATCCCAGTACACATGTACGAAGGCCTCTCCCAATGTGCACCATAGCACTCTGTCCACCTTCCACATCTAGTCCATCCCAGGTACCTTCTTCTGCTGAAGTGTAACAAGGTTTTATTTTATGGTTGTCACTAAACAGTACTAGTAACCAACTACCTTAGAAGTTACGGTAAAATAGAAAATATTAAAGACGTCATATTGAAAGAGACTGTAAAACAAATCACCTTAGCTTTTAAAACAAACAGGAACTCTTATTACAAGGTTTAATATACGTAACAAATTCTGATAATTATTGTTTCATTCCAGCACAAACAATAAATAAAAATTAAAAAATTTTATTACCCACTAAACTTCTTCAGTTAAATATAAAGTTAAAAAAATCTTGTTTTAATCGTGGGAGAGTCATATCGACCGGAGTGATATCACAGCCTAACAGAAAACCGGCAGTAAAGCAATGCTTGCAATGCTTTTCGCCGCGTGAGTGAGGTTACCGGAGGCCCTAACCCCTTCCTCTCTCCCCTATTCCCACCTTAAAGGCCAGCAACGCACACTTGTGACTCTTAAGTTGCAGGTGCCCATGGGCGGCGGTAGTCATTTACCATCAGGTGACCCGTCTGCTCGTTTGCCCCCTATACCATAAAAAAAAAGTTACTAATCTTTCTGTACTTGTACTATTATTAATTTACAGCTGACCCGGTAAATGCGTTTTTAAATTTTGCCCTTTTATGCAACATTTTCAAATGATTCGATTTTGAAATTTCAGCAAGAATTTTCAAAATCGAATTGGTGGTACCGGAGATTACCCCGAACATCCAAACTCACAAACTTTACTTCTTTATAAAATTAGTTTAGATTGAAGGTTTATGCACTAGATACAAATTTCACACCTATTCGCAGTAGTTCGGTGATTTGTCCGGTATACCGAACTAATGCTACTTTTTAGTCGCAGTAGTCCGGTAAGCACAACGCACCGTACTATTGCTACATTTTTAGTAGCAATAGTTCGCGAAGTAGCATAGGCAAAGAAAATATAATAACAATATAATTATTTTAAAATAAAGAAGTAAAGAGAGCCACTTTTTATAAAAATAACTGGGGAGAAATGTCGCCACAAGTTAACTGTAGTTGAGCATCCCTTATGAAATCATCTGTTTCAATGCATTTCTTACTCCTTTTTAATAATGTCTCGTTTCCAAATCTCGTGTACTGATCGACTTTTAAATTCGCAAGAGTATTGTCATCATGTAGCACATGCAAAATTTGAATCATAGTTGGGTTTTTTTTAATGAGCCCATTTATTTTGTAATTCCAACCTTCCACAATATTGTTTGTCCGATGACGATTAGCGAAAACTGACCATATATAAATAAAATCAGGCCTCATCCAAAAATTTTCGAAATACTTTTGGAACTTTTTTAGATTTTCATCACCAGAGACTATTTCATTACTTTTTATGTATTGCCAACCCACATTAATTTCATGATCAGGCAGCAAAGCTAACGTGGAACATAAATTAACAATATAAGTATTTATGTTTTTTTGACGTTATGTTTTATTCATTCGCTTTACGCTGTAAACAATTACGGTAATTAAAATAACAACCGATTATTGTGGCATTTTCAAATACACATTTTATGGCTTTTATAGTGGCTATTTCATAATCAACATGTATCTCTTTAGGATCCCACTCCGGAATTTGTGACTTACATAATTCAAAAACAATTCCATATGCCTTTTCGCTCTCATGAGACATAAAGGCAAATGCCAGCGGTACCAAAATATTTGTCTCATTGGTGCTACCTAAGTCTCCTGGAATGCTAAATAACTGAGCAAATGGACTGGGGCTGGCCTTAAAGGTACCATCCCTGAAGTATACTTTAATAGTTTTCATTTGAGCCAGAGCAAAACTGTTACAAAATATAAGTATTCTGACGTCGTCATCACAATAATCCGCCAGTAAATAATCTAAAAATAACTTTGGAACTTGTACTTCGCAATGGGATGATGAACGTAATTTATGCACTCCATCATATTTACGAATCTTGCGATAAATAGTATCTTTTTTTTGTGAGAATATAGGGATTGGATTAGAAGATGCTAAATCTAGGCCTTTATTTCGTAATTCCACTAGAAATTTTCGATAGATTCTGGGTGCAGGTTCTCTGCCCTTTTCAGCCTCCGTTATGCATTTACTGATACTTTCATCAATCGTATTTTGCGATTCATCAGAACTACAATTGTGATCGCCTGTTTTGACAATAGTGTCTTCTTCTTAAAATAATAAATATGAATTCGAATTACGAACTTTCCCATAACAAAGTACAGAACAGGACAAAATTATATTACTACCTACTGGTGAGTAAGTATACATAGTAGGTCTTACCTTTGTTATTGTAACATAGCCTTTACAACGTATATGTTTATTCTTGTAGTTTTTACTATGCCAGTAGCTGTTTTGCCCACTAATGACAGAATTTCTACAAAACTGATACCCATGAAACAATAAAACCCTCCCTCTTCCACGTTCAATGATTTTAAAATCATTTATATCATTCACTTTTGATGTTACGGTAACACTTTAAATTAATTATAAATGACTAAAGAGCAATAAATGCATTAAATACCAATTCGCATTGAGAACGAAAAATTGTTTAGTAAACAATTTGAAATTAGACATTGTCATTATGATTAATACCTATCTTGCAACTGAAGAGTCTGTATACCTATATCTTAAAGTTAATAATAAATTTTTGTGGCGACATTTCTACCCAGTTATTTTTATATAAAGTGGCTCTCTTTACTTCTTCATTTTAAAATAATTATATTGTTATTGTATTTTCTTTGCCTATGTTACTTCGCGAACTATTGCTACTAAAAATGTAGCAATAGTACGGTGCGTTGTGCTTACCGGACTACTGCGACTAAAAAGTAGCATTAGTTCGGTATACCGGACAAATCACCGAACTACTGCGAATAGGTGCAATTTCAGACTTGATGCCATTGGCATTCTCTTTTAGTCAAGGATCTATTATATTCTACTTTTTACCTGTTACTTCACTCCCTTTAAAGATTTTAAAGTTATTTATCAGTCCTTCTCAAACAGTACTATTTTCTAGATGATGGGGTATCATGACCTTATCCGTACCTACTCCTGACAATGTGTATACAAAACTTCATGATGATCGGCTGAGTAATTATCTATTCTGTGTTATCGCTTACTTACTTCTCTTTATTTCAGATAACTCCTCTACCACAAGACAGTGGTGTAACGCAAAATATATGTGGTATATGTGAGCCTCGACTAAGAGATGCTGCATTGTTCAAAAAACAAGTGTTGTCGTGCGAGGACAAGTTCAAACAGTATCTGTACAACAACTGTGGACAAAAAGGTAGGGTTTTAAAGTAACTAGATATTCTAACTTTTAAACTTTCGCGTTCCATGATATAATTATGTATTTAAACGGGAATTAACGCGATCACGAAAAGGTATTCGAGAAAGGTAAGGTATACGAGTCAGCCTGTGACCACGGCCAGTGCAACCTGGTCGAAACGTCAGGCAATTCAGAGGTATGTAATACCTTTTCGTGATCGCGTTAATTCCCGTATAAGTACATAATTAAGAGGTATGTAATACCTTTTCGTGATCGCGTTAATTCCCGTTTAAATACATAATTATGACTAGATATTCCTCACAGTTTCATTTATGGTCACTCCTCCGCTCTTATTGACTGTAGCGTGATGTTAAATTAAAATGTTTCATGTTGGTGTGTCGATGTTGAGGGTTTTATTATTTTTTGTTTAGGAGGTATTGATGAGATTTAGGTATCAATACTTATCGTAATCACTTATTTATTGCAGAACATAATACATTATAATTTAACATCTAAGGTGTTATAGAATGCAAAATAAAACCGTAAAATAAAATGTAAAATATAAGCTCGATTACAGGCCAAAGTCACTTACGCGCGCTAAATACCTACCGGCCGCTCGTCCGCCGGCGGACCTTATACGCAGTCTCGCGCAGTGGGTTGCCGACAGCTCGGCGAGCACACGCTTTTATTTTTAAAATACAAGAAACGTAATTCGGGATCGTATTGATATATTCTTTAAATACTGTAAAATTCATAGTGAAAATTGATTTGATTGTTTATGTGCAGTATAAGAATGTAGATAAAGTGTGAGACAAAAGACCGGCATTGTTATTTATGTAATTTTTTTAAGGAACCTTTTAACCCTTGTTTCCCTCAAATTATTCAGAAAACTTTTTGTAAGATTAGAATATTTTCCACCATACATTTTAATAAACGAGGTTTTAGAAATGGAAGAATTTTATTAATCTTTACATAAAAAAATAAAACACAAGTAGTATTTTTGTATACTTACTGAAACATTGAAAATGATAAATAAGCGTTAAGTACTTAATTTACATAACAATTGTAATTTTTTTTGTGTATTGAAGAGTTAACCTTACACACATTTTAAAGCCCGGAAAGAGTAGGCAATTAAAACGGTAGGTATCGATATTTTTGTAGGGAGTGATTTATCTGTTACATAGTAATCAGACAATAATGTAGCATAAATTTGTCAAAAGGAATAAATATACATTTAATTCAATTGCAAAAATATCACACAAAATATATATATGAATATATAAATACACAGAAAACCGGCGTGAAGCAATGATTCGTTGTGCGAGTAAGGTTACAAGAGGCCCTAACCCCCCTCCCCCCTTGCCCTATTCCCACCCTTCCCCTACTTTTGACTTGCAAGTGTCCATGGGCGGCATCCCAGTCTGCTAACCTATAGTGCCACACACGGCGGCAGCCTGCAACTCGCGGCCGCGGCGAGCACGTGAGTGTCACCGTACAGGCTCCGAGGTCCGAGGAGCCAATTGGGGCCTCAACGAAAACTTGGTAGCCGTCCGGATGAGAGGTCAGCAGAAGGTCCAACAGTGAAGGCTCGTGGCTTTCTACATCTGGGATTCGCGTAGGCGTTGCTACCAGTTGCGTCAAGCCATATGTCAGGACAAAGTCGTGAACAGATCTCCCCGCATGATCGGTTTTGCGTGAGCCAAGCCATTCAGCGTGGTGGGCGTTAAAGTCGCCAAGTATCACGATCTCTGCGGATGGGATCTGCTGCAGCACAGAGTCTGTAGCCATTTGGACGTGGTCGAAGAGTCGGTTAGTTTTGGCATCACTGCTATGGGACCTATAGAGGCATGCATAGACGCGGGGATGGTCGTCGCTGTCTACACGGAGCCACAAGATGGAAAAGTCCCTACCTTCAAGATTGCCGAGGCGGCGAGAACTGATATCGTCTCCAACGTACACGCACACACCAGCCCTAGGAACAAAGGAGTGCTCCAGACCGTACCCAGGGTAGGAGAGATAGAGGGGAGAGATGTGTCCTCTGGACACGATATCTGCGTCTCGGTTAGAAAGAGCAAGGCCGGCTTTGCTGTTTCGAGGCGGATGTGAACAGCGTTGAGGTTGCAATGTATGCCCCTGATGTTGCAGAATGCCACGGTGAGCATGGCAAGGGGTGCCTTGTTATGCCTGCTCTTGGCCCTAGCAGATGTTTTAAGCGCGGTTGTGCCCTCTCCAGAGTACGAGGGGCAGCCTGGGTGTCCACGTCCAGGTGCACTGTGTTCTGAGCGTGGATGCCCAGAGGGGGATTTTCCAACTCTAGCGCAGCTGGTTCCCCCCCCCTGGGGTAATGGTCTTTTTAACAGCGCCATCATTGGGGGAAGGGGGGTTGGGGTTTGGGCCTCCGGTAACCTCACTCACTCGGAGAAAAGCAATGCAAGCATTACTTCACTGCCGGTCTTCTGTGAGGCCGTGGTATCGAGCGGAGTCGAGCCGGCCCATACGTGCCGAAGGATGGCTCTCCCACATACAAAGTCTAGTTTGTATAAGACGTTAATATTCTTTTAAGTTTTTATTTATGTAGTGTAAAACGAATTTTAGTATTATGTCGTGAACTATTCAGAGTAATTAAATGCATTACAGTCCAATTTCGACTTCTTGGTGACATCTGGGCAATTGTAGAATAGAATGAATGCCCTGAAACATTATTGATAATCATTTGATGATTTTAGATGCAGCAATTTTGGACAAAGAAGTTAAAACAGAGTTCGTTCAACATGGTAAGTAAATCACAAACTCACAATTATTATAGCTGTGTTTTTACCTCATAAATCAGTTTTGAAAGTCAGTCTTTAAACTGACTATAATGAATGTATAGAATATTAGCCATACCTGTCCAGGCTGCTAACATGTTCAAAGGTCACACCTTTAACTTATGCATCATCATCATCTCCTTACCCTTTAACTTTCGCGTCATCATCTCTTTTTAACTTTTAATTTTTTTTTTGGCCAATTTTTTTTTAATTATTAATCTACTTACCTACCTCTTTTCTGTCCATCTTTTCTTTAGTCACCCTCTATCTATTCCTGTACTGTTATAAATTTACTCGTAAAAACATTATTTGTTTATTTCTTGGGGTTTGTGACAACTTTATTCCTCATAAGAATACAATTATTCACTTACATGAATTTCTTGCGTCTTTTAATCGACTAAGCAACTTGACAATGTATGTGAGGTGAGACTAAAATGTAATACATTTTATTTGCAGGTTTTAAAATAGAATCGACAACTGCTTTGGAAGAAAGGTTGGAGTCAAATCGTAGTGGTGAGTAGGTATGTTATTTTTCTAGCTTTAGCCCACAAAAAATAAACATTAGACCTTATTTTGAGAAATTGCGGTTTTTAAGAAGACATGCACATTAGTATTGTGATCAGAAAATTGGCAAATGGGAGAATTAAAAAGTATTAAAATATGAGTAGGTGTTTTATTATATGGTTTTGTCTGTATGTATGGCTCGTAAACTGCTGGACCGACTACGTGCAACGTTCCCGCAACTAACAGGTTTTTTTTTGTAGATACCTAGCTACCCCAAAGTCGACTTTTCTAACTACTGAAGGTCGGCTCGTCAAAAATTTAATTATTGTTATCACATAGCTCGCAGTGTTGCCAACTTCTTCATTTGTTTTCTTGTTTACCACCCTGGTCACAAAGGAAATTGCATTGATTATCCAGAATACTTGTAATGTGTTACAAAATATATTTCTTTTTGCAATCTTCTGTACTTATTTGTAATGTTAGGATATTGCATACTCCAACGAAGAACGCCATGTAGAAAATAAGGACGTACTCCATTTATTTTTAGTCGATAATGTAATCGATTGCAGACATCAAACTTCAACCTTTCGACAAGTACCTGCAACCCGAGGACGATGATCAACCGCTGTCAGCACTACGTAGCTCTAAGGTCCTGGAGTACGAGCAACCAGAGCTACATAATGAGGCTGGTGTGGAAGATGTGGATTGGACAACAGCACCAGATTTAAGCGATGGTAAGGTTCTTTAAAGTATAAAGCATTTTTTACTTACTTTTTTCAGCGTTTGTATTTCGGGAACAGATGAATGAAAAGTACCTCAAAAACTTTTCTGTACTCTTGCCAACATTTATGCAATATTTCATGATGATTGGTTGAGTAGTTACGGCGTGAGCGCATAACAAACAAACTCCAATTCGCTTTTATAGTATTAAGTTACGAGTGGAAACCCATATGTGCTATCGTGCCAAGTTAATGACGGAGTGGAACGTACTAAAACCACATTTCTGAATTCTCCGACGGCATTTTGCTAAAAGATATAGTATACGCGCTACACAGTCTAGCATTTGGCGAGACGCAATAGGCTCGAAGGCCCAAAATGTTAATTTTCCCTCTAACTACCCTAAATGCATGATTCACTAGTGGTTTTATATTGACAGTGTACTGGTTAGGGTTCGAACCCACAACCGTATACTTGCAAGTCAGTAATTCTACTGCTACTTCTTAGGCTGAGATTACTAGTATAATTATTATATTTTCAGAGGAAGAACTTAGAAGAAAAAAGACCAAATCAAAGAAATATTCCTGCGATATTTGTCAAAAGAAATTCTCTTACAACGGCTCCTTGGAAGTTCACATGAAAGTCCACAGTGGAGAAAAGTCATTCACATGTCATCTTTGCAACACTTCGCACACAGATAACAAAGAACTTACCAAACATATAACTGTAATGCATATTGTAGATAACCAATACCCTTGTAATCAATGTGAAAAGGTTTTCGAGAAAGCCAGACTGTTAAAAAAACATATTAAAATACATTATAATGAAAAATTCAAGTGTACGGAATGCCAAAAAGAATTCCAACGGAAAAAAGGTTTGAAGGAACATATGAAGACGCATACGGGCGAGAGGAAATATGCTTGCGAGATTTGCAATAAATCCTTTGGACATAATCAGACGTTAAAATCTCATATGTTCACGCATACTGGAGAAAGGCCTTACGTATGTGATGTATGTGGAAGGAGATTCCCTCAACGAACGCATCTCAAAAGACATATATTCATAATTCATACCGGTATTAAACCTCACAGTTGCAATGTTTGCAAGAAGCAGTTTTCTAGCAAAAGTTATTTGGCGATTCATGAAAGGCAACACACTGGGGAAAGGCCATATTCTTGCGAAGTTTGCAAGAAAGATTTCACTGCGTATACCACTTTGAAAGTTCATATGCGGGTTCATACAGGTTTCAAACCGTATACATGTAGCTTCTGTGACAGACAATTTGCCCAAATGGCCAGTTTTAAATTACATCAAAGAACTCACACTGGGGAAAGACCGTTTTCTTGCAAAATATGCAAGAAACCTTTTTCAGACAATGGGTATTTGAAGATTCATATGCGTGTACATTCTGGGGAGAAGCCGTTTTCTTGCGAGATTTGCAAGAGATGTTTTAGAGAAACTGGACAGTTGAAAAGACACATGCGTGTTCACACTGGTGTAAAGCCTTACACGTGTAAAATTTGTAATAAACAAATAGGTAATTTATCTAAACATATGAGAGTGCATTCAGAACAAAGGCCTTTTAGCTGTAACGTTTGCAACAAACAATTTTCTATTAATGGTAATTTAAAATTGCATATGAGAGTACACACTGGAGAGAGGCCGTTCAGCTGTGACTTGTGTAGTAGTCAGTTTACTCAAAGTAGTGGTTTAAAGAGGCATCGATGTGTTCACGGTGGCAAAAGCGATAGTTAAAGTGCCTGAAATTGGAGAAGTCATAAGATAAGATAAGATATTCGCATTCGCACATCGACATATTCGCGTTTAATAGGCATGCGAAATTTTACTTCAAACTTTTAGGTTCTTTTTTACGTCTTATACATATGATGTGTGATGTGATGTGTGATGATGTGATATTTATAAAGCCTAAGGCTAAGCTGTCATCGATGTAAGTGTTTTAGGGTTCCTTTCCTCAAAAGGCCCTGTCAAGACATGTCCTTTTTATCAGGAACGCTTAGACAATCATGAAATTTGTTGAGAAGCAACGTCTCATGGCACAAGTAAAGGAAAAAATTTAAAAAGCAAAAGTCGTTAATTTGTTGTTATATCACATAAAAAAAATTGCCATTAAAAAACTTATATTTTGCGCTTGGAATATTGACTGTGACGTACCAAGATGTATCGGGAGTATTTTTAGAATGGCAAAATCAAGTTTCTCTTTCTGAAAAACGTGCAATAATCTTCGAGATTCGATTCCCGAGATCGACGAACGAACTATCTACATACAAATTTGTACGGAACCCTCAGTGCTCGAGTCAGACTCTTACTTTTTTTAAAATATATATTATGTGTCACACATTACTAGTATTCTCGGTAACTACTACGTGCTTGTGTTAGGAGTGAGATCACGCCGCTAGTATTGGATGGAAATCGAACCCGCGATCGACGCATTTGCCATTACGCTACGAACTTTCATGACACCAAAAAATTATAGTAATAACGTTTAGATGCATCGAAGGCTGTTCTACGTTTGTAATGTAATATTATTTATTTTCTTAGTGATCAAAATATTATGGCTATGAAATTAGTTTACAAAGCTGAGGTACCTACTCAGATCAAAGGTAATTTTAGTCTATTTATTTGCCAATTCTGAGCAATTTTTTTATATAATTTTTTTATATTTTTTTTATTATTTATTTATTATTTTTATTTAATTCACTATTTTTTTAATTAAAAGATAATTATGTCCAATCCTATTGGTTCTATTCCAGATATTAAGCATTACTTATAATAAGTCTTAATTACTCCTATCTGCGGTATTATATAGGGTGATTTTGTCATCACCATCCAAGTTCACAAAGTAGAATCTTTGATAAAAATTATGAGAAACCTGTTTCTGTTTTGAAATCAGTACAAAATATTGAGTAATTTGCATCACAAAGTTGTCTCAACATGTAGAGATGCACTCCGTGTGCGCTAAGGGTCCATCCATAAATTACGTCACACATTACCATGGGGGTGGGAAGGGGGTAAACGAAGTGTGACAAGGGTTGGGGGGTCATAAGCTTCGTGACGTCACACCAGGGAGGGGGTTCCACATATGTGACCACCTGCGACAAGGACGGGGGGGGGAGGTGACCAAAATTGACGTGTGACGTAATTTATGGATGGCCCTAACCGCTCTTACGGAACAGCCTACATATCGCAGCATTTAATATTTTTTACGTTTGACCTATCTATTTTTATGGTTGACTAAGTGACCACGCCATAATTTGGATGGTGATGACAAATTCACCCTATATACATATTAGACTACATAATAGATGGCGCTGAAGAATATTTGTCTTGTACATAGATGTCGCTACATCCTAGGTAGGTCTACACATAGTTTGATGCACAATATGAACAATTCTAAAGGCTTCGCTTGAAAATAACGAAACAAATAATATTTTCAATTATTTTTCTATTAATTAGTAATAACTTATTAAATAAACTATTATAAGTAGATAGATTGTCTTAGTACCTAATTATATTTATTTTATTATTTATTGAATGATTTTGTACTTAAATATGCGGTAATAAAAACGATTATATTTAATATTGAAGTTTGTTCTGCGACACTTGTTCTTTATGTTTTAATCTGACTTAATCTAGTCCAATTTAACCCAACGAAGACACAGGTTTGCGCGTTCACCGCCAAAAAGATATCGTTTGTCGTGTCACCTCGCTTTGAGAGCACTTCCCTGACTGCCACAGCTAGCATCGGAATCCTAGGTGTCGATATATCGAGCGAAGTCCAGTTCCGCGGTCACTTGGAGGGTAAGGCCAAATTAGCCTCGAAGAAGCTTGGCGTGCTGAATGTAAAGCTTCGTGGAAGGTTATAAATGAAGACGTAGATAATATCCCTAGTAACGACTTTATCGGAATAATAAAAACGAATGACAGAATTATTACAAATCCGATAGATATTGCAAATGAATTTAATAGAAATTACCAATAAAACAAATGAACAATGTATAAATACTAATAAACTTATCATAAATAATAAAAATTTTTTGGAACCAGTGACATTTAATGAAATAAATAATATTTTCTCTCAATAATTCAAATTCAGTAGGATATGACAATAAAAATCGTTTCAACATCAGTCGCCTTGCCCCAAAGTAGTATACCATAGGACATGACGCTGTGAAAGTAGCTAAAATAAACAAGCCTAGCTGTGTCCGTATCAGTGAGCTGACGTACCTTCCATACTGCGTAAGCTGCCGAACTAAGCCTACCTGCAAGGCTGTCTATCTGGGGTCCCCATTGCAGTTTACTGTCTAATGTAAGTCCCAAGAATACTGTTGAGTCTACAATACTTATCATTTCATTATTTAGAGTTAGATTAGTGCCTAGCTGTTTTACATTTGGCATAGTAAATCTCACACACTTTGTTTTATTGGAGTTCAGTAGGAGATTGTTAGTTGAAAACCAATACAATACATCATTTAGCGCCCTATTCACATCGTCAAAAACTGTTTTTTTACGATCGACTTTGAAAATAAGTGACGTATCATCAGCAAATAGAACTATATCACAGCGATCTTTTAAATAATAAGGTAAATCGTTTATATATATGAGAAAAAGTAGAGGACCCAGTATAGAGCCCTGAGGAACGCCCATATTAACAGGTAATCCAGAAGACCTCGCACCATTGACATCTACATGTTGAATTCTATCTTTCAAGTAGGAAACAATTAGTTCCAAAGCAATACCATTAACACCATAATGCCTAAGTTTAAGAATAAGCGTGTTGTGTTCTACACAGTCAAAAGCTTTAGAGAGATCGCAAAATACACCTATCGCATCTTGCGAATTCTCCCATGCATTAAATATATGTCTCAAAAGAGTTGCACCAGCATCAATTGTTGAACGACCCTTTGTAAAGCCAAATTGTTCTTTGTGCAATAAATTATTTCGATTAAAATGGCTTTCTAGTTGTTGCAGGATAACTTTTTAAAAAATTTTACTTATAGCCGGCAAGATTGAGATTGGCCTAAAGTTACTTGGTTCAGTTGTACAACCCTTCTTGAATAAAGGTATTACTTTGCTATACTTCATCAGGTTAGGAAAAACACCAGAATCAACACATCGATTAAATGTTATAGCTAGAAATGGCGCTATATCAATTATAATAGTTTCTATTAATTTAACAGAAATCCCCCATAAGTCCCCTGAATTCTTAGAGTTAAGAGACTTAAACGTTTTTATAATGTCTGTGGGGTTTATGAATTCAAATTTAAATAAGTTCTTACATTTGTTTACATTGGCCCTTAACAACAATTCAGACCTGGACGCACAAGAATTCAAGGTGCTAGTTGTACTAACTGGTATATTTGTGAAAAAGGTATTAAAAGATTCAGCTATGTCTAAGTTGTTTGTTATAAACCTATTATTAATATTTAATTTTAAATTGTTATCTCGAGGTTTACTACGTCCAGTTTCATTATTAATAATGTTCCATGTAGCTGTTATTTTATTATTTGAAGACTTAATCTTATTACTTATGTATAAAGACTTTGCCATAGAACATGTTTTCCTAAAAATCTTTGAGTAATTTTTGACATATTCATGAAATTTTGGGTCAAAATTACTTTGTTTCATGGCATATAAATCATACAGCTTTTCTCTACTTTTGTATATTCCTGTTGTTGCCCAATCACAGAATGTCGTCTTTGGCCTTTGCATTAGCTATTTGAAAGAGCTTAAATAATAAAAATAATTCACTTGTAGTACTCTTGACATTTACAATGTTTTTTTTTTATGATTATAAATGTTAATTTAATTTTCGTTCGTAGACTAGTTTTCAATTGATTATACTGTTTTTATTTAATTTTGTAACATTTAATATAAGTTTTTGCATGACATTTAGTCATACTGATGACTAAATGTTAGCACTTATGTCAACCATAATAACACATGTACAACATTTAATGGCAAATAAACTATACTTACTTACTTACTAGATCGAGACAGTATTTCACCCCGGCCCACCACCTACAACTTTATAAGGCGCAGGTTCGGCCGCATATGGAATCACAAACAGTGTTCTCATATCTATGCAGGAGCACCCCAGTACCAGCTTCTCCCTCTTGACCGCATTCAACGGAGAGCGAATCGAATCATCGATTGAGAGGATATTTCAGATCGGCTTGACCCCTTGGCGTTGCGTAGAGATGTAGCTTCACTCTGCATTCTCTATCGCATGTATCATGGGGAGTGCTCCAAGGAATTGTTCGGACTTATACCGGCCGCAACGTTTCGCCATCGTTCAACGCGACAAAACTTCCATCCCCATCACCTGGATAATTGGCAATCCACCACTGTGGGGTTCTCCAGAAGTTTTTTGCCTCGCACAACCAATCTCTTGAACAAATTGTCGCCTGCGGTATTTCCGGACCGATACGACCTTCAAACCTTCAAGAAAAGAGCGTACTCCTATCTCAAAGGCCGGCAATGCACTTGTGACTCTTAAGTTGCAGGTGTTCATGGGCGACGGTTCTTGAAATTTTACTGGCCATCCTCTTAGCAATTTCCCGCAGAAGACGCGGGTACCCTGTCGGTAAATAAATAGGCGACTTCTAGGGAGTGTCATATATCCCTTACCCAACGCTGATGAATTGAATAGTAAAACATAGTTCCACCTGGTCTAATGATGAAGCCAGAAGGCTTCATCATTAGACCATCGATTGTTACAAAGCCCAATCTGTTGGACTAGTCAAAACGAATCATATGAGCCCCAACTCGAGGGACTACTAGTAGCCCCTGAAGAGTTCCACTCACTATCCATCTCCTGGCTCCATCAGATTAGCTCCAAGATGTCAAATCATAGTACTGTCATCCAAACTATAAATACAAAGTTTAATTTACACTTACACATACCACTGTCTGCACATATTTTAGGCAAAGGGAATACAAACATTAATTTTACTCTGAAAAAAAAATTACGATAAATTTTCTGTTTCCAGATAATTTGTACTAAGGGTTAGTACAAATTATCTGGATCGAAATCGAATCGATCGATCGAAATTATCGGAAATGACTAGGTTTAGCTTAGGTTAGAACTGTGACCATAACGCACAATTCCCTAATGTTACTTTACTCTTTGATAACGCACGAGCCGAGCGAGCGAAGCAAGCTTGCGGCGAGTGCCAGAACTGAATTTTATGACAAACGAAGTACTTGGTCAAACCACAGTATATGTAATAGTAGGTACATAAACATTATTTTTTAGTCTTACCTTTCGGAGTTTCGACGTAATTTAAAAAATGTTATCTATGGGTGAGTTTTTGAAGAATTTAAACAACCAAAAACAGCACAATATAGTCAATAATTTCTATTTGCCATATTAAGTACTTAAGTATTTGTATTTATTTCAAAGAAATGCACAAATCGCACGCTTACTGCTTAAAAAATGATCACACCGTTCGTTCGTCACGAGCATTCGTAACTGTTTGTGTTGACTTGTTTGTGTACCGAGTGTTAACTGAACTCGAGGACTGACACTCAGACACTAGGACACATTTTCGATGAGGGTCACGTGTCCTGACGCGAGTTTAACATTTTTACCCTTTCCAAAAAGTGCACAACGCCGGTAAACAAGTTTTCACTTCAAAAATTGTAAAAAAATAACTTCCCTCTTCCAACTTAAGACAGCTAACGAAAATATATTTTGACAGCAGGCAGATGTACAAGTCACAACACAACCCGGCGATTAAAATGGCGCGCCGACGAGTAAAGTTATACTAAAATTAATGACAATATTAGTATCCACTAAACTATATTTATCTCTCTTTTCTCACTATAGTATGCTTAAGTAAAAAAGAAACAAAATGCTTTTTGATATATATGTGTCGATCTTATGTTTATTTGTCTAATGTATTGTTCATATAGTATACTAGAATCTTCATGTATTCATTACCTCTTTGGTTTCACTAATTTAAAGTAGGGACAAGATAATAGGTCACTTTTGACATTTCATCAAAATTCAACAACGTAACCTTGTAACGGCGGGCATAAAATAAGAACTGCACAATTGCTTAACTTTTTTCAATTACGTTTACATATTTATTGTAATAATGACCGATACGAGTAATTTTACGATTTGCTTTCACTAATAAACCATTCTAAACATAATAAACAATTTCTGATCTAAAGAACTGAACGTCGTTACAATGTTGCGTCAGTCAACCCTTTTCTTTTTAAACACTAGGGATGTTACTCTAAAAATCGAAAGCTGATAGGATTGTAAGTTGAATCGAATGCAATGATTACCTGTGAAGAAAAATCACCATAAATTTATAACCACGTTGTGATTATAATAAAACCTAATTATACATATTTATTATTCTTTTAACCAACTATAAAAATACAAAAAAATAACTAAATAGAAAGGTCATTGATGTTGGGTGCAATTTAGGTGGATGTTGCTGGCAACACCAGTGCCTGTCGATGACGCATGTCATGTCGCCATAACATGATGATGACGCAGTCTTTTGTTGTTGTGCGAAGTGACTGTGCGTTTTTGGTGTGCTCTCTGTTATTTTCTTCTGATCCGGCTTTTTCATTGAACTGACCTTACTGACTACGTTTACCTGGCTATAAATTGGACTCCTATTGCTTAACGATTATTAAACAAGAAAAACATTACAGTCTTACTATGTCGAAACGGGGGAAAACTCTAAACAGTCAATCTCGCGAACTAGTGCTGAAATTGTACAATTATTTTGGACGTGAATCAGTTAACGATGGGCCTCTTTTACCATTGAAACCACCGAGAGAACGCGTTGCCGAAGCATTGGGAATAGGGAAGAAGATAGTAACTTAAATTTTGAAAGAGAAATACGGACCATCAGGCTCAGAAGATAATACTTTACGTACACCGAAAAAACGAAAGAGGGAGAAGAAAATTGTTGACGTTGATAATTTTGATGCTGCTGCAATTCGCAACCACATTTATGGATATTACTCGAGAAAAGAATATCCTACACGGGAAAAGCTATTGAGTTCGTTAAAAGGCGCAGGCTTATTTTTTGGAGGCAAATCGTCTCTATCAAAGGTTTTGAAATCGATTGGCTTTAGATTTAAAAAATCTGACAAGCGGAAAATCCTGCTAGAACGCTACGATATTATTTTGAAGAGAATAACATTCTTACGTCAGGTAAATAAAATTACGGATTGGGACAATGTCGTGTTTATTGACGAAACATGGTTGAATGCGAACCATACGGTTGCGCGGACATGGACCGATGATACAGCGGCCTCCACCTCAAAAGTTCCATCGGGAAAAGGAGCCCGACTTATTATATGTCACGCGGGATCAGCTTCTCAAGGTTTTATTCCAGACTGCCTCCTCGCATTCGCCTCTAAAACTACAACAGATTACCATGAGGAAATGAACTTTGATGTTTTTAAAAAGTGGTTTGAGAAGCTGCTAGTCAGCTTAGAAAACCCATCGAAAATTATAATGGACAATGCTCCGTATCATTCTGTACAAGTTGATAAACCACCAACTCAAGCAAATAAAAAGCAAGAAATTGTCTCGTGGCTGGTAAGAAATGGTGTGGAGGCAAGTCCAACTTTATTAAAAGTTGAGTTGTTAAATCTGGTAAAAGCAACTAAGCCGTCCAAGCTCCGCTATGTAATCGATGAACTAGCCCTAGAGCATGGACACGAAGTTATTCGATTGCCTCCCTACCATTGCCAGTATAACGCCATCGAGCTTATTTGGGCACAAATAAAGGGTCATGCAGCGCGGAACAATACTGAACCACCCTTCAGTACTGCTAAAATGATGACTCTGCTACAAACTGCATGTGCAGAAGTCACTACAGAAGACTGGCGAAAAGTCGTGGAGAAGACAAAGAAAATAATTTTACAAGATTTTGAACGAGATGTGAGAATAGACAATATTATTGAAAATGAATTAATAATATCTCTGAGTGCTGACAGCAGTGATGAAGATAGCAGTACCGATAGTTCAAGTGAATAAAAGCAATTTTTTTGTTAAATTACGTAGGTACTTGTCTTATTTTGCTCCTTTAATTTATGAAAGAAAAAATAATAATGGGACAGGGATTCGCATGATCATTTTTAAAATTCACATATGTTTCAAGTCGGTATCGATTCATTCGATTCATTCATTTAATCGATGTTTGTCACGTCACTATGAATATAAAACTGACATCTGTCAAAAGTGACCTATTACCTTGTCCCTACTTTAATTTGTATTATCTGTAATCAATCTGTCATGCTATCAAGTATCAATCATGGCCATGGCGGTATAAGTATTAGTATTCTGTGATCATGGTACACTGAAGGTGCAAGGCTATTGTTTATTGTTTAAAATTCCTTAAATAACAAACAAACATGAGCGAAATATGGAATTTAAGTACATTGTGTCGTTGTTGTCATTCCGACGGGTGTTTCAAGAAACTTAACCTGCCGTATCCAATTGGAAATAGTGTGGAAATCTATGAAACTATGTTGCAGGAGACATTAGGAATAAAAGTAAGTGGTTTTGATTTTAATGATAAAGAATGCGCTAAATGATGTTAAGATTAACTTGGTAAGGGCCTAACACTCCCTTAAATTTTATAACTTGAAAAATTGTTTATTTTATATAAATTCAACTAAGCTGCCAAATAAACAGCCTACCCAATGGTAAGCCATTAATATTGCTGATATTCACTGCCTATCTTGTAACCAAGTTTTGAAAGTAAAAATAAAACGGAACATAATATTGGCAGCAATAAATTGTCTTTGTGTATATTTTATTATAACAGTAATGAGCCTGTTATTTGAAAAAATAATAATTACCTATTGTTTTAATGAGATTATTGTTATTGTAATTACATGGCATTGTATTTGAAGTGACTGTAAAAATGACATAATTAAATACATATAGCTGTATACATACACTCAAGCCATATATATACACATACTTCTTTCCAACTATAATTTTGGTCACGTAATATTCAGCAGCAAGACAGCACGTCTATTCAACCACGGGAAACTTTGGGAATTAAGATGGGAAAACGGGAAGTAAATTGAAACAGAAAGGTAGGTAAGATGTGAAGGTAATGGTCAGAAAAGGATATTGCTAAGGGGCCATCCATAAATTACGGCACACATTAAGGGGAGGGGGTCAACGAAGTGTGACAAGGGGTGGGGTCAAAAATAATTAAATCAATACATCTTTATTTTCAACTATTACATAATATTTTAGGGTTTGGGAACTTTTCTGTTAAGTTTAAATTAATCTGTATTAGAAGGGTCATAATAGTCTAAGAGCCGGTGGAAGATCGACCTTCACCCATCTGATAACCAGATGGGACATAATTTTTATCAAATATCTTTTATTTATAAACATGCCTATGATAGCTTGCTTATCGAAAAGTGTTTATGGCTATTTTTAATTAAATTAATTTTAATCAATTTTTTTTATAACCTTCACTCTTTTGACAACCTACAGTAACAGTTTCTACATAATCTATAAATAAAAAAATTAATCCCTATTTCCCTTAGTCACAGCATTATGTGTGAACGGCTGGCTTTCCGATTCTTTTTTGTGTTTGTTATTGTCAGGAGATGGTTCTTATGAAAGAAACAATTAAGAAAAGTAGAAAATTTAAGAAAACTCGGCAAACATATTAATTTTTCTAGTCTAACCTTAGCGCTTTTGACATAACTGTCAGTCGTTTGACAGTTGGCGCGATTGACAGAATGCTCGCTGCAAATTATATCAATTCAAATTCAATATTTATTATTTATATATTTCAATATTTATAGTTAAGACAGGACAATGTCTGTTTGGTCAGCTAGTATTTAATAGATTATGAGGGTGGACTAGAGCCTAAATGCACTCACTCACTACTATATGTATTAAATTCTTTAATAACCTAATTCTAAGTGCTATAGCATTTTTTTAAATATTGCTGTCTCTTTCATAGGTGATTCAACCAACTATGGAGCAAGCCTCCTACATGATATGTGATGATTGTATAAAGAGGCTCCGAGATGCCTTTCAGTTCAAAGAACAAGTTTTAGCTTGTGAACAAAAGTTTAAAGTGTATTGTACCAGTAAGTATGCTTCATAAATCTAATTTTATTACAATAATAATAACTTGACACACCTCACACACGGCTATATGATCCCAAACTAGGCAGAGCCTGTAAGGGAATGTACCCATACTACGTGACCCGTTCTGAGGCGGAGGGGTCCCAGTTCAATATCCTTTAGGGAAATCTCGTGCCATTTCGAGCTATATTCAAATATGGCGCGCAGCGTTTATGCGCTTCCTAAACTCACAGGTGGCAACAAGCAAGCGTTTAGCGTTTTTTAACTTTCTGGCGGCATAAAATCATTTAAAACCATATTTATAAATTACTACGTGAAAACTAGAGGGGGAGAAGGGGTCTTGGCATATACTACGAGTGGTCACAGATTGTACCAGTATTCAATGTTTTTCTTATATGTTTCAACTTTTTCTATGGTGTACCATAAAGAATATTGTATTCTATAGTATTGTATGGTAGCCAGACTGCTGATAAATATACTTATGTATTACTAAATACATACATATTATAGATTAATACAACCCAGACGGAGAACAAATGATTGTGCTCACACAATTATTTGTCCAGGGTGGAAATCAATCTCACAACCTCTACTTCTGCAGTCAAAATGACTAGACCACTAGACCAACAGGCCTATTATATCTCTTTTTCATAAATTTAGGACCTGTCTGTCACAGTGGTAGTGCATTCAAATCAACTTCAGAGGTTACTGGTTTGATTCCTGCTTGTTGAAAATTCAGCTAGCTTCATGACTGACTTGTCAGGAGCAGGAGTACTCCTGACAACCCAAAATATCATTGTAATATCAAATGTTTCATTGGTTTTGATTTAATATTTGGTAACTTACTCTTGACCTAAAAATTCCCACCATAAAGGCAGAAATAGAAAACTCTATCCAATCATACAAGGAAAGAATACTTCATCACCCTAATATCCTGGCAAACTGCCTTATGGATGAATATATAGAATTCCACGGACTCAAGCACAAGATACCACAAGACTTGATACCAATCTAGCAAGCTGCTATTGATTCATGGATGTGTCACAGGATGCATACCATACAAGACAAAAATCCGTCACAACAATTACTGAGACAGATTGTAAGACAAAAGAAGGGACAAAAAGAAAAAAAAAAACTTACTCCTAGGAATAAACTTATTTGGAAGCACTTACTATTTCCAAATGATCATACATTAACTGCATTTGATATGTTTTGATATGTATATACTACATGATAATTGTGTATTTCAGATGAACAATTTCAAGTGAAAACTGAAGTTGAATCAAATGGTGCTGAGAATTATGACATTGATGTGGATGATGATATGCAGAGAGGAGGTATGTATTTTAGTTTGTAAGTGGAAGTGGAGAATGTGAGTTGACACCCTTTTTTTGGTTAAAAATAGTAAAATTCAAATTAAAATTGGATTTAATGGTATTAATCTAGAAATATATATATTATTTATTTTGTATGTATGTTTATTTATGTATTTAGTGTAAATGAATATATGAAATGTAACTGAGTGCTCATAAACAGCATTTCGTAGAAGGCAGACTATTAGTACTAACAAATGTTAAAAAAGTGCATGTAGTTACATTTACGATTCATAACAAAAAAAGAGAGGAGAGCCATGCTTTTGCACGAATGGGCCGGCTTGACCGGAGCAATACCACTCCCTCACATAAAACCGGCAGTGAAGCAACGGTTGCATTGCTGTGCCCTAACCCTTCCCTCCTCCCCCTCTCCCACTCTTCCATCCTTCCCCTACTCCCACCTTAAAGCCCGGCAACGCACTTGTAAGTCTGAGTTGCGGGCGCCCATGGGCTGTAGTCATTTACCATCATGTGACCCGTCTGCTCGTTTGCCCTAATACCATAAAAAAAATTGTTAACTTAAACATTAGGAATTAAAGTAAGAAGCCAGTCTGGAAGACTAGATTTGGTAAATATTAATTGGATAATTTTTTATACTTAAAAATGTACTTGATCCCTAGACACTTTTGATGTGTGTAATTAGCAATTTACACAATTACAAAGATATCACAGATACAATTCTTACTATTTCCACTCACTATTCGCCAGTACTAAGTACACTTAGCACTTGTTACTCGCAATATCGCTCAACTACAACTAGTTAGGGCCTCTGGTAACCTCACTCCCCCGGCGACCTCACGTAGATTTTAAGCTGAATATTTTGATTCCTCTCAAATAAAATACGTTTCTTTTCTTTATTTGTTGCCCGCACAGTATCTAATCAATATTTAAATGGTGTACAATTAAGTTTGTTCATACATGCAAAATGGCATAAATTAATCATTATTTTCTTTCCAACAAATATAAAACTTTCAATTAAACTCTAATGCCGCGTTCCTAAAATCAAGAAACTATTCGTTTTGCTTACGGACGGTAAAGTTTCGTTTAATTTTCAGCATAAATTTTACCGTCCGTAAGCAAAACGAATCGTTTCTTGATTATAGGGACGCGGCATTAATGTACAAATAAAGTTGGGTAATTACAAAACTTAGATTAAATTTTATTTCTTTTGTTTACAGATGATGATTTCTTACAAAAAGATGAACATCAGTGGCATTCGGTGCCAGTGAAAGAAGGTGAGTTTTTTTTTTTTTTTTTACCACTTCCATAGCAAACAAGCATATGGCCCGCCTGTTGTTAAGCGTTACCGTAGGTTATGGACACTTGAACTATCAGAGGCCTCGCATGCGCGTTGCCAACCCTTAAAAAAAACCATAAACTCCTTTCTTGAAAAACCCAATACTGTAGTAGACAGACAGACAGACAGACAAACGCGGCGGGGGACTTTGTTTTATAATATGTAGTGACAAAGTCCCCCGCCGCGTCTGTCTGTTCGCGGTAAACTGAAAAATTACAGAACGGATTTTCATGCGGTTTTTACTAATAGACAGAGTGATTCATGAGGAAGGTTTAGGTGTATAATTTGTTAAGATTTGGTGTAAATTGATTGAAATATGATGATGATTGTTGAAGATGTCTCTGCTACACGTGCGAAACCGGGGCGGGTTCCTAGTTATAGATAAACAAAAGTCAGACGCGCTTGAATGACTCGAGCGAACTGGGGGCATATGATTAAACAAACTAGTTGACTGAATCGATTTCTTTTTTTGTACGAAGTGGTGAAATTGTGCACTGGAGATAAACATAAAAATCTTTTTAACAAAAAATTAAACCGACGAAAAGAACTAAAAAGCAAGAAATAAAACAACCTTTTAAGTCTTAAGTATTGAGCTTATTTACATAAACTATAAAATTTTATATAAACTAATTTTGAGTCGACGCCAAACAACAAACTGATTAATTATCTAAATTTTATATGTACCTACGTAGAAATGGACACGGTAATTAATCATTTTATTATTTGGCGCCGACTCAAAATAAGTTTATATGAAATTTGATAGTTTATGTAAATAAGCTCAATACTTAAGACTTAAAAGATTTATTTATTTCTTGCTTTTTAGTTATTTTCGTTGGTTTAATTTTTTGTTAAAAAGATTTTTATTTTATGATTTTTTTCATCATCAGCTCAGCTACATGATGTAATGATTTCCAAACGCCAATACCTGATAAAGTAATGAAAAGTAAACAGAAACACTATTCGTTCCTACAATTTTCGAGGGTTTCTCTCAATTTTGGGACCACCCTTGAGGTATACCATATCTAACAAAAAATTAATAATAATAATAAATTAATACTATTTAATAAACAAACATGGCGGACCGGTAACCAGAGACAATAAATGGGGATAGAAAATTATCGAACGAATGACTGAAGTGAATGATTTTAATGACAATCAAAGAATTTGGGTACAAATATTTTTTATAGTAAATGGTGCTGCAGCATTTTTTTTAAATTGAAAGTTGTAGTTTATGTGATTCTCTGCAAGACAAAATCCTTGCCACTTCGACAGCGTATTTTTTGTACTGATTTCTAGGAATAAAATTAATAAAATCTACAATAAATAATATTCATATTTTTACGTGGTTGCCTTTTTTCGTAAATTTAAAATATTTATAAACACCTAAATATTTTTCAGTTATTTATGGAGTTTTTTTTTTAATTATCATAGACGAGTTGTAGACATTGATTTGCCGTCGTGGTAAAAATCCGGTTTATAATGAAATACTCCGATTTTTTGCTGTCGAGTAGTAAGCGTCGGCTAACGGAGTACTACGGCGGAGTACGAATAGTAAGTGAACAGTCACCCATAGTGATCTGATCGCGGTCGGATCGCGTTCCGAGATAGACAACGCTTTGGCTACGGCATTGCCGATGTCCATGAGCGGGGGTTACTACTTACTATAAGGTGGGCCGCCGCCGGCTCGTCGGTCGCCATAGGCAATTAAAAAAAATTGGGGCAAGTTCGGCCTCGGCTTTTAAAATTCGGTCAAGGCCGGATTTATTCGGCCACATGGCAACACCTTGACCAGCCAAACCATATCAATTATCTATTAAGCTTATAATCTACGTTGTAAAAAGTATTATTATATTCTTAACAATAATTTTTCTTTCTTTTTAGGCTTAATAAACTAGTTTAGTAAACACTTGAAGTTTGAAGATTATGTTCTCATTCAAAAAGTTCAGTTTACCATCTCACAACTCATTAGCATGTCCCATCCTTGTGATCCAAAGACGAAATTGATTCTCACAATATTTTGATTTTATCAAAAATAATACGATTAAAAATCATCACACACTAAACCGTCACGGTAACGGCACGGCTCCAGCCCAGCAATTAAGTTGTCATTCAAATCTGAGCATTAAAACCTGGTCGTATAATATATATTATAATGTCAATATGAGTAAGCGCGCTTGCTGCAACCATACAACTCGACTCGCAGTCGGCGCTCTGTAAGCTCGCGGTCAGCTCGCTTATAGCGCGCGGTCCGCGTGCTTACAGCGCGCCGACTGCGAGCTGCCAGCAAAAAATGAAGACGATGAAATTAGCTTGCACCTCGCGGGCGGCGCGCGGTAAAGCACGCTGGCGGTTAGCGGTAGCCTCAATTTCAGGCGGCGCCGTGCGACAGCTGTGCTGTTGCAGTGCCGTTATAGTGTGTGATGACCTTAAAATATTAATTAGCAGAAGTTATAGGTTTTATTCAGATCGTATGTGTTTCTAGAATAGCTGAAAAAATTAATCTCAAACCAAAAAATGTTACCATTCCAAATAAAATACGCAAGAAATAACACGTTATGGTTGAAACTATCTACTGGAGACAAATAAAACGTTTTTCCTGTTCAAGGATGGAGTTGAACTATGTATAATGAACAAGACACTGTCGCCTGACTTGAGTGTCCTTTTTTTAAATCGTAGTATACCGGGTGTACTTGAAAAAGGAACACTTACTTAAATCACTGGAAGGGCATGACTCTAGCATGCAGTTACAAAAAGAATTTTTGAAAAAAAAAAACTATAAACTTTGAATAAGAGCAAGTAGAATGTGGAATTTTTCAATCCTTTACTAAGAAAATCAATAAAAACTAACTTGAACTTAGATCTTTAATGGATTTGTGTGTGTATTTAACTAATTTGGTTGTTTTTTTCATTATTACATGGAGATAAACCTGTGTATTTCTACATAAAATACTATTGTTCTGGGGCCTCTCTTACTTCTAATGTCTAAACAAACAAAGATAAACAAAACTCCACCTATTTCAGTGTGGCGTTGTTGTCAAATTATATAATAATAATAACTTCACACATCTCACACACGGCCGTCTAATCCCAAACTAGGCAGAGCCCGTACTATGGTAACCAGACTGCTGATAAACATACTTATATATTTCTAAATACATACATATTATAGATAAATTACACCCAGACACAGAACAAATGATCACACTTATCACACAATTATTTGTCCTGGGTGGGAATCGAACCCACGACCTCTGGCTTAGCAGTCAGGGCCACTAACCACTAGACCAACAGGCCAGTGTAGGTACCCTTGTTTATTTAAGATGAAAATAAATACTTTCATTTTGCGTATGTTAATATATCCATAACAGATAAACTTTGCTTGCCAATATTTTCATTAGAGATGGACAATAAGCAATTGAAAAATAATTTAATAAATACGGGTACTTCATAATTAGCTTGATTATTTTTTTAATTAGCCTTGCCAAGCGTTCTGTAACTGCCTGCCTAATCGATTTTTTTTGTTGTATTTAAATAGAAGATACAATGAACAAAACTGCATTTGAAGACGCCAGTTCAATTGACGAACCTTTGCCCAGTACATCGAGATCCAGCAGCGATGTTCAGCCAACTATATTAGATGGCAGTTTCTTCGATATAATTCCCAGTTTGTCTGGGAACAGTAACGTTGTGGCTTTATGCAAAAAATGTTTACCAAATCGAGTAGAAATAAAAGGTACTAGACAGTGTACATCGAATTTCAAGACTCATTTGAAAAGAAAACATGGCAGTGATACTGTACTCGAATATGAAGCGTATGTGAAAAGCAAAAGATCCAAAATTGTTCGATCTTCTAGTCAGGCAATTGAATTATCGCCACAAAGTAAAAACTCAAGGAAAGTAGCTTTATATTCTTAAACTGACTTCGATCGCGATTTTGTAAAGTATTTTGTAAGTTCAATGGTTCCTTTGTCGTCTGTGGAAGACCCGTATTTCCGACAACTAATGCAACGTTCAAACTCTACTCTGCAAATTATGAACAGACGTGTACTGGGCATGAAGATAACAGAGTTCTTCATTGAAGAACGTAATTTGATAAAGCAACAATTAGCAGAAGCCACACATATTTTTCTGACAGTTGATGTTTGGTCAGGATGTCGAACTAGTTTCTTGGGTGTAACTGCTCATTGGCTGGATACACACACGTTAAAGCGTAAGTCTAGAGCTTTGGCGTGTACACAATTCAAAAACACTGAATGTCATGACACAGTATATAAAATGTTACATAAAATAAAAGTAATGTTTCGTCTGCACCACAGTAAACAAATTAATACTTATGTGATACGTAATGACAGTAGTTTTGTTAAAGCTTTTAGAAGTTTCGGTGTACAACGTAAAAATATTTCAAGTGAACTGCCCAATGGGCTACCTTGTGCAGAATCTCCATCAGATACTGAACTCCCAGATAGCGAAACTACTAAAACTACTAAAGCTACCAATAACGAACTTTCAATAGTAGACCACTTAGAAAATCATTTAACACCTCATTTAAAATGTGCTACTCAAACTCTGAACCTGTGTGCAATCGATGCAAATAAAGTGTTGGAAAATCAAAACACAGAATTATCAAAAATTCACCATGAAACTCTAAAGAAATGCAATAAATTATGGAAGGCTTCAAGTACTCTACCATCTGGTCAAATAATTCGACATACTTTGGGTCATGTACTGACTAGACCGAATGACGCTAGATGGAATAGTATTTACGAAGCTTTAAAAGAAATATTCAGCATAAAAGACAAGTGTCAATCCCTCCATGAAACTTTAAAGTTAGAGAATCCTATTTCTGAATCAGAATTTTTATATATTAAGGAATACTTGACATGCACTCAACCCATCGCAGATGCCCTAGAGATTCTACAACACGAAAACGCTACTTATTACGGTATTTTGTTTCCAACTATATTGTCGTTGAAAAAGAAATTGGTCCGTCTAAATAAAAAAGGTAATTCATTTCAATATTGTGATCATCTAGCTAAGGCTTATCTGTCCTGTTTAGAGGCCAGGTTTCAAGATTATCTAATTATTTCCAGCCACCAGGCGGAAAATGTTGCGTTAGCTGCGATAACGCACCCAAACTACAATAAATTAAAATGGACATCTTTACTTGGAGAGTCGCAGTTCATAAAAATTAAAAATTTACTTGTTAAGGAGGTATCCAAAAATATACCGACTAAAAATTCAACTGTAATACAATTTTCTAGAACAAAAGAAGATGATTATTTCGAATCTGATTCTAATTCCGATTCAGAGCACATTAGTAATGAACCAAAATCTATAGCTGAACTTATTGTCGCAAGGTATTTTGCTGAAGAAAGTAAAGATCTGAGTTTGCTAAATAATTATGCGGAGATAAAAAATCTGTTCATAAAATACAACACTCCTTTAGCGTCGTCGGCGCCGGTACAACAAATGTTTTCGAACAAAACGATGATGAACTGCATTAATGTGAACAATCCAACTGAAATGTTTGATAGACGGATTGTCCTCAAGATTAATTTGAATTACTAAGACGCAATGTTATGTTTTCTGTATTTGATAATTAAAATGGTCGTTCAATAAAATTAACCATTATTATTTTTACTTGTTTTTCTTAAGTATTTAGTTGAGTAAGTCCAGCATTGGGGGTCCAAACATTGAAGACCACCATAATTGATACGGATGATATTAAAATGGTGGCCCTCAATTTGACCGCCTCGACAGATGCATTTTCACGTCCCGCTTTAAGCACCCGGGGTTCTAGTTCGAAGGCAGCACGTGCTGTTAATGTATTTCACATTTTAATGATCCAGCAAAGAAAGGAAATGCTAAACCTTTTGGTTCTTGTTGGGATTGTTTGAAGGGGGTGACACCTCAGCCCGTCACTCAGACAACCAGGACTGGGAGCTTAGAAAGAAGCGATTTGTGCCAAACTCTATCGAAAGCTTTGGTGATGTCTAAACGAATAGCCAGTGACTCTCTTTGCTTGTCCATGTCCTAACCCAAAAGGTGAGTGATGTACGCTAGAAAATAACCCGTTGACTGTTTCGGTCTAAAGCCATGTTGCCGATCATTAATTAGGGAGTGATCCTGTAGGTGGGGCATGAGCTGTTTGTTTATTATGTGCTCAAACACCAGAGAACTGAGGTGACAGTTATGTGTGGATAGCTCGGATTTAAGTGATCTCATTTGTTGGGGATTGGTTGGACATTCACGTCCTTCCAGCAATCAATCAGCCTATCATAGTCCACTGCTGGACATAGGCCTCTCCCAATGTGCGCCACCTGGTCCTCCGCCTTCCGCATCCAGTCCATCCCTGCCACCTTCTTCAGGTCGTCGGTCCATCTGGCTGGGGGGCGTCCTACCTTCCGTTTACCGATTCGCGGTCTCCACTTCAGGAGCCGTCTGCTCCAACGGCCATTGATCCTTCAGCATACGTGGCCAGCCCATTGCCACTTCAGCATGCTTATCCTGCGAGCTATGTCAGTAACTTTGGTTCTTTGTCGGATGCTCTCATTACGAAATTTATCCTTCAAAGAGACTCCAAGCATACTATCAGGGCCTAATAGATACTTATGAAATGACTGGAAATAATGCGATCACGTGTATGACGTATTACATAACTTTGAATTTCAACCAGGTTGCACTGCCCGTCCTCACAGGCTGAATGGGTCAGCGATGCACACCATGGTTGCCATGAATCCGTGATGTAGAAGGTTCTTCATTCACATTTTCGATATTTTGAATTCGTTTCGCTATCTAACGTCACATACTTATACTAACAGTGTCCCTATTGTGGTTTTATCTTACTGCTCATAAAAACGGTATTCCAATTCCCATTAACATAATTATAATATATCATGGAACGCGAAAGTTTCACACACGGCCGTCTGATTCCAAAATACGCAGAGCCTATACTATGGTAACCAGACTGCTGATAGCATACTTGCCTATATATATAACTGAATATAATTACTTATACATAAATTACACCCAGACACAGAACTGGAGTAACCGACATAGCACAGAGAATCAGTATGTTGAAGTGTGTCTACACACAGTCACGCCGGTCATGTCTTCAGGCGCACTGATGTTCTCTGGAGCCGACACCTGCTAGAGTGGAGACCGCGATTAGGCAAACGTAGTGTAGGGCGCCTTGCGACACGATGGACCGACGACCTGAAGCAGATGGCTGACAGCGGATGCCTTGGGCCTCCCTAAGGAGCGCCAACTATTCCCCTTCTTCCAGCAGTGGACGGCGATAGGCTGATGATGAGACAGAACAAATGAGTTATACAGGGTGTATTTGAAAAGGAACACTTACTTAAATCACTGAAAGGCATGGGGACTCTAGCATGCAGTTACAAAAATAATTTTTGAAAAAAACTATCCGTTTACAAGTTATGACCGTTTGAATTTCCAGGTATTTTTACCTCCGTTTCTCATAAAAGCAGGTGGAACGTGTAAAGTCTAAGATTTTAAATGGTACGATTTTTTTTATTTTGGAATGTTTCATTCCGTTACTAAGAAAATCCATAAAAACTAACTATGAACGGTCAAACGGTCATAACTTGTAAACGGATAGTTTTTTTTTTAATTCTTATTGTAACTGTATGCTAGAGTCATGCAATTCACTTTTCAGTGATTTAAGTAAGTGTTCCTTTTTCAAATACACCCTATATTAGAGTACGAACCGCTGCCCGCAGATTCCCCGGCGTTTATGGTCACTGCTCCGTTCCCAAGTGTCGTAGCGTGATGTTAAATAACCTTCCTGAACAATCGGGCTTTCAAATGCAAACAGAATTTTTCAAATCTGATCCGTAGTTTGAGATACAAACAAAAAGAAAACTTACTATTTATTGTATAAGTACCTATAGATATAGTAATCCTCGTATTATTATTCTATAACAACTCTTCTTTTTACATAACGCCACCCGGCAAAAAAAGTGTCATATCACATGTTAGGTACGTTTTGTAATTTTCATAGCATTGAATAAATAGCAAATGTTGCATTTGGTCAGCTGTAAAACATCGTTATTGGTCCCGATTCTATTGTACACTCGACTAAACTAAAACCTGACTTAATTTCTTCATATGAAATCAATCTTGTCTTCTTCGCAACAAGGTCTATTTGTTACTGGCATCTATTTCTCAGCGGAACTAAATTACACTAAAACCTGTCAACATATACTCAAACTTTATTTCCACGCAGCGAGTCCCCATTTATTCAAATGCCGTATAATTGCCGTATAAAAACTTGTTCAAAACGAACTAAGATGACGTTATTTTAATCGACACCTACGAAGACGCTTATTAAAAACACAGAGCAAAAGAGATTCATTCAACGCATTCAACGAATAGCGGCCCTCGCCACGTGGTATTAAAGTTTATTTAAGCGTGTCAGACTTTAGTCGACAAATAAATTGCTTATTTCGATAGCGACATATGTTACCTACTTATAATTATGTACTTATACGGGAATTAACGCGATCACGAAAAGGTATTACATACCTCTGAATTGCCTAAGTACATAATTATATCATGGAACGCGAAAGTTTAAAAGTTAGTATGTTACCTACTTGTTTAAATTTGAAATAAGACTTTGTTTCGAGTGGCGATAGATAATACTTCGAAGGTCGGCAACGCACTTGTGACTCTTGAGTTGCAGGTGTCCATGATGCCCAATATACCAAAAAAAAATAAAAAAAGTTATTGTTCCAGAGGTCATCATTAAAGTGGATCCTATTGAGGTGGAAGTAGAAAAATTTGATGTGAAAAGTGAAAGTAAGTACAATTTGAGGACACCTTTGGTGTTACCAGGTATACATTTAAATACCCCCCGATTCAAAAATCCCTTCAACGATTAGAAAATAGCTGATGGTCTTTTTGCTGAACTGATTTTTGTTAAATTATAGTTAAGAACACTCTCGATCAAGTCACCTTTCAATAAACTTAAAAAAAAATCCGGACAAGTGCGAGTCTGACTCGCGCACTGAGGGTTCCGTAAGCAAACAAACTTGTATGTAGATAGTACGTCCATCTCGGGAATCAATCCCCGAAGATTTATGGCAGTCTTTTCCAAAAGACAAACTTAACTTTGCGGTTCTAAAACTACTCTCCCATACATCGATGTACGACAAAGTCAACTTTTCAACCTCAAAATATAAGTTTGTATTCACAAAAAGAATTTTTTTTTCTAGGTCAATAGGATTTGATTTACCTACGTAAATATTGTAAATGAATGTTCAAATTTGGTCAAATCCAAGGCTGAGAAGCTTGATTTCTGATCATCAGTATTTGATGTTAATTTCAACTTTATGCCTCCACGAGTTTCTGAGGAAAAGGGTTTTGACAGACGGACAACAAAGTGATCCTATAAGGGTTCCTTTTTTTTCCTTTTGAGGAACGGAACCCTAAACCCGTTTTTTTATGTTTTCTAATACTTTGTAGAAGGAAGAAGAAAAATTAATTAATTTTGGATAGATTTCACCAAAATTTCTACGCGCACAAGCAACAGCTATATCAATAAATTTTCAAATTAAATTTATCAGGCACCTTTCGTGACTCTTCTGATTTTTTTTGATTGACTTCTTTTATTTTTTTCTTTCAGAAGAAGAAACAAAAGACAAGATAGTAATTGCGAATATCAAGAAGACAGGAAAGAAAACTAAATCTGAAGAGCAACTGGGACACGCCTCTGTTTATAACCACAATTATTTAAGTATGTATCTTTTTATACGACAAACGTGGCAAATGAGTATTTGAAAATAATGTAAGTGGGGCTCATTCTTTAGGGTCCATGTTATAATTATAGTGTAAGTGTTTCTAATACCTCCACCTCAAAGATGAGCACTTAGAAAGTATAAGTAGCATAGTGCTGGTCTCTTTGCAGCTGCTGGCTCCTCCAGGTTTTTTTATCAAGGAGAAGCTTTCCGAGTCTTCCAAGATGCTCCTTTTTGCTTTATACCCATGCCGACTCTAAGCGTTTTTATGGTAAAAAAAAAAACAGGCTTTAATAGCGAATTAAATTAAAACTAAAAAGGGGTTCCAGTATCCACCCCCTGGCTCCATCATCAGACCATCGCTGCTTACCCCAATCTGTTGGAATCGTTAAAACGAATCATATGAGCCCAAACTCGAGGGGTTTATCAGTAACCACGGAGGAGTTCCACTATCTACTTCCTGGCTCCATCATCAGATCAGCTCTAAAATGCCAAATTATAGTATTGTCATCCGAACAACATATAGACACAAAGTTTCATTTCAATACGACAATCAGAAGCCGGTTACAATTGACTGTCAAGATTTGTTAAAAAAAAAAAATTATGGTGTTATGGGCAAACGAGCAGACGGGTCACCTGATGGTAAATGACTACCTTCGCCCATGGGCACCTGCAACTCAAGAGTTCCAAGTGCGTTACCGGCGTTTAAGGTGGGAGTAGGGGAAGGGTGGAAGAGGGGGGGAGGGTTAGGGCCTCCGGTAACCTCACTCCCTCGGCAAAAAGTAACGCTTGAGTGAGGCCGTGGTATCACTTCGGTCGAGACGGCCCATACAGGTGAAGCTAATGAAAGCGAATTAAAAACTTACAATGTATTATTTCTTCTTTTAAACTTTCGCGTTCCATGATATAATTATGTATTTATACGGGAATTAACGCGATCACGAAAAGGTATTACATACCTCTGAATTGTCTGACGTTTCGACCAGGTTGCACTGGCCGTGGTCACAGGCTGACTGGCTCAGCGGTGCACGCCCTCCGTCGTCGAGACCGTGAGGTAGAAGGTTCTTCATCCACCCGCACATTTTCGATATTTTTGATATTTTGATTTTGCCATGTACCGTCACATACTATACTAACAGTGACCCTATTCTCTTTTACAGAAGTATTATTTCTCTTTTACAGAAGCCCGCCGCAAAATATTCGAAACATATATAATAAAACAAGAAAATAAAAATGAAGTAACATACTCTTGCAAGAACTGCGAGGGGACATACAAGACAAAGAGAGACATACTGAAACACATCAGAAACCAACACCACATCCGTTGCAAGTGCGAACAGTGTGGCAAGCCTTTTCAATATGAGAGTCAATTAGAAATACATGTCAAAAACGTTCACGGCAAAACCTTTGTTTGTCAACATTGTGACAGAAAATACGACAACAAATACAGACTTAGAGCTCACGAGAAAACACACACAAACCAACAGATATATCAGTGTGATATATGTCAAAAAGTACTTAGATATAAAACTACTATACGGAAACATCTTTTACACCATAACGGTGACTATAAGGGATTGCTGTGTGACTTTTGTGGAAGATCCTTCACCCAAAAGTCTAATCTTGAATCTCATATTAAATCAGTACATTTAAAAATGAGACCGTTCTCTTGCTCAATCTGTGGTAAAACTTATACAGCAAAAAAACACGTTAAAAATCATATGAAAATCGCACATTCTGGCAACCCCAAGCCGTACCAGTGTGACCTTTGCACAAAATGCTTTGCTTGCCCTAAGAGTTTTAAAATCCACAGATTGACGCATGAAAATCATTTCTCTTGTAGATATTGTTCTTTAGTGTTTAATAATAAGGGAGATATGGATATTCATACAAAATCTCATACAAAACAATATTTGTTAACTAATTCTTTTTCTTGTCACATTTGTGGGAAAATTCTACTGTCAAAGTTTACTCTGAATCGTCACCTAGAAATCCATAGCGGTATAAAGAGATTTGTGTGTAATGTTTGCGGAATGAAATTCACACAAAAATCACTTCTTAAACGACACCATTTTAGAAAACATGACCCTAATCTTAAAATACAGAAAGTTAAGTGTGATTTATGTAAGAAATTAGTAAGAGACCTTGATAAGCATATGGAAATTCATGATGCGGACAAGAGAAAATTCTTTTGCGATATGTGTGGGAAAAACTATCCCACAAATAATGCGTTGACTCGACACAAACAGCAAAAACATTACGGTGTGTCGTACGACTGTGACGTGTGCGGTAAACAGTACATTAAAAAAGGTAGTTTAAAAACACATAAATTCAAAGTTCATAAGATTAAAAAGGAGATCTTTGAAAGTGTTGCCAGTGTGCAAAATGTGGAATCGACTAATGTAGTGACGTGATCATTTTAGTCGCCTAAACTATGGAACTTGTATTTTTATACATCTAAGGTGGGTAACAAGCATGCATGTAGTCTGATGGTAATCTGTCACCAGTGCCTGTGAACTACAACTCCAGACGTTTAGACTTGGTGACCCTTGTGTAGTGAACATTAAAAACTGGTAAAAGTCTCCTAGTATTTCCCGTAAAATGTATATAAATATTTGTTTGTCTGTGTGGGGGTGTGTAGTGTTGTCATAATGATGAAAAATCAAGTTCGTTATCGTTCTGTTCCTAAATGTTTTTATGGCAACTGACATTTAATTATCAACTCTTTACTAACTCCCTAACTCTTTGTTAAACGTTCAAACTATTCTTTCTATATAATACTTGAATGTAATAGCAATTTTTGATGTCGTACTTTGCTAATAAAATAACGTAATTGAAAACAATAATCAATAAAAAAAATTCAGTCTTATACAAATGAATTCGAAGATCATCAGCTTTTGTCTAATCGTTGAAGGGATTTTAAATTTTTTTAATTTATACTTGTAACGAACGGCAGCTATACTCTTATCTAATCGCGCTACCAGACCGTCCAAAGAAGGAAGCAATCATCTTTTTTTTTCTTTACTTCTATATATTTAAAATTTAAATGCATTTTTAATTTTCACCTTTATAGGCTAGGTACTAATATGTCGATAGTCTAGATACGAATGGATGACGCGACGCAGAGCGTGAATGAGCATCGGACTATCGTGTGGTCCGGCCGGCGCGCGGCAGCTCACTGAATTTTAGCACGATTAGTCGACCCCGCCTTGTACTTGTAGCTTCATACCTACACTGCGCAGTGGACCTAACCTGGTAAAATTATTCCGATTGATAGCTCATTCGGATGTATGGGAATTTTGAATTAAATGTTACAAAAATTCTTTGTACGCATATTTAAGAAAAAATCGCTAGATGTTGACCTATCATGGTACGTAAGTCTATTCAATGACGTTTTAGTTATATTGGCCAATGAACTAAACCAAAAAATAATTATGGTCGAAATTCGACCAGCGGCAATCTAGTTTATATACGAAATAACAAAAGTAAGTTAAATTTGTGATAAGGTTATAATTTTGTGACGGAACACCGTGTGGTTTTAGTCGGTACGATTCCGACGTACCACTTCAGTAACAACCATGGTGAGGTGACGACACGTGGGGGCTTCCACACGAAAAAAAAAATCTAATTATACATTTATGAGGAATCGCTTCTAAATGGGATATTTTATGTTTTAATGATTAATTGTACGTTGTGTTATGTTGTTGAGTCACGTTTTCGGTTCATATGGTAGAGAAGTCACCACACATGGTCACCTCGTAAAGATAATCAAACTCAAACTGATATTTTTGTGTGTGTCGAGAGAGAGAGAGAGAGGGAGGAAGAGAAAGAGATATACTTGTTACAATATTCGTAAAATTGAAACGTCATACTCAAACTTGATTTAAAAAAAAAGTAATTTTTACTCATAAGCTAAAAATTACTTTTTTTTTAAATCAAGTTTTGATTACCTACTTTATGTCTTATCTATACAAGGATCCTCAAATACTACTACACCTTTGTAACCGACTTCAAAAAAGGAGGAGGTTCTCAATTCGACTGTTTTTTTTTATGTTTGTTACCTCAGAACTTTCGACTGGGTGAACCGATTTTGATGATTCTTTTTTTATTTGAAAGCTGGTGCTTCCCGTGTGGTCCCATTTCAATTTGGTCCAGTTCTAACAATGGCATCCATGAGAAAACCATATATAAGTCTTTTATGGAATAGTTTTTTTTGTTGAAGTCGGTTTTTTTTTTTGAAAGAATTATTAGCACACTTTCTGTATGTCTATTACTACGCCCACGCCTAAACCGCTACAACAATATTGATGAATTTTAGTTTGATTATAAAGGCGACATTGGAGAGGGACATGCTTCTTTTTGTCGTTAAAGTAAAACTTAAAGGTAGTTAGATGGGAGATGAAATGTTGAATGCGAGAGATTCTAAGGAGAAAAGTTGCGGGCAAGATACTTATATAACTATACATAACGGAGAGAGGGCTGAACATACATAAAAAAATATATATAAATACGGTCGAATTGAGAACCTCCTTTTTTTCGTCGGTTAAAAAAGGCAATTTTTTTTTTTATACTACGAGTACATTTTGAAAGTAAATCTTATTTAAATTGATGTTTGAAATATATTTTTTATTGTTTTCTATAAATATTTTTGTTATAAGAAGGTTATTTTATAAATGGAAATATTGTCATTTAAGTAACTTAGTTGATGTTATACGTATTTTTACTGAAGGGTCAGCTGTGTATAGAGGGTGTATCTAACAATGTGACAATTGATTTCGTTAAAAACTATAAAAACGAATGAAGTTAGTTTTTATGGAATTTCTCAATAATGGAGTGAATAATACTGGAAATTTAAACGGATAGTTTTTTTTTCAAAAAACATTTTTTTTTAAAGGACAACAGGGTTAGGAATTATTCCTGTGTCGCGGGGGATTTTACAAACATACAAACAAAGCACACAAAGAACACCCAGACTCTTGTGGGAATTGAACCCACAACCTATGGCATAGCAGTCAGGCTCACTAACCACTAGGTGTTGGCCAGTCTTCTTTTTATGTATTGTGTATAGTATTATTGTAACTGCATGCTAAAGTTTCAGTGATTTATTTTCACTGTCCTATTGACCTAGTGGTTAGTGACCCTGACTGCTATGCCATAGGCCGTGGGTTCGATTCCCACCCGAGTCTGGGTGTTCCTTGTGTCCGTTCTTTGTATGTTTGTAAAGTCCCCCGCGACACAGGAGTCATTCCTAAGGCGTTAGATGTCTTCTTGAAAAAAAAAAAAAAAATTAAGCAAGTATCGCATTGTCAGATACATCTGTGTATCATAATAATGTTATTAAATAAAATTAATGTTATTATTTCTGATGTTTTTTTACGAGTCTCCCGTGAGGTGATAGTAATTTACAAACAGTATGGTGAAGTATAAGTAAGCAACTTCATTGTTAGCCAATCCATAGGTTGTTATTACTTATTCATTTATTTTTGGCCACCCAATTGAAAGCAGAATAAAGAAAGTGACGTCACTTTTTTTTTATGGTATAGGGGGCAAACGAGCAGACGGGTCACCTGATGGTAAATGACTACCGCCGCCCATGGGCACCTGCAACTCGAGAGTCACAAGTGCGTTACCGCCCTATAATGTGGGAATAGGGGAAGACGGGAGAGGGGGTAGGGGAAGGACGGGAATAGAGGAGAGGGCAGGGTTAGAGCCTCCGATAACCTCACTCACGCGGCGAAAAGCAATGCAAGAATTGTTTCACTGCCGGTTTTCTGTGAGGCCGTGGTATCGAGGGGAGTCGAGCCGGCCCATACGTGCCGAAGCATGGCTCTCCCACGTAATAACACTACGTCACTTTCTTTATTCTGCTTTCAATTACGTAGATTAAGTCAGGCAATTCAGTCTTAAAATACTGCTAAAATTATCTTCCACTTTTATTTAACGTTTTTATTTTATTTTATAATTGCCAAAAACCTTTGCAAAGTTGAAAATTTTTTTTATAATATCTGTATTATCTATACATTGCACGCGCCAAAAGTGCATGATTTGACAACACTGAGGAGTGACGTCATTATTTAGTATTTCATTCAAGAATGTACCGAACCTTCCGTATTGACGTTTATTAAAATATTGATTTGAATTGACAGTCATCTATCCCGTTAAAAGCATAAACTGATTATACTAACGTAAGTTAAAAGTGTGAACACTATTTCAGTTATTTTTATGACTGACAAGCTCGACCTTAAAAGTTACTTTCTGTTTATAACAGATGGCGTTACTAGTACTTTTGTCGTGTTATATTATTGTTTTCGGTTATGATTTGATAGCGTTACAAAGACTATCTCAAATCAAATCAAATGATTTTTTTTATTTCGAAATAAGCGTTATAAATAAATTTATACAAGTGGTTGCACAAATGTACATTATTCATTAAAAAAAAAGGTGTCTCCACTACAATTGTGTTCATTTTAGGCTATTCTCAGCAATGTAGTTCCGTACCTTTTAAACTATTGAATTGTGTTATTGTTTATAAGTAAATAAATCTATTTGTGTTTATATCAAACTGTGTTTAATTTACTTATTCCTAGGTCTACCATCACTTAAATTATCGAAACGAAAACTTCAAAAACTCCGGACACGTGTGAAATTGCGATTTTTTCCAGGATACCCTAATTTTTTTCCATTTAAATTTTTGTATTAATTTAAATAGCTTGTTAACGATTCGGTACGAGTAAAGGTTCACCCGGATACCTTTTGAAAACCCCGTCCAGACGCTCCCCGGACGCCCTCTAAACTAGGACAAATCCAGGGAAACCCGAACGGATGGCAGCCCTACTTATTCCGAACCCCTAGCCCCTAGCTCTTAATAGCTCCATCAATAAATTTTACAATTCAATTATTAATTACTAATTGCTGTTAAATGGCCGCAGAACTTTATGCTTCTTGCATTTTGTTATCATGAAAATCATAATTAATGGCAATCACAAACGATGGCTCATAACTTTTATTGCCAGTTTTTGTCTACCGCGGTAATTGTGTTGTGAGTCTGCGAGTACATTTAGACGCTTTTTGGCTTTATGAGCAGTATTCGGTAAACACATATATACTCTCAAAATATTAATAATTTTGTATGACCACTGCTATAATCAAACGAAGTGCCTTATCGCACGCCATAATTCAGACGCTCGGCGGATGAGGGCTAGACGGAAAAAAGTGTAAACGCAACGAATTCTGACCGTGAGTTAGTTTTTTTTTATTTACGCCATCTGTTGATTCTGCATGATACTAATGTAATTTGATGTTGGTCTAATTATCAATATATTAGTTCGGGCAACTTTCACAGGAGTAGGGGAAACGAGCAGACGGGTCACCTGATGGTAAATGACTACCATCGCCCATTTGCACCTATAACTGAAGAGTCACAAGTGCTTTGCCGGCCTTTAAGGTAGGAGTAGAGGAAAGGTGAAAGAGGGGAAGGATCAGGGCCTCCGGTAACCCCTCACTCGGCGAAAAGCAAAGCAAGCATTGCTTCACTGCCGGCAATAAGCAGGTTGGTGTCGTTAATTAATAAGGAGCTGACAGAACTCAATGTTTAGATTAGCGCCCTCTAGTGGATCTTTATATGTATTATTATTTTTTTTTCTTAAAAGGCAACTCCCGCATTAGGAATTACTCCTGTGTCGCGGGGGACTTTACAAACATAGAAACAACAGGCACAAAGAACACCCAGACTCAGGTGGGAATCAAACCCACGACCTATAAGCATAGCGGTCAGGGTCACTAACCACTAGACCAACAGGCCAGTCCAATTATTATTTAAAGTATTATTAGCGTGACGGTTACGAGTTCAGTGCTTTTTCACCATAGTAAAAGTGCACAAAAGTGCCTACAGAAGTATTCACTTCAAAAAAAAAATTATGGGAAGCGATATTGCTTGTACGGATGGGTTGGGAAGTGTAAGCTGTAGCTGGAGCTGGTCAGACCTGGCTGTTGCCCAGAAATCTGAGCCCGCTAACAGTACCTACATATTTCTTTAAATAATAACAGTGTAGTAGCTATTTCTATCTTTATATTGCCAGATTCATTTCACGCTCGGTCTACTTAAATATAAGTTATCATGCTCATTGAGTTTGCACATTGATAACTCTTAGGCTGCGTTTCCACATGAGATGTGCGAGGTAGCTGAGCGGTGGGAGGATGCGTAATGAAGCGGTGAAACGATGTGAGCGATTCCACCAGAGATGTGCTAGGCCGCTGAGCGGTGCGAGGATGCGTAGCGATGGTGTGAAACGCTGCGCAAATGAGCGGTGCAAGGATGTGTACAATACACATCCACCTCTAACAAACACCGTCTAGCACACATCTCTCGCACACTTTTCTTTCCTCGCTTGTTTTGTACATACAAAAACCTCGCTCCATTAAGCCGTTTCCACAGGAGCTGCACTAAGCGAGGCTAGGTAAATGGAGCGATTCTATTGGTTCCTAACAAACACATCTGTCGCTACGCATCATTGCACATCTCTGGTGGAAACGCAGCCTAAACCTTGAGTAATGTTGTCACGTGACACGACGCGGCGCGTGATCAGCGGGTATATTATGCACATCCCGGGGTCACGCAGCACTCACTGAATGAAATACCGGTCAGCTCATGTACCCAAACTAATGCAGACTATTTCTATAGACGGTAAGTGCACTAGCTAGTAAATTAAGGAATAAAAAACCGAGGGGAAATGTTCAAATGCTTAGTCACCAGTCCGTGTACAAGGACCGGCCTGGTCATTTAATGCGATTCAAAATTTGTATACCTAGCTAAATTGCGATATAGTAAATGTTGTATAACTCCCCATAATTGTGACAATGAGCACATGAGCGATAGGTACGTATTATTACACTGCGACATGTAAGAGCGTCGCACTAAGTATAAAGATCAACCGATCTGGTAAATATTTGGCAAAAACGCGAATGAGCTTCCAAATTTAACATCATCTTCCTAAGTGACTATAAAAAAAAACATGTGTTTTATTTTAAACACGCTGTAACTAATAAATTACTAAGAAATGATACATTTTTTAGTTTTCTTACTCAACTTGTATTATACCTTTTTTTTTTTTTTTAGATTGACTTTGTCAACAGCAACAACTTCCCATCAGCATAATTTTACTTAGGTAGTATAATTATGTTGACGGCAATTAACGCGATCACGTATTTAAAAGGTACCTATTAAATACCTTTAATTTGCCTGACGTTTCGACGAGCTTGCACTGGCCGTGGTCACAGGCTAACTGGCATTCAGCCTGTGATCATGGCCATTGTCAATCGATCAACGTAATTATAATATCATAAAACGCGAAAGTTTAAAAGTTAGTATAAATATTACTTTGGCCTTCCCCTCCTTGTCATTGCCATGTCTTTGTATCTAGTATTTATAATTGGGCTGTTGGTCTAGTGGTTAGTGACCCTGACGGCTGAGCCAGAGGGCGTGGGTTCGATTCCCACCCAGGACAAATAATTGTGTGATGAGCACGATCATTTGTTCTGTGTCTGGGTGTAATTTATTTATAATATGTAAGTATGTTTATCAGCAGTCTGGTTACTATAGTACAGGCTCTGCCTAGTTTGGGATCAAACGACCGTGTGTGAGGTGTCTCAAAATATTATTATTATGTATTTGTTTTAGATGGATTCTATTACAAACTAAGCCAATGGCTGCGAGTTAATAAGTGCAATAAATTATGACGGACTAATGGGATTAGTTATGACCTTTACTTAGCCTGACTTGTAACGTATGTGTGTCAATATCGTCCATTTAGTGAGGAAGTCCGCACGCCACCAAGAGATATTAAATGGGCCGTTGATGTCGTACGCCGAGGTTCCATTAGCTTTTACTACAGAGCATAGTATGTGTGGTTTTCATTCGATCGAAACAATATTTATAAGAAAGAAAACTTTTTCTGCTTCACCATCTGTTAATACAGGCTAGACAGACAACACTTCTACTTTCCTTCTTTCACAACCGTTGTCGACTCGAAGATAAAAGCTATGGCAATTACCTTAATTCTTCTCTCCCGATTTGAAGTAAATTAATCAAGGACTACCCTCGAAATTTTCAATAAAATAAATGTAATTAAACTTAGTTTAAAAACCGTTGTGTGAATTGCATAGAGACAGAAATATATTCAAGCAACTCATGGAGCAGGTTTGTAAATATTTTTAAAGTCGGTTTACAAAGAAATAGTCATTGTTGTGTTGTACTTGCTTAGAGATGAGTAACAGACTTAATATTAAACGTTTCTCTAGAAGAATTATAGTTATGTTCACTTCCTGCAGAAACTAAAACTGTTGAATTTTTTGGATAAATAGTTTTTCACACTACACGTGTTTTTCATAGCATATTCTTTTTGGAATCTTCACACATAACTTAATAATATATGTGCTACAACCTTTGCGGATGTTCTACCTAGATACGGAAATAGTATAAAAGTAACTTTATAACCACTGCAAGAAGCATATTTTCCATTGACTAATGAAAGTAGTTATTAAAACTAAACTTCTTTAATTATTGTGTTCAGAAATAGTTAAATCGTTACAATATAGACTGTATTCCTTTAAAATAAGATAGAAAGGAGGTTTGCTAGAAAAGAAAATATGTTTGCTGTGCCATCGTCGCAAGATTCGAAAGTGGACAGGAGGTGGTTTAGTTTAGTTAGTCCGGCAAGCGGGCCTGACGCGCACGTTCTCCGCCTCGCAAATAAAAAAAAACACAAGTGCATTTGACAGATGTCAAAATTGATTCCGTGAATGTTTCTGTGATTGTGTAAATACCTAGATAAATAAAAGTACGTGTTAATTTGTTGTATATTTGGAGTTGGAGTTTGTTAAAATTGAGTTCTAAAGAGGTAAGTCTATTTACGTTTGTTGTAGACTTGCTGTGACAAGAATAGGAATGTTTGACTGCAAAATACAGATTGTATTACCGGTTTTAGCTAGTAGTACGAGTTTCGTCGTTTGAAATTGACTCCTAACTTATTAACTATTATAGAGAATAAGTTCTTACATGATTCTAATGATGATATAGGCGTATTACTCAATAGGTAGACTTTCACTGTGGCATAGCTCAATATGTGATTGTCACGGCATAACATAACACCACGACAATTAGGTGTACTTGATTTATCGAGATTTTAAACTAACTTCCGGCCGCTGCTGCACTCGTGTGGTTCTCGGTTCTTTTTAATTTACAATACAACCTACATTTATCAAAATCTAGGCGTAATTAAATATCAAACATCTTTACTCTTATGAACTCTTGACAACTTCTCCCAACTTTACTTATTAGATGTGTAAATTGGGGACTTTGGGTGGTCATTCATGGTGGCCCTAGAGTGACCACGATCGAAACATAAACAAAATAAAAGATTGTATAAAGAATCGTAGATTATAACGAATATCACCATCAAGTCTAATATGTCTTTCAATTAGAAATAATGATATAAAAACCTTCTTCACACTATTACGAAATTCAAAAATATAGTTAGTCAAATCGGTCCAGTGATTCCCAAGTAATGCGCTTACGTACGAACAGAATAATTCAATTTATGTTGATGGTAAGAGACAAGAAAATCTTTTAAGGTCTTTTGTTACAAGTTTTTCTATAATGACGTCTAAATATTGAGCGCAACCATTCAAGGTCAATGAAAAAAAAATACGTGGATTCCATCATTTTTCTTGATGTTTAGGAAATTTATACCTAAAAGAAGAATTACAAAATAAATAATACTACCCTAGCCAAACTAAGCATAGCTTGTTCGTTAGAACATGTATATATATATATATATATATACACACATGTTTTTATTTTAATACATACATATTATACATACAAACACGGAGACCAATACAAATAGACATATACATGCAAACAAATATTTACACTGAGCGGGAATCGAACTGTAACGCCGCGCAACAAAGATCGTCAAAAGAATATCTATAACATTTTTAATTCTTACTACAGAGTTTCTAGTGTTAGAGGGGAATGTATATCGAAGCAACTCGATCTAAACGAAACTAAAAAAAACACGTATTAATAGCGAACGCAACGCGAGCGTTGCACACTCGCCTGCTTATCGGTTTTCTATAGGATTCACTTTGGTGAGTGTGTGAAAGCTCTCTTCGAACTAATTGGACCCTCTGCTTTCCTTCATCGGACGACTAGACGCAGACAGAGGGTCCACGCCTTCATTGTCGAAACGCCAAAACGACTTTTTGACAGCTCCTTTCTGGTTCGAGTGGCCAAGGTCTGGAATGAACTGCCTGCGTCTATTTTTCTGGACAATTATAATCTTGGATCGTTCAAGAGTAAAGTAAATAGGTATCTCTGTGATGGGCGTGTTCCATCTTCGTCTTCATAATCCCTTTCCATCAGGTGACACAATTAGAAAAAAAAGAACCAAACTAAAAGGAGTTCCATTATCTACCTCCTGGCGTCATCATCAGACCATCGTTACTAACCCTAATCTGTTGGACTCATCAAAACGAATAATTTGAGCCCAAACTCGAGGTGTTTACTAGTAGCCACTGAAGAGTTCCACTATTCACCTCCTAGCATCGTCAGATCAGCTCCAAGATGCCAAATTATAGTATTGTCATCCAAACTACATATACATACACAGTTTGATTTAGGTACGACAATTAGAAGTAGGTTAAAATTTACTTCTAAGATAGTCACAAAGTTTGTTAAAAGTGAAACTAATAATAAAATCGTATTAAAAATAATTATAGTTTAAAAAACTAAAAAACACGCTTTTATAGAAAATTCAACTAAAAAAAAATTAAAAATTTAATCGAATCGGTCTTTGACACGTGTGCAAAATTTGAATGAAATCTGGCCGTTTAAAGTGGGTCAAAATCGCGCCCAAAGGAGTCGGTTACAAACATACAAACAAACATACAAGTGAAGCTTATTTAAAGCACACGCTTTAAATAAAAAAAGGTATCGTATTTTATCACATTTAATATGCATATCTACATGTCGCTATAGTTGAAATATCATTAATAAAGTCTTCCCTAACAGGGGTCCCACTGCTGATACCCGTCACCTAACCTCTCCGTAGTCCGAAAAAAAAACTCCTATCAATATCTACCCTATTTGTAAAGTATCCCACTGCTGGGCCTCGGTATTCTCTCAGTAAAAGAGAGGTTGAACTACATTTTTTGGTAGGCCACGATCGATATCGATCCTTTAGAATCCTTCTGCTATTCCAAACAACGTCTCAGTATGTATCACTACATATTATAAAACAAAGTCCCCAGTTGCGTCTGTCTGTCTGTCTGTTCGCGATAAACTCAAAAACTACTGAACGGATTTTAATGTGGTTTTTACCAATAGATAGAGCGATTGTGTTTGTATAAATTGGTTGAAATATGATGGTGATTGTTGAAGATGTCTCTGCTATCCTTGCGAAGCCGGGGCGTGTTGCTAGTTTAGAATAAATCCCTTTCTGATATCTCTTATCGCCCTCTATAAGATGTCAATCTGGTATTCGAAGAGGTTATAGTTACCTCACTGGCCTATTACTAATTGCCAGACTTGACAGAATGTTTGTCATAGGTGAGGGTGTATCACGGAGAACTCTTAGATGTACAGGTTTCCTCAGAATGTCTTTCTTTCACCATTAAAACATTGATACAATTAATTTATATTTACCTATACCTACGACCTTTGTTTAGAGAGGTTATAGGTTGTTTACCATCACGCTACGGTCCTTTCGAGATGAGCAGTGAACATAAACGCAGGTGAAACTGCAGGAACTGGTTATAACTTAGTAAAAGTCAGTTGTGCGTTACCGGGCATCGAACTCGAACCGCCGCGCTGGTGTGAGACGTCGATAGTTAGACAACTCAGCTATTATCTCACGTTATGTTAATACTGGGTAATCATGGTAAACTTCCTTGGTTAACTTCATAGAGGAGACGCTTTGACAGCTCCTTTTTGGTTCAAGTCGCCAAAGTGTGGAATGAACTCAAATAAAGATAATGACTGCTGACTGTCGTCGATTTAATAAATAATTATTACAATTAAAAATTATAGATCAACACTTATAGTCAAATGTAAAATTATTAAAGAAAAAAAAATGGATAACATAATATCACATCTGCGTGTTTCGATCTATAACCGCCCGTTTCCAAATGGTTGAGCCTTGTGAGAAGAAATCGGGCAAACGAACTCACGGACACTCTTTTAAAAAAACCAAACAGTTTTAACAATATTTAGTATTCCTGCGTCTATTTTTCCAGTCAATCATAATATATAGCCACTTAAGCTTAATATTTGACCAAATTTGAATATTTCACAGGTAAATCAAAACCTATAGGGTACTTGCCATTGACCTAGAATCATGAAATTTGATAAGACGCAAGGTCTGACAGCACAAGTAAAGGGAAAAATCCGAAAGTCGTTAATTTGTTGTTATATCATATAAAAATGCGTACTTCGAGGTTGGTCTCATATAAATTTAAATAAATATTTCAACCCTAAGGGTGGAAAATGGGGGACGAATGATTGTTCACTCATTGACATTTCACCTGTGTTGAAACTTGGCACACATATATTATGTAGTTTTAATGATACTACATCATGGCGGAGACCTGTAGTTGATTGTTTGAGCCTCAAAAAACTTAAAAATAAAAAAGACTGTGTGGTTTCGTGGGACACCAGATAGGAAGGAAGTTCCTTACTATAAAAATATTAATTTCAAGTTCTATTCTAGGTATAAAGAACATAATTATTCGGGTATACATTTTTTATCATGGTTTTTTTATAGATAAAAATTAAAAAACTACTTTACAAAATTATCTTAACACCTTTATTTTCTTTACAATGATTTATAAAAATATATAATAATAATAATAACAGTCATCACGTGGACACATTAGACATTGTATAGCCATCATACATAGGCTATACATAAAAATCTTACGTTACGGACGTTTTTTGCCGGCTAGGGTACCCCTCCGCAACGGCCCCATAAGGAACTTCGTTCCAAAACTTTTTAATAAAGCAATAACAAATTATTTTTTTGTGGAAATGTTTTAAACTTAGGTTACATCAAATGTTTGAAGTGATTCTCTCAGAATTTCTCTCAAAGTCATCTGTTCCGCTCTGCCATTGTGTCGGACTGTGACCCATTCAATGGGAGATAAATTGAATTCGTTCTAAGACAACTTAACTTTCCCTGAAACAAGCCGAATGTTATTCTCGATATTTTCTTGTGTCCATGTGTTGAATAGTGTTTTTTTACGCCACACTACGACATTTAGTTTAAATTATAGATTTAATATGTTATACTCCTAGATCGTCAGTGTCATCAAATAAAACCAACGTTTACATCTAACTAGCTGTTGTCCGTGGCTTCGCCCGCGTTAAATTATTTTTCAATTCCTCGGGACCAGTATTTTTTGCTGGATGAAAACTACCCTATGGCCCAATCTGATGATTAATTTTAATCAAACAATTTAATGGTGACCGGGTAAGTAGCTGTTGAGCTGATCCGACAGCCTGCAGACTTTCAGAAAAAGCATTTTTTTACATACATACATTCAGACCTGAATCCCCGTAAGGGCAGGCAATAGGCTTATTAAACGTCCATTTTTGCCGATTATAATTAAGTCTCACTAACGTAATTAAGTCTCACGTGCGTAATTAAGTCCCATTAACGTAATTAAGTCCCACTAACGTCATAGGGGGAAGCTTATTGCCGACAACCGGGCACTTTGGGAATTAAAGATGGAAAATGTGGATTATATTGAAAGGGGAAGGTAGTTATGAAGGGAAGGCAATGCAAGGACCAATTGGAGTGTAAGCAGGTCAGAGTCGCATTCCTGTAACTAACATACGAACTAACTAAATAACTAATCCACCACAGTGCGGTTCTCCAGAAACATTTTACCTTCAAACCTTCAAGAAAAGAGCGTACCCCCATCTTAAAAGTCGGCAACGCACTTGTGACTCTTGAGGTGCAGGTGTCCATGGGCGACGGTGCGGTAGTCACTTACCATACAAAATAACTCGAACCGCCAACAGCCGGGGAGTCCGAGCCCTGTAATTTAATTTTATTTTTAATCTTTTAAATATTTCTTTGTCTATAAATGTAGTTCGTATTATAACGCTTATTTTAAAATCAAATTTAGTAAAAAATCGTTGAGTCATTCTCAAGTTACCAATCAAGTTATCAGCAAACAACATTCCATTTTTATTTATATGTATAGAAGATGTCAAGCTTTGCCCACTTAGCGGTGTAGTGTTAAAAGCGTTACTAGCAAATTGGAAACATGAGTGCGTCCGGTGTGTATGTAAAAGCGGGTTATTATTAATTATTGCTTGCCGTCGCGAGATGTACCGATTGAGGACAATCAGTGTAAAACCCCCCCCTCGTGCTTGTTGATCTCTGGCCTCTCCCTCTCGTCACTATACATCTCTAGCCCACCGTAGACAATTGAATGACGCGAAGGTTGCCTGTAAAATTTTCGGCAACATGATTGACTGTCCGCAAATGGTGACTATGTTTAAGCTTCGGGTTCCTTCTAAACTTCCTCGTGTCCCAGTCACACCTCTCTATTCACCAATAAGAAGAACTGTTTTGGGTGCCAGCTCACCCTATGCAAGAATATCTAAGGTTATCAATAGCTTTAGTGACAGAATTGACCTACATTACCTTTCCACACAGCTGTCAAAACTTAATAGCAGTATATCAGAAATTTAATAATACTTTGTTAACTTATTATAATAAAACAAATTTAGTATTTCCTTTATTGCCATAATATAATATAAAAAAGTGGTGTTTATCTTTAAGTAATTGCTACACTGTATTCTTATTATTGCATATATTATATTGTAAGTGTTTCTATGTGTAATTGTTGGTGAACCTTAAATAAATAAATTAATAAAATGGTATATTCAAGGAATGATTTCTGTACCGCGTAAAGAAATACCCAGTGTCAGGACAACTATTTCAGGATCACACAAATTTTTTGACCCGTGTGAGAATCGACATCGAACTTTTGATCCACAATACTCAACGTGGCGCTTTGGCGATTCGAAGACTTTAACGATTGCCACATCTGTGCAGCCGTCTTTCGTTGTGACTGTACTTTAAGACGATTTGCTCTTTTGTGAGAAAGTCCGCGCGTACTAACGCTAGTTAAGAGTGACTGTGAGATCGACTCGACACACTGACCGAGTTACCTAACACTTAAAATTTGCGTAAAACGATGACCGCAGAAATATTTCTTACGTAGTCGCACCGCCATTTGTAATTATAAAATATGTGATAAGCTTTTGAAATTACCTAGAAATTCAGACCAGATAGCATTACTCTGGTAAATTTAATACCAATAATAATAAAGCTGGGGAGTTAGTTTTTTGTTTGACAGCGTGCAGCATGCTTGCGTTGCTTTTCGCCAAGTGAGCGAGATTACCGGAGGTCCTAATCCTTCCCCTCCCCTCTCCCCCTCTTCCACCCTTCCCCTATTCCCACCTTAAAGGTCGCACTTGTGACTCTTGAGTTGCAAATCATCTATAAGCAATATTCCTATTTCCCTGTTATGCAATAATCTTGAAGAGGATGTTGGTCTTGTGCTTAGTGATCCTGACTGCCGAGCCAGAGGTCGTGGGTTCGATTCCCATCCAGGACAAATAATTTTGTAATGAGCATGATAATTTGTTCTGTGTCTGAGTGTAATTTATCTATAATATGTATGTATTTAGAAATATATAAGTATGTTTATCCGTAGGCTGGTTACCATTATAGGCTTTACCTAGTTTAGGATCAGACGGCCGTGTGAGGTGTCTCCAGTTATTATATTTAAAAAAAACCGGACAAATGCGAGTCTGACTCGCGCACCGAGGGTTCCGTAAGCAAGCAAACTTATATGTAGATAGCACGTCCATCTCGGGAATGCCCGTCTGTTTCGAAAGACAAACTTAACTTTACGGTTGCGATGTATCACAAAGTCAACCATCCAACGGCAAAATATAAGTTTGTAATCAGAAAAACTCTTTTTTTATGTGATATAACAATAAATTAACGACTTTCGGATTTTTTCCTTTACTTGTGCTGTCAGACCTTGCTTCTTACCAAAATTTCATAATTCGAGGTCAATGGAAAGTACCCTATACGTTTTTATTTACCTGCGAAATGTTAAAATTTGATCAAATATAAGGCTTAAGTGGCCATATCTTATGACTGCGTTGACTTAGAAACTTGATTTTTTTCCAGCTTCAAGGGACTGCAAACTTATATATTTGGTATTAATTTCAACTTGATGCGTCCACGGGTGCCTGAGAAAAAGGGTCTTGACAGACAGACAGACGGCCAACAAAGTGATCCGTGATAGGGGTTCTTTTTTCCTTTTAGGAACGGAACCCCAAAAACGTTCCTTTTGTAGTCCAAAACGATTATGCATATCTGCAGGCTGCAGGCCTCACGGACAGGAGCCGTGACTTCGTAGCTGTGCTGTTTTGTTGGTTTTTATTTGTGCGTGTGGAAACCACTGGGCCGTTACCCTACCGGAGTTTTCGGTGGAGCGGTGTGTCAAAATCGAACCGACTAAAACCACACGGTGTGCCATACTTCGCCGAAAATAGGAGAGATCTGGGCACAGCTTTTTATATTTTTTTTATTTATTTTATCAAGCGCCTGCCCGCCACCGCCACCTTTGGGTAAAAAACCTCTCAATTAGGCGACGTTCAGGCAAACGCGAACGTCGCCTCCTCGCGTTTGGCTACTATAGCAGATGGACGGAAAACACCGTCCCGTCCACCCACGGTCACACTGCGGCGTCGTGAGCCTGTTATTATGTTTATTACGCCTTCACGCTAAAACGGCTCTACGAATTTGGATGAAATGTATTACACAGGATTCTGGATTAACACTTAAGCATACCGGGAACCGACACCCGCGCCAGCGAACCCGTGGGTGAAAGCTGGTAGGTATATAATAATTTCAATGAAAATATGCAAAAATGTGTAACTACGTATAATAATTAATTTGTAAAGTATTAATACTTTCATTTGAATAATCTTATGGTGTTCTTCATGCATAAATCGGAAAGTTCTAGAGACTTTCTCGTCAGGCTTGTCCGTTTGCTATGCAAATGCGTGACCATATTACTGTACGTAATTGGTTACTAATATAGTTCACAATGCTTACATACAGCCACGGTCGTAATGATAGGCTTACAAAAAACTCTGTACCCTCAAAGCTGTCATTGTGGGGAGGTAAAGAACTCGCTAAATGTCAAAGCTCGTAAAGTCTTAGGTTTTTGAAGTGAAAACTTCTTTAGCGGCGTTGTGCACTTTTTGGGATGGGGTGAAAAGTGTTAAACTCGCGGCAGGACACGTGACCTGATCGAAAATTCGTAAGACGGAGCCGAGTTTCTTATATTTAAAAAAATATAACATTGGAAATTCAAACATTTATGAGCGGCCTCGGAGCTCAGAACTTCTAGTGTACGCTATGTATCATACATTTAGATATGTTATTACCTAATTTTTATTTTTAACCTAATTATATATATACAAATGTGTGTGTGTGTATGTATATGCAAATACATTGTGAAGTTATGTTTTCACTTCTGACGTGCAGTCGTACGACTGACTGTTACAGTTTTTTTTACAAGTAAATTGTGTATTATAGTATATATATATGTATATAGTATAAACCTATATCCAGCAGTGGACTGCAATAGGCTGATTGAATTAAATTAGGATTTAAGGAGATTCTGCCGGTCTTGGCACCGACTTCAAGCTGTCCAGTAGGTAGTTGGTGCCTTTATACCTAATGTTACTTATTATTTTAAAAGTGTCAAATGTATTGTAATCTTTTCTATTAAGTTTGTAATCGATTATTTTTCGGAGTCGGTTTAACTTTTTTTTAAACTGTTTATTTTTTTAAATTCAGTTTAAGGTACGTAGGTACGTATTGAGTAGACACGGTACTTACTGTGATGTTAGTAACCGAAGTGCAGTTCGTTAGATTATATTAACATTAGTTTAATAAGACCGATACTTTATTTAGATAGAGTGGTAAGATTTTTAGTTTGTCTAGCAACTTGCTGCACTTGATTGAATCACAGCATATTATAAAACGAAGTCCCCCGCCGCGTCTGTCTGTCTGTTCGCGATAAACTGAAAAACTACTTGACATCAAATTATGTTACAAATAGTTAATTGGTACCTATTTATAAAAGTAGAGTTATTATACGCTTTTTTAACCGACGAAAAAAAAGGAAGTTCTGAATTCGACCGTATATATATATATATATATTTTTTATTTTTATGTATGTTCACTCACTCCGTTATTCATGAACTGATTTCGATGATTATTTTTTTGTTAGATAGGGTATACCTCAAGGGACCACCCGTGTCAAGAAAGTCAGGATCTGATGACGGGATCCTCATAAAATTGAGAGAAATCCTCGAAAATTGTAGGAACGAATAGTGTTTCAGTTTATTTTTCATAACTTAATTCAGTATTTGCGTTTAGGAATCATCACATCATGAAGCTGACCTGATGATGGAAAAAAATCTTAAAATATATATTTTTTTACAATAAAAAAACCGACGAAAAGAACTAAAAAGCCAAAAATAAATAAACCTTTTAAATCTCGAGTATTGAGCTTATTTAGATAAAACTATAAAATTTTTATTAACTGATTTTAAGTCGGCGCCAAATAATAAAATGATTAATTACCTACGTAGAGACTACTCCATTTCTACGTAGATATATATAAAATTTGGATAATAAAATATAGATTTAATAACACGTCCCTGAATATTACTTGATATTTATTATCTTCACGAAGCTTTCTATAGGGTGGAGATACGTCCTCTTTTGGGAGGGCTGCTCGTCTGGTAGCTAGGCTAGAATTGACCTTCAGAAACTGACTTTGTATAACCAGAGCATATGCGTTCAAACGAATACGTGTCCAAGGTACCCATTGTGTTTAGAACAAAAGCTGTGAACTACATTTTAGTAAAAGTTTCAATGTTTTTCACTTAATTGTTTTACATTTGAAATGCCAAGGTGTTGGTAGACCGTTTTATATTTAAGCCAAGTTATATTAAAGTGGCAAAGTGAGAAAATTCAAAAAATTAGAAGCGAAAATATAAGGAAGAAAACCAAATTAACAGATGCTCTGGAATACGCTTTGAAGCAAAAATGGCAATGGGCTGGACATATCTGTAGAGTAAAGGACAAAAGATGGACGCTGCAAGCGACAAAGTGGAAGGGACCGCTAGGGAAAAGACACGTCGGAAGACCAAAGAAACGATGGGCTGAAGATATACTGGAGATCGCGGGAAACGAATGGATGGAGATAGGCCAGGACAGAGATAGATGGAGAAAAATGGAGGAGGCTTTTACCCGAAAGGGGTCCGAAATAAAGTCTTGATTAAAAATAAAAGAACTACCTAGCACTACTAACACACATATGTAATGTAAACTTTTTTCGGAATAAACAAAGCTTTATTATTATTATTATTATTATATTAAAGTGACTGATACGTTTTATGTTTCCGAAGGTCATAATCCAACGATAATTTTTATATCGGCGTCCGTACAATTCAATCAATTTATTTTTGTTAAACGTCAAAATTTAGTTTCTGCAGAAACTAGTTCTGTTATGTTCTGTTAATATTACTACTGGGCCGATATCCACGTATTTATAACACAAGTATAAATACAAAATTTGATACACCCCAAACTCAAAGATCCTTTCAATAGAAAAGCGCTGATGATCTTAGAACGGCTTAAAAGATTTCCTTGAATTATAGCTATGGGAACGTACCCATACTACGTGACCCGTTCTGGGGGGTCTTCAAGATACCACACTTGGTCACAGTGGCGGAGGGGGGGGGGGGGCTTTGATTTTCGTCACGTAGTCAATATCCTCCAGGGAAATCTCGTGCTTTTTCGAGCTATATTCAAATATAGCGCGCTGCGTTTAGCGATTTTTAAACTCAGAGGTCTTTTTAACTTTCTGTCGGCAAAAAATGATTTAAAACCATATTTATAAATTACTACGTGAAAACTAGAAGGGGAGGGGGGGGGGGTCTTGGCATTTTCTACGGGGAAACGAGGAGGGGAGGGGTATAAAAATAGTAAATAATGGGTCACGTAGTGTGGGTACGTTCCCTAAGAACGCTGTCGATAAAGTCACCTAAAAAAACTACATCATAATCGATCTATCTCGATTAGGAGATATGATACCAGGAAAAGAGCAAGAAGAAGATGATGAGAGAGACAAACTTTAAACTTTTAACATTTCTCCTTTTTGCGTCAGGGGTTAAAAACATACTTCAGTGCCATCTAACGAAAAGCATCTGAACTACGTAGTATCTATTGATCCTGCATCGCACAATTGAAGTTTTAGCGCTGATTACTATTATACACAACTGGTCGAGTCCTGTATTGTTGTCTCGTATTGACATACTTCTGTATGGTAGCATTTAAGATCAGTTTTAACCGATTTCAAAAAGGATGAGGTTCCTAATTCGACAACATTTTTATTTTGAGTGATACCTACGCCTTTTGTTAACCGATTTCAATGTTTTTTTTTTTTATTAAAGTGAACACTCAGGGTTGGTCCCAACAACATTTTGTTTCATATCGTGTTAACAATATATTGTAACTTTAAGGGTGGAAAATTAGGGGATGAAAAATTCAGCTTATTAGAATTTATCATGATGGACATTGAAGTCGGTGATATTTGTTACAAGCTTTTATTTAGCTTGCAATGTTTGTATGTATGTTTGTTCGAGTCAAATCTTGCAATTGAATTTTAAAGCACTAACTCTCGAACCGATTATGCTAAAATTGTTCATACACAATTACTTTGGGTGACAATAAATAAATTAAAAAACATTATATAAAAGCTTGTCTTTAAAAATGTTTTTTTTTACTATTCATCTATACTAATATTTAAAGCTGAAGAGTTTGTTTGTTTGGTTGAACGTGCTAATCTCAGGAACTACTGGTTCGAATTGAAAAATTCTTTTAGTGTTGGATAGCCCATTTATCGAGGAAGGCTATAGATATAGACTATATGACTGGCCTGTTGGTCTAGTGGTTAGTGACCCTGACTGCTAAGCCAGAGGTCGTGTGTTCGATTCCCACCCAGGACAAATAATTGTGTGATAAACACGATAATTTGTTCTGTGTCTGGATGTAATTTATCTATAATATGTATGTATTTAGAATAAGTATGTTTATCAGCAGTCTGGTTACCATAGTACAGGCTCTGCCTAGTTTGGGATCAGACGGCCGTGTGTGAGATGTGTGGAGTTATTATTATTATCATATAACATCACGCTACGGATAGGAGCGGAGCATCGATGAAAAATGTTGCAAAAAGAGAGACAATTTATCTCACTTTGCGCGCGGGTTAGCTAGATTATTTTAAAATTTAATTATCTAGTTGGACGGTTTAGAGTTTAACAGTAATCTGCTGTAAGTAGTCACTATTGACTGGCCTGTTGGTCTAGTGGTAAGTGACCCTGACCGCTATGCTTATAGGTCGTGGGTTCGATTCCCACCTGAGTCTGGGTGTTCTTTGTGTCCGTTATTTCTATGTTTGTAAAGTCCCCCGCGACACAGGAGCAATTCCTAATGCGGGAGTTGTCTTTTTTAAAACAAAACAAAAACTATATTATTGGTTTAGAAATGCAACTTAAAGTAAACAAATATTTCTTTGTCTGCCTTCAGTGCTTCGCATCAAAGCTCGAGGTTTTTGCCCCATAGTAAAGTTATTTTTAGTTCTATAAAGTCCTTTACAACCTTGCTACGAGCTGATAAACCTGTATGAGGTATGTAGGTACGTTAGACTTTGAATAAAACTGATTTAAAGCACTTCTCTAATACCTTCATTGTTATACATGGTGTGATCATATATTAGGGTCTTAGAGTAGACCCCGAGAGTGGAAATGAAGTTTAGGAAAATTTATGATAATTTATTGAAATAGTTTGACGTGATGTTTTTTTTAGCTACTTTTTAACCCCCTCTTCCCTCCTGGTGAGGTTTTAGACTAACCCCACCCCCCTAGTCAAAGTCACGTGTATTTATTTAGTTCAAAATATAATATACATTTTCAGAATATTATCTTTAAATATAGATATAATAGCGCGGTCTACGAAATAATAATACACGTGATATCTCACCCCCTCTCGCCCGTTTCAAGCCTCACGAGATTAATGGACAATCCCTAACAGAGGCTACAGTCGGGAACTATAAGTAGTGTAGGTATATAATGAGGATGTTGTTAGAACATCTGGATTTGTCCGGAAATGTCTGTATAATAAAAAGTAAATAAATTACTTGAAATTGACATGAAAATTAATAGGTATCACGTTGTTTACAAATGTTCACTTACACGAAAAAAAACATTTTCTGAATAAGTTTAATTAATATTTAAAAAAGTAATCAGCCTTACTCAACTATTAATAGGATGTATATACATATCTATCGTAAAATATATGACCACCCATTTCTGTAACACGTACCTACAATTGACATTTGCTTGTACGTTATACAAACAAGCAAGAATTCACACATGCTTGTACAAGTTTCTACCTTATAATATAGAATAATATCCGCGGGGTAATGTACAATTTTTTTAATCAAACTTGCATATATGCAATAGATTCAACCAATAGATGTAATAAGGTCACCCCTTCGATCAAATGTACCATAGATGATACACGTTCCTCAACAAAAATCTCGTCAAATAATGGCATTTGATAGTACTACATACCTTTACCAGATCATACAATGAATGCTCCTGTAAGTATATGTTGTAACAGTTTGATACAAAAACTTGAGTGTATAGCGTCTGTAGTTTATAACAGAGTGTATTTAGACTCCTGGTACACATTCCACAGGCATGCTCGCTGGGGTAAAAAGGACAGACGGCGCAAGCGACGTATTTCAAAATAACAAACGTTTCAAACTATCGTATGTTACAGTGTCATTATCACACTTTAAAACATTCAAGATATCATAAAAATGCTATACTTACTTATCGATTTCATAGTTTGTACTTCTAAAGTATAGTTTCGCATTTATGTACTACACTTGAAACTTCACATCGTTAGCGCAAAGCATCTGAAAGCAAAACTGCATACAGGCGTAACAATATCCCGGCCCCGACCCCAAGGCTAGGCCTAAAGCCTAAGCCTACGAGGCACTAAGAGTGAACTTGTGCCCAATCCGATGAATCAGCCACGGCCCTCAGATGGTACAGTTACACCACTGATAGCACAGTTTAGTTGGTGCCATTTTTTGAGCGACGATCAAACATCTACTGTGTATATGATCGCTCTCTTCCAGTCCATCTAGTAGACCAAAGGTGGCACAAGGAAATTGGTATTCTTTTTACTGCCAAGTCATTGTTTAGCAGTAAACTATTTCTATTTAGCAGTTGTACACCAGAATCTGCCGATTACTTAGCATGATCCATCCAAGCCTGCGATAAGACCGGCTATTGTAACACTGTAAAGGATTATTGTGTGCTACTTGGTGTAATATTTAGTGTGCAATAAAGTGTCTATCTATCTGGGTACTAGAACAAATAATAAATCTGTTATTTCAAATATTCGTTACGAAATGAGGAATACTTTTTACGGTTTCATTACTATTTCACGAGTAGAAAAGTTTTAAACAGAATCACAGCAATAAAAGGCCGTAGCGTGATGGCTTAGGCAATGTAGTTGCGGATTCGAACCCCACCAAGTGCAATACAGACGTAGGCCTGCCATCACTTAAATTGCCGACGCCGGACAACCGTTCAAAAATCCCGGACACATGTGTGAAATCGAGATTCTTTCCCGGACACCTTAAAAAAAGCCGATGCCCCTGCCACAGAGTGTCCGGGTTTTACCTGGGCACTTTTTGAAAACCCCGCCCGGACGCTCCCCGGACGCCCTCTAAACTAGGACAAATCCGGGGAAACCCGGACGGATGACAGCCCTATACAGACGTAGCTTAGCTGTAGGGGTTCGGGAGTATTGTATAAAGAGCTTCCAAAGGTAAACAGTCCCTCGAAAGGCAACATACAACTTGTTTTTGACATTTAAAATTTAAATTTTGTATGTTTGTGATGTATCATTATAATATGATTATGTTATTTATGATGTGTTGATTTGCGTTTCAATATGACTCAGAACAAAATTGCAAGAAAAACCAAGATTTTTTTATTACGGAATCCGCAATTAGCATAAAGAGAAACATGTATATTTATTAAGCTTGAAACTTAGTGCTTGGTAGAGAATTTATTGTGTTGTATTTGTCTAATTGAAAAAAGTATTTTAATTTTTACAATATTTCTTAAACTAAAACTTAATTTTAACAGAGCTCCATAAACCAGAATTGTTTCTTTTTGTGCTCTACTGATCCGTATCGACATCTCATAACTACAAAACAAAATGTTAGGTGTATATGAATTTACTAGCAACCCGCCCCGGCTTCGCACGGGTACAAATTATATACCAAAACCTTCCTCATGAATCACTCTGTCTATTATTGAAAACCTATTTTTCAGTTTATCGCGAACAGACAGACAGACAGACAGACGCGGCGGGGGACTTTGTTTTATAATATGTAGTGATCATTACGATGAAACAGTTTAATAAGTAGCAGCGCGTTACGTGAGTGAACTCTGTCGTGCAATAAATTGTATACCTACAGAAAAAAATGGAATTTTGGTAAATTATTATAAGTGACTATTACCGTGTAGATACATTCTTTTTAATTACCCTAACTGTACCTGAAATATTAATTAATTTTTATGATGAATGTTTTCTATTAACTTGGATAAATAATATGTTTTGAACTTAATTTTTTAAGCAGGTTTTTTTTTTTTATAGTATAGGGGGCAAACGAGCAGACGGGTCACCTGATGGTAAATGACTACCGCCGCCCATGGGCACCTGCAACTTGAGAGTCACAAGTGCGTTGCCGCCCTTTAAGGTGGGAGTAGGAGAAGAGGGGGAGGGGGGGAAGAGTGGGAAGAGGGGGGAGGGGGAAAAGACGGGAGTATGGGAGAGGGAAGGGTTAGGGCCTCCGGTAACCTCACTCACACGGCGAAATGCAATGCAAGCACCGTTTTCTGTGAAGCCGTGGTAACGAGCAGAGTCGAGCCGGCCCATACGTGCCGAAGCATAGAAGGTATATTTTTTGTAGACAATGGTCGTTGTTGTTTAGTAGACAATGAACTTCATTATTTAATTCTATAAACTGAATTTATACACTGTATCTAGTTATATACTTAATCGAGTTTTTAGCAAAGATTACGACAATAAATTTTTCATCGACCAGTGTAACCGGGTCTTATTATCAAGCAGTTGTACAATTCCAAACTATCGCGTTCATTTGTATTGTACTTGTATTAATTAGAACGCGAAAATATAAAAGTTGTTGATTTAAATTCTTGACTCGATATAAGAAAAAGAGAAAAAAATCAGACAGAGACAAAGACAAAGAGAGAGAGAAAGTCGCATGGAGCATAGCGCTTTTTACTAACGTGACCATTTCCACCAATCAACTTCGTTCCAAAAAGACAAAACGTTAACAGCAAGGTCTCTGAAAAGAAATAAGAGGGACGTCACCTCTGGTTTTTCCCAGACTGCTGCACAAGCTTACGAGCCGGGAGGTTTCCTGGTCTAGCATTAGTTTGTTATTATGTATATTATTAACCGACTTCAAAAAAGGAGGAGGTTCTCAATTCGACTGTTTTTTTTTTTATGTTTGTTACCTCAGAACTTTTGACTCGACTGGGTGAACCGATTTTAATGATTTTTTATTTGAAAGCTGGTCGTCCCGTGTGGTCCCGTGGTGGTATGAGAAAACCATATATAAGTCTTTTATGGAATAGGTTTTTTTGTTGAAGTCGGTTTTTTTTTTTAAATAATTATATTTGTCTGTCACCAATGTTAGCTTAGCTTGTATGCGTGTTCTATGACTGTTAAATAAAAGTTCTTTATAAAGTTCACTAGTTGTATTTTTTAGAAGGTTACAATTCGGTTACACAATTATAGGGGAGTTACAGCAAAGAGCACGGACGCGCGGCACGCAACGATCTTTGCGGGGCAACTGGCTTGCCTCACTAACGCATATTACTAAGGGTTTAGTTAGCATTGCTGTGTGCCTACGATACTATGCTTATATTAGGTCTAGAAAGCGCAATGTACTGTGTACAAGGTGTATCAAACAATACGACACTTGCTTAAATCACTGAAAGGTGAAACTCTAACATACAGTTAGGGCTGCCACCTTTTTTGTCCAAATAAAGTACATTGGTTATTAAAGGTAGAAAAAAAGTATACTGTGTCAAAACAAAAACCTACTATTTATGTTATTTTATTATAAATATATTTTCGTCACTTTTAGCAAAGAATTATTCGTGCTAAAATTCTGCACACTTTCTTTACAGTCCATATTTAATAAGAGTAATACTTTTTTTAATTATTCATTTATTTTAATCAACAGAGTCATTACTATTTTAATAAAAATCTATTGGCTAAGTTTGAATCCTTCTTACGACCAATCTTTTTTTTATGCTTTATGTAAAATAAATCCTAGAGAAATCAAATCACACGAAATAAAGTAATTTTGCGTACTTTATTGTTGTCATAAAGTATAGAGTACAATTACTCGAAATAACGTACAATACTTTATAATAAAGTACGGGTGGCAACCCTACATACAGTACAAAGAATTTTTGATACAACATTCGGTTTTAAAGTTACGAGTATCCAGGTATTATTCACCTCCGGTTCTCGTAAAAGCAGGTAGAATGTGTAAAGCTGAAGATTTAAATCGAAAAAAAGTGTGTGTGTACTTATGTACGCACGTAAGAAGTTATACTTTTATCTAGTTAAATAAAGTAATATGTAAAAATCATTTTTATCAGTATCGTGAAGTTAGTAACTTTTTTGAATAACTAAAATGTTGACTAGCTAACTTCAGGGCGTCGGTTTTTCGTGACGCGCCAAAAGAAGTATAACTTCAAAAATATGTTCAATTTAATTTTTTTTGCATTTAAAGTGTCGTGCATTTTTGCGTAATCTCCAAGTGCTAGCCCTGTGCGCTACTCCGCCCTTCATATAAGATGCACTGTCCACATCCCCGAGTCACGATATTTCACACCAAGTAATAGCTCTAGAATCCTGTGTCTCCGTACCTCCCGATCTGATGTCTGACTTTCTGGTTAAACGTAGTTTTGAACGCTTCCTACGTCGCCACAGTCCTGAAATTCTTCAAGATCAAGCACTCAATTGTGGAGTAGATCAACAGCAGTCGGAAATATGTAATAAGTGCTCCATATTAATTTGGTTGTACTGTAAGCATTAAAATGTAGCACTAGTTTTACTGGGAACTAGTGTTAAATGACATTTTTTAACCCCGCCCCGACGCAAAAAGAGGGGTTTTATAAGTTTGACGTCGATGTCTGTGTGTGACTATCTGTGACATCGCAGCTCTCAAAGCTGTTTTAAGGTATGATGGTAAATGACTACCGCCGCCCATGGGCACCTGTAACTCACAAAAGTGCGTTGCCACCCTTTAACATGGGATTAGGAGAAGAGGGGGAGAGGGGGAGGGGGGGAGGGTAAGGACGGGAATAAGTAAGCATTGCTTCACTGCTGGTTTTCTGTGAGGCCGTGGTATCGAGCGGAGTCGAACCGGCTCTCCCATGTTAAAACGCATTTTGTAATCGTTGAAGAGATTTTCGAGTCGGGGGTGTTTAAAATTTTAAATTTATAATTTATATTCGTCTAAATGACACAAGAGTGACATTGCAACGTTTAATAAGTCAATGTAGTGATGTTGTACGGACCTACTCAATTATGTTTTGACTTATAATATTATTGTCCCATTCGATGTTATTGCACGCTAATTGTTGTTGAGGCTATGTTGCATTGTTAGTTATGAAACGATACGTAGTGAATATTTTAGAGGAGTGATTGTTCTATTAATGAGGAGAGCGTGTAAAAACAACATTTTAGTTCATTTTAATTAGGTAATTAATTTTGTATTAGGTACTAGCGGACCCGACAGACGTTGTCCTGCCGGAACGTAAAAAAATATTATAAAAATTCAAAATCGGTCCAGCCGTTTAGGAGTAGTTCAGTGACATACACACGCACCGAAGAAATATATATATATAAAGATAGCGGACCCGACAGACGTTGTCCTGCCGTAACGTAAAAAATATTATTCCTGGAACCCTATCGCAGCGCCTTCTACCGGTTCAGCAGAATCTTGCTAAATCATCAGTATTGTGGTGGTTCAGGATCGAATTCAGAAGCCTCTCTTACAAGTCCAACATCTGAAAAGGATCTAGGATTGTAGTTCTACTACAATCCTAGACTAGACAGACTTGCCATTAACAAGACTTAATTGAATATCAATATGACTATAAATATCATCACCGCCCCCTCCTATCATCACGCACAAAGTGATGTAAATCGTACCCCAGATAGGTACGAGTGTTGCATCACTCGCGCCGGCGCATACGTAATGCTCACGTAATATTAACGGCGCAGTGACGCCCTCTTTAGTAAGTTTCCTGTTTTGACTTCGTATGACGAGTTTTGATTAATGAAATCATACTTTTGTGTTGTCTCTATGTCACTACTTCATAATGTCGAAGCTGAACGACAATTTAAGATTGTATACTATTTATTCTGGAATATAGCTACCTGGACCCAAACTCAGCATAGCTTGGGCTCTAGAACACGGATGTCTGACCGGAGTGATACCACGGTCTCACAAAAAACCGGCAGTGAAGCATGGTCGCATTGCTTTTCGCCGAGTGAGTGAGGTTACCAGAGGCCCTAAACCCCCTCCCCCCTCCCCCTCTTCCACCCTTCCCCTACTCCCATCTTAAAGGCTGACAACGCACTTGTGACTCTTGCGTCGCAGGTGTCCATGGGCAGCGGTAGTCATTTACCATCAGGTGACCCGTCTGCTCGTTTACCCCCTATACCATAAAAAAAAAAATACATATACATAGGTTTTTTTTTGTAAATACGTTCATATGATACATAGAAATAGCCAGCCCAATACAAACAGACATATTCATGCATACAAATTTTTGCAATGAGCGGGAATCGAACAGGTGACCTCTGACGTGACAGTCGAATGCCCCCCACCACCGCGCGCTCGCCACACAGGTCGTCAAAGAAGTTAATTTTAACAAAATCGTTTTTCCTCGACTGCTCCTCGCGTGTGTGTAATGGCCGGTCATTATATGTTACGATATGATGTTAGAAGTTATTGCGATTTACTTTGAAATGGAAAAACGATATAACCCATAATTATCGTACTTTTTATGACTTACACACCGCTCGTCCATTATCCTGCGTCAATTAGTTATTATCTTGTTAATTATAAATTTTATATTCTTTACAAAATAACTTAAAAAAAATAATTTCCAAACTCAATCTTTAAACTCTAATGAAGATCGTAATCTCGACAAAAAAAAACTGTGAGTCGTAGAACTGCACATCAGAAGTAAAAAAATGGTATGTAACACACACACATCTGTATATATTATATCTCTGAGCGTGATGGTCACGTAAGTTTAATATCTTTTCCCCATACCAAAAGTGTCCAACGTACCTAAACAAGTTTTCACTTAAAAAAAAAATGTTTAACAGTATTGGAGCTATGACGCAACAGACAAATAAACAAGTTAAACTTATAAAACCCCTCTGTTTGTGCCGGGGTTAAACATATAGGTAATTGCATTGTGGAATACATCTTAACAGACGCGATAGAAGATCGTACATAGTTACCTAGGGTCGGCTGAGTCGATAGAGCGCCATTTACTACGATTCTGGCACACAACTTGAGCTTCTTCCACATTCATTAGACCTTTCATAAGCTTGCCAGTTACGGGCACTTTTTCTTGACCTTTTTTCAGTATACTGCCAATCTGGACAAGATACAAGATAAACACCATACAACTGTCACTATTTACAGGTGGGCATTAATTGGGCCTTCGTGCCAGAAGGACGTTTGGTCCTTCGGAAGGGCCAGGTTCAAAAATTTGAGCTTGAAGTATGATAAAGATTTATTAATTACTTACGGCCTTCAAACGTTGTCTGACAGACGTTAGGGACGGGTTAAAGTGCCTGGTAGTAAGTAATGTTAATTTTGATCATCTTCATCATTATTTCAGCCATATGACGTCCACTGCTGGATATAGGCCTCCCTCAATGACCAAGAAGACCGGTTCTGTTGACCTGCATGCAACTGCATCTTTATAATTTTGATTAATATTCTGTAAAACAAATTGATAAGAAATACATACTTAAGAAATCAGCAATAATATGAGGTTCGTTATTAAGAGTTTATGTAACTTTTGCAAGTGTTCATATTTTGGGTTTGACTTTCACGTTGTTTTGTGAACCGTTACCACGATCGGTGCAATTCTAACTAAACTTCGGGCAAACAGAAAGGTAGCTTATGAATATTAATAATACAACCGAAACATTATTAGCACCAAAAAGTCTAACTAAACGCTGTGACGGCTCCTTTTTAGTTCGAGTCTAAAATCTGGAATAAACTGCCTGCGTCTACTTTGCCGGACAAATTAATCCTGGAACTTAGGAGTAGAGAGAATAGGTTTCTCTTGATTATGCGTGTATTATCTTCGTCTTCATTGTCGCTTTCCATCAGGTGAAATGGAAGAGATAAGACTATTCCAATCCCACAAATATTATAAATGTGAAAGTTTGGTTGGATGAATGTTTGTTACTTTTTCCCGCAAAAACCACTGTACCAATTGCAATGAAACTTGGTATGTAGATAGCTGGAGACCTGGATTAAAACATAGGCTACTTTTTATCTCAATATTCCCACAGGATCGGGACTTACGCGGGTGAAACCGCGGAGCGCTGGTAGTTACGAGTTAGTTAAGAAACAACAATGATATCCTGTAGGCCTGCTTTTACACCAGCAAGTACGTATGGGTTTATTACTTTTTGAAGTGAAAACTTCTTAAGCGGCGTTGTGCACTTTTTGGGATGGGTAAAAAATGTTAAACTCGCGTCAGGACACGTGACCTGATCGAAAATGTGTCCACGTTTCATATATTTAAAAAAAATTTTTACGCATCTGTGGATTCTGCGCGATACTACTGTAGTTTGATATATACTTATGTATTATATGGTATAGATCCACTAGAGGGCGCTAATCTAAGTTTTGGGGTGTAATCTAAGGAAGTTTTGTCAGCTCCTTATTAATTAATCTTTAAAAAATGTGTTTTCACTTCTGTCGGCAGTCCCATGACTGCCCACTTTTTTTTTGTTATTATCCAAATTAAAGTTTACCTCAGAAGGCAGGTTTTGCAGAAAGCCTGTTTTCTTTGATATCTTTTCCATATTTAGATCAATTAACAAATTAATCAAGTCAAGGTCTGTCACCACAAGAATTATAAAGAAAAGCTATACGTTATTGTGGAAATGCCTCGATATTAACGATCCGCTCTGCTTACCCTCATAATTGCTTGGCGTGAACGCACGCACGCTATCTCCTAGCCTAGTGGCTTTGTTGATGGACATTTGTAATGCTACTCATTACTTAAAAGACACGTATTCAAAATCAGGAGCCGCGGTTAAGGCGTCGGACTTGCATTCAAATGGTTTGAACCCCACCTTGTACACTACTGACGTTTAGCTGGACGGGTTAACAAGAATACTAGTAATGTCTGACCCACGTTATTTTATATAAACTAATAGTTATTATTTGTACGCAAGATCGCCTGGTGCTCGAAATTCAATCATGATTTTTTGTTTTGTTTTATTGTATAGACTTGCCGTACCATAACAGATCAACATGTTTACTGGCCCTGCGAAGGACTGCGTAGTTTTTGTAGTCGGTTTGACATATTTTTTTAATTTATAATACGTATAAAAAGTTAAGCTTTTATACATATAAACTTGAAGTATTTTAAATGGTATTCTGTGTGCAAAATTTGCTTAAAAAGGGGAGCAAAGAATTCTCTTTACGTAAATATTTGTTTTGTGAATTGTCCAGGAGTAGGAGTCAATCCAAATGTCGTCATTCAACTTCAACTTTTGGTTTGTGGCTTTGTGGAGTTACCAAAATTTTGCCAATGTCGGGTCAGGTATACGGAGGACAAACTGTCAAAGGATTTTATGTAGAGCTGTGGCAGAGCCAAAAAAAAAAAAATTGTAGAGATGTACAGACTATAAATAATCGTGAATAGCTATCATCAGTCATGACGTTAGTTGACATATCAAATATTTAAGAAATCAGCAATAATATGAGGTTCATTATAAAGAGTTCATGTGACTTTTGCATATGTTAATCCGCACTTTATCGCGGTATATTTTTTAAAGGAAGAAAGCTTTTTGTTTGGACGGTTTCGATGTTTTGTGCACCTCTATTTATATTAACTAGAGATCGCGTAGTGGTCGAATTTCGACCATGTTTATTTCATTGGCCAATATTACTTGACCTGTCATTGTATAGACTTTTGTACCATGATAGGTCAAAATATATACTGGACACTCATAGCTGTATGTACCCGTTTTTGCATTTTTTTTTATCTTTGTAGCAAATATTGTTCAAAAATTTTAGTATTCGTCACTTCTTCTCTGTATAAACTATAAGTGTGCGAAATTTCATACTCCTCCGTCCGCCCAATTTTCGTAAAAAGGGATCCAAAGTTTTCGCTTCACGTATTAATATATAGATAACACACAAATGCGAGTCTGACTCGCGCCTCTAGGGTTTCATAACCAAACAAACTTGTATGTAGATAGAACACCCAAGTCGGGAATAAATTCTCGAAGACTTTTGCCTTGACCACTCGTGACCACGATCGGTGCAATTCGATCGAAACGTCGGGTAACCAAGAGGTATTGTACCTTTTAAATATTATCGCGATTAAGTCCCGAATTACACATCTAATAAATATTTATATGTTTTAAATTTATTTAATTTCTGATTAGTTAATAATAATAACTTAAGATACCTCACACGCGGCCGTCTGATCCCGAACTAGGCAGAGCCTGTACTATGGTAATCAGACTGCTGATAAAATTTTCGTGTCACGTTGTTTGTTCGCGATGAACTCCTAAACTATTGCTAGAACTAGAACTAATGAACCGATTTTAATGAAATTTTGCAACTTGAGGATAGTTATTTTTTTGCAAATTACCTAGTCACAGCAACGCGTGGCCGTGTAGCTAGTATACTTATATACCTATTTCTAAATACATACATATTATAGATGAATTACACCCAGACACAGAACAAATGATCGTGCTCACAACACAATTATTTGTCCTGGGTGGTAATCGAACCCACGATCTCTGCTTCAGCAGTCAGGATCATTAACCAGTAGACCAACAGGCGGTAGTTAAATACACAGACATATAAAATAAGGAAATATTGTGTCTTATGAGGTAAGGTATGACCTTGAAGATCTACGTATTGTGATACCTGGACTCCATGCGTCCTCTTGCAACCTTCGTGGATTGATGATTAAACTTCTTTGACGCATGAAGTCTTGCTGGCAACTTCGTGCTCAAGATTTGAATAATTCTTATTTGAAATAGTTCAGAGAATGGAACGATGAAAAAAACAAGAGGACTCCCATCTGAGAAACCCTGGGAGACGGTTGTCCGTGAGGACACACGAAACCTTAAGATATATTTTTAATGTGATTCGATTATTGAAGTTATTGGTCTTTTTTAAAAGTGAATGTAATGTTTTAAAGGTTTCAGTAGAAACCTAAGTTGCCTCGCATAATCTTTTATTCCTTCTTCTCTAGAAGATTAGATCCTTCTTTTCTGGTGCGGCTCACTCTCCGAGTTGCCGCAGTATGCCCAAGACGTGCAGTGCCAGAAATCGACTGGCGGTAAACTAGGAATCGTTTTAAAAGTATTTTTTGTGCCATGACAGCTCAAAATATATATGCTGGACTCTTAAAGACCTTTATTTCTAGAAAACAATTATTACAGCTGCATGCAATAACTGAGTTGATGTAATACATTATATGAGAAGTGTGCAATAAAAATACAGTTTTATTTTAACAGTAATAATCTGGTTGGCTTGACTAAAAGACTGTTTTACAATTTAACTAATCTCAAGGCTAAAACAATTGTATTAAAATATTATTTACTAGCTGCTCCCCGCGGTTTCACCCTCGTAAGTCCCGATTCTATGGGAATATCAGGATCAAAAGTACACCTATGTGTTAATCCATGTCTCCAGCTATCTACATACTTTTCGTGGGAGAGCCATGCTTCGGCACGTATGGGCGAGCTCGACCGGAGTGATACCCATTGCCTCACAGAAAATCGGTAGTGAAGCTTGCATTGCTTTTCGCCGCCTGAGTGAGGTTACCGGAGGCGCTAACCCTTCCCTCTCCCCCTTTTCCCCCTCTTCCCGCTCTTCCCTCCTCTCACCCCTCTTTCCCCCTTAAAGGCCGGCAACGCACTTGTGACTCTTGAGTTGTCCAGGCCGGCAGTAGTCAAAACCAAGTTTCATCGCAATCGGTTCAGTAGTTTTTGCGTGAAATAGCATTCTTACATCCTCATAAACTTTCAGGTTTATAATATAAGTAGGATTCGATCGCGGTAATGTATGTTGCATGAATTAGACTTTTTTCTAGATGTAAGTTATCTTATTTTATATTCTGTGTGTATGATCGGTTTAGTAGTTTTTTTTTTTTCATGGTATAGGGGGCAAACGAGCAGACGGCTCACCTGATGGTAAATGACTACCGCCGCCCATGGACACCTGTAACTCAAGAGTCACACGTGCGTTGCCGCCCTTAATTTGGGAATAGGGGAAGAGGGGGAAGATGGGAGAAATGGATTAAAGGGGAGGAGAGGGGGAGAGGGGAAGAATGGGAATAGGGGAGAGGGAAGGGTTAGGGCCTTCGGTAACCTCACTCACGCGGCGAAAAGCAATGCAATCATTGTTTCACTGCCGGTTTTCTGTGAGGCCGTGGTATCGAGCTGAGTCGCGCCGGCCCATACGTGCCGAAGCATGTCTCTTCCACGTAGTTAACAAACAAACTCATATTCACATATATAATATTAGTTAGGATTACTACCAGACATTTTTTCTTCTGGTGTGGTGCCTCTCACTGCTTATCTTGGTGCCTTGTTCTTAATAAATATTGCCGCTAACAATGCGTCTCTCAAAACATTTATAATAGGATACCAGGCCATCTTAAACATCTGCCAAACAACAAATTTGTACAATGTCTTAGTTCTTGGCTCATAGAACATTGCTTCTACTCCACAAAAGAATTTCTGTCCTATTGTGAGTAGAGTAATTGCAGGAGTATTGTTATTTAATTATTATTTCCTTTGTTGGCATGATAATCTTTTACTTAGTAATATTATAATTTAGTGAATACATATAATCTTTATTAAATTAATTAGTTAAAAAAAAGAGAAAATTTGCATGCCATCATTTCATGGCTAAATGGGCTTGTGCTCCTATTATTTTTTTCAATAGTTTTTATTTTTCTTTATAATATGCCTCATTTAAAGTAAATAAAGCATTTGTGTTTGTCCAGTCCAGCGTCTTGCACCATGCATCGTCTCAAGAAAAAAAAAATACAATAACCCCTTGCAAATAATGCGAGGGCGAAAGCCTCCTCCAGACTCTTCGAACTGTCATTGTCTTTTTCTTTTAACATCTTGTACTTTCTTGCTAGTTTTTAGGGTTCCGTTCCTCAAAAGGAAAAAAGTAACCCCATAGGATCACTTTGTTGTCCGTCTGTCTGTCTGTTAAGACTTTTTTCTCAGGAGCCCGTGGACGCATCAAGTTGAAATTAATACCATATACATAAGTCTGCAGTCTCTTGAAGCTGTACAAAAATCAAGCTTGTATGTTAACGCAATCATAAGATATGACCAGTTAGGCCTTACATTTCACCAAATTTGAACATTTCGCAGGTAAATCAAAACCTATAGAGTACTTCCCATTGACTTAGAATCATGAAATTTGGTAAGAAGCAAGGTCTCACAGCACAAGTAAAAGACAAAATCCGAAAGTCGTTAATTTGTTAATATAGCACATAAAATAATAGTTTTTATGATTACAAATTTATATTTGCGGTTGTTGCTTACGGAACCCTCGGTGCACGAGTCAGACTCGCACTTGTCCGGTTTTTTAACGTCATCTTCCCATCGATTTTCTGTTCTTAATCTCTTTCTGGTGCCTACAGGGAAAAGCCAAATAACTCGTCCAGCGACCATCACTTATTCAAGCGACGTGGCTTGACCCTTCTCACATAATTTCTAAATTACATTTCACTGTAGAAAAGTATTAAGTCTATTTTCAAATTTAGAATTTAGACTACACTTCGCATTTCGGGCGGATGCAGTCAGTTTGTTGTCAGCCTTGTATACGTAAGGTCGGCCGTAAACATCTCTGACGACCTCATGTACTTCAAATTTAATATTAAATACGGAATAATATTAATATAAATTGTTAAATTTATAAAGAAGTTTATTATGAAGTTTGGGCATATTTTTATATTTACCAAAATAGATATTCTAGCTCCTATGTCTTATGTGTTCGTCGATTGTCCCAATCCGGACAATAGGACGTCTTATTCCATATAGCCTTGTTTGGTATGATATTACAAGAGCAATATCAATACATTTAATGTATCAATTAGGTATTATGTTATTTATTCATATTTTTTCACCTACTTACGGAACACAATTAATTTAATTATAAATTATTTATTGGGATACAATTTTAACCTACTTTTTTTAAAAGAAATATTCATGTTTATTTTCAAAATTTCATTGGTGCGATCTCACGACATACCGTCGAGAATCCATAATTTTTCATTTTCACCATCATGAATTCTAAAGTAATTGGAGGGCTGGACTGTATTTCTTTTAACTAGCAGTTCCTGCGCTGTTACGCTCGTGTGCATATTTATATATTTTGCGCGGAACCCTAGTTATTTTTCCTAAATAAAAGTAGCCTAAGTTACTTTTTATAACATCAGCTATCTGCCAGTGATAGTCCCATGGAAATCGGTCCACCCGTTCCGAAGATTAGCCTGAACAAACGGACAGACATAGGTATCTTGTAAATAACTGTATGAGCTTAAAAAAAAACTATTATTTGACATTAGAAACAAACACTTCAATTTTATTTATTTTGTATTTTTATTTATTTGTATTTTTATTTATTTGTATTGATATTGATTAAACACTAGAGGACCTAGAGTTGAATGTTCACACCTAGCTTCCCTCCGACTTTGGTTTAAGTGGGCAAAAGCTCAAATGAAAGATCTCGTTCAAGCGAGTGTTCTTAGACGAACCACGTAACCCGGATATTAAACCCTGAAATATAGAGAAAGAAAGCTGTGAAAACATAAGAAATGTACAGGAGGAAGTCGCGTTCGAGTATAATTTGAGAAGTGTGAAAGTGAGGTGATTTTTAATGCTCGATGACAAATCTGTGTAGCAATACCTTTAATAAAATAAAATAATTTTATTGTATTTTTGAAGTGAAAACTGCTTTAGCGGCGTTGAGCACTTTTTTGGGATGGGTAAAAAATGTTAAACACGTGACCTGTTCGAAAATTCGTAAGACGGAGCCGAGTTTCTTATATTTAAAAAAATATAACATTCGAAATTCAAACATTTATGAGCGGCCAGGAGCGCAGAACTTCCAGTGTGCCCTATGTATACATTTAGATATGTTATTACCTACTTTTTATTTTTAACTTAATTATATATATACAGATGTGTGTGTATATGCAAATACATTGCGAAGTTATGTTTTCAATTCTGACGTGCAGTCCTACGACTGACTGTTTCTTTTTAAACAAGCTTTTATAGAAACTAAGTTTTATTTTAGAGTAGTGTACAAAGTACTTCTCAAGACAAATCAATCGAGCCCAAACTCGATTGGTTGATCTTATTTAGTTCAGAAGTTCCTGTGGCCACCTTCCGACTCAATCATTATACCCTGGTTATCATAAAACTCCAAAGTACTCACCAAGATAATACAAATGAGCCCAAATTCGATGGGTTTATTTGTTTCGTTAAGAAGTTCCTATGTTCTGGCTCCATCATCAGAACATCTCCATGGTACATATTATTGTATTGTCACCGAAGATACATATGTAAACCTAATTTAAGCCCAATTGGACATCGGGAAGTGGTTCTAATTTAGCTTCCAAGACTCGTGCTGAACACACATACATACAAACATTGCAAGTTAAATAAAAGCTTGTAAAAATAAGCAAACCGGTTGGATAGAACAGCTGGACCGATTCATAATAGATTTCAAACAGTTTTTTAATACAAATTAAAAAAGTGTGGGTGTGTGCAATTCACACACGGCAGAAGTGAAACTTCAGAAAAGTAGCGTACGGGAGAACGAGAAATAAAATATGAAAACAACACAAATAATTTATTAATGTTAATAAATTTAATTTTAGATAATTTATATAAAAGTTATTGGTTAAATTAACAGAGATTTGTTAAACATAAATTAATTAACTAACGAATTTTTAATACGCAAATGCACAAAAATTACACCACGTTAACATTGATATATTTTCTGAAGGCTTGGTAGTACGCAGGCGCAAAGATAAAAATTATAGGAAACACAGATACTTGTAATCTATCTCATTCTCTCGTAGGCTAAATTCTATTTATGAATGTTTGTCTCTTTTCCAAGTTTATAGGAAACATTGTAAACTTGTATTCTATCTCATTCTCTCGCAGGCTAAATCAAATTTATGAAAATGTTTTTTCTTTATAGTGACGGTTTTTCGTTTCATCGAATTTCAAATCACAACGATTCCAAAGAATCCCTTCAAAAATGCCATGTTCATTTTATATGCTCTTGCTCTCCAGCTAAAAAAATATAGATACTCTTAAGTACGATCGGAACCGAGCGTAAGTTTAGTGGTTAAATTCAAGGTCCTTGATTCCCGGATCAAAAAGCGGCCCACACGAATAATTTCGTAAGTTCACGCATACGGCAACCAGAGGTCGCTCTTGCGTTGCTTGACCTCGGAGGACTGGGTACGTGATGAAAATTCTAACTTCAGTGTGTAGGGCAAATAGTTCTATATCAGAGGTTAGAAAACGTGATCGGCTGTGTAATTGGGTTGTTGACTAATCTCCGTTTATGATCTCGTAAACTTAAATATATTATACCTAATTTTAGACAAACGGACGGACAGACAAACAGACCGTTGTTGCCATATAAAATAAAACGGTAGAAAATCAAATAAAATTGCTAAAAAGCATTTAAGTATTTGATTTTACACACGTATTGTAAGTACATTCTTCAGAATTGACTTTTCAAAAAATTTCACGCAATCAGACATTTTTAATATTGTTTTTTTTTTCCAACTTTTAAACTTTCGCTTTATGATATACTTAATTATATATTTATATGGAAATTAATGTGATTACGAAATAGGTACATACCTCTGAATTGCCTGACGTTTCGACCAGGTTGCACTGGCCGTGGTCACAGGCTGACTGGCTCAGTGGTTCACGCCCTCTGTCGTCGACACCGTGAAGTAGAAGGTTTATCATCTACCCGTACATTGTAGATATTTTTAAAATGGCGAAACAAAAATATTGAAAATATCGACAATGTGCGGATAGATGAAGAACCTTCTACCTCATGGTATTTTTTAAATCTTAAAATCAATTAAACAGTAAAATTAGTGTGATGTAGCAGTGTTAAATAAAGAATTTAAGATTGAAAATAATCGTGCATTCCACAATAGTCATTTGCAGAGCAAGCTGTTCGGTTGTAGAATACATTACTGGCCAATATGTAGGACGCTTTAAAGAGAGATCCGTATCAATGACTCGCTTCTTCGTTTCAATTGTTTTACAGTAAAATACTATCTAATATAAAAATGCGAATGTTACTTTGTTTGTTACGCTTTCACGTTCGTTTTACGATACATGAAAGAACAAAAAGTACCTTTTATCCGAAAAAAGTGCTGTTTCCGAGGAATAATATATTGATTGACAAAATCTGTAATAACACGAGCGAAGCCACGGGCAAAAAACTAGTAGAAAATAATATTTTTATTTTAAAGGGGGCATACGAGCAGACTGGTCACCTGATGGTAAATTACTACCGCCGCCCAAGGACACGTGCAACTCAAGAGTCACAAGTGCGTTGCCAGCCTTTAAGGTGGGAGTAGGGGAAGGGGAGAAGCGAAGTAGAGGAGGGTAGAGGGGGAGAGGGAAGGGTTAGGGCCTCCGGTAACCTCACTCACTCGTTGAAAAGCAATGCAAACATTGCTACACTGACGGTTTTCTGTGAGGCCGTGATATCGCTCCGGTCGAGCTGGCCCATACGTACCGAAGCATGGCTCTGCCACTGTTGTGTTGTATATTTTTATGAAATACATAATTATAAACCTCTTTCATTTCAATCAGCCTATCGCAGTCCATGCTGGACATAGGACTCTCCCAATGTGCGCTATAGCACCGGGTCCTCCCTTCCGCATCCAATCCATCCCAGCTACCTTCTTCGGGTCGTCATTCGATTTGGCTGGGGAGGGCGTCCTACCTTTCGTTTACCGATTCGCGGTTTCCAGTCTAGAACTTGTTTGCTCTAACGACCTTCGTTCGTTCGGCAGACGTGACGTTCGTGTTCGGCGATACGTGCGGCCCCTGGTACGTAACACCGAACACGAACGTTTGGTCTACTGAGTGAGCCATCATTTGGCAGTCGTTCAGCGTATAATTTGTTCTTTAAATTTGTATTTACAATTTGTGTGTACATGTATACCGTTTAGTTAACCAGACACGGTAACATTTTAATTTTTTCAACGATGTGTCATTCATTATTAATGCTGAATTTTTAATCAGCAGTCATTACTCACAATAAAATGACCGTTATTAAATAAAACGTTCTTTGTCAAAACACTGTAGTAAACTCAAAGTGTAGTGCAAGCTTCGGATGAGCGCTGAACTTCATACTACACTCATGAATTCACCCATAACATTAATATCTAACTCTGCGTCTGCGTAGAGACGTATTGAACACCCACATTTTAATAATAATAATAACTTCACACATCTCACACACGGCCGTCTAATCCCAAACTATGCAGAGCCTGTACTATGCTAACCAGACTGCTGATAAACATACTTATATACGGACGGTACGGACGCCAAAAAAAAAGGGATTTTTTTGACTAAAGGTTCAAATAAAACACATATTATAAGAAAGTTTTAATCGGTATTATCATTTTCATATTTTTCTTTGGTAGAAACCTGCTTTAAAAGCTCAACCTCCTTAATAATTAAGCGAACCTGGGTAAAGTGAGGTGTGTGTGCGGCTTGCGTCAAAAGAAAGAACGATTGAAGTAAGAAAATAAAAAGCCGGACGGGCCGGACGCAGTCAAATTGGCCCGGACAAGAGGTCAAAAAGCCTAACACTGTCCGGCTTTATCCGGACGTATGGCAACGCTAAGTGCGCCTCATGATGAGCGGTTACAAAGCTTATATACACTTGTTGGGATAGATATCCTCCCAAGAAGCTTACTCGCTTCTATTCATCATCACATTGCTATTTGTGCTGTCTAATCACGGTCGCCTCTAGGATGGAAATGATCTCATGTTTTTTAAGAGATCCCCATGTCTGATACCACACCAGGGCTATCGGTGAGACCATATGTCGGAATCGAACCAAATTAAACCACACGGTCCCGAACTGTGCAGGTGGGTGGAACGTCGGAACCGACTAGAAAATCCTCAACGGATCACCCAGTGCTAACCCGTAATGTGGCATGCAGGCTCCATGCAACTTGGCGTTCGTGTAATGACAGCTTGTCCTCCCGAATCCGTTCCTCCTTCCGCGATATGACATCCTCACAGTCGTGACCACTACTAGCCATGAAGCGTAGTATGGCCGGTAGCAAGAGATCGACTCTGTCTGCAGAAACTTTCTGCGATCATCCCAGAAATTTAAATTCTACCTGACCTTCACGAATAATTAAATACAGCACTCATTACATCTTCACATTACTATGTAAATCTCTTTGACAAATCAATTGTCTTGTATAATCCTTTTAAATATTTATGTACATTAATATGCAGAGTCTTCAATCTGTTAATGACATTAATTATAACTGTTGATTAGCAATATCCTTATATTTACCAACGCATATTAAACTAATCACTTAAGGAACCTATAGGTAGGGATACTCAAAAAGTTACTCCAGATAACAAAAAACTGCCAATTAAAACTTTAATTACACCATTAAGTTGGAAAGGTTACCGTGATTGTTAGCGGACGCTGTACCCTCTAGACGCTTGCAATGTTAGGGTCCTGCCTAATAGTCATTGGTTATCTGTGCCTGTAAAAATTACCAGAAGCACAGATTACTAAGTAGTTACTGCCAGAAGTATCTCTTTTACGTTGCGAAATTTGACCTAGCTTTGGCAACGTCTGATCGTTTGCCATGCCATTTTTTTTTTATTTTAACCTACACCAACATCAACACCATTTCCGTTACATAATGTTGTCAGTATAATTTATCCTTATTAATTGCTATTCTGCAAGTAAAAACAAGCTAGGTGCGTAGTACAATGATTCACTCAAATAATATCTGTTTGCGTATTATTTCATTGTTTCATTCACTTGCTCGGAAACTGGTTAATGTACTCATCCCGCATTGTAAACAGCTTTGAGTCATATTATTTTTATACATTAGTAACACTTGGGCTTTCTGACCTTTGACTTTTACCTTAGATAATGTACTTGTAGATGTACCCACAATGTGGTAATAAAACAGAACAAATTTGTCTCTATCTCTAATGAATTGTTTTTAAGCTTTCTTCTCTTTTATGCGTATGAGATATACCTGTAAATCGGGACCTAATCACAGTTGTATTCGTAATTTATTATCGTGAACATGGATTGTGCAACCGATGGATTGTGGCCACGCTCGATGCAATTCGATTGTATTGTAACGTCATATAAACAGAAAGAAATATACCCTATTGCCGCAAGTAAGTCCCGCTTTACAATAAGAATTTTTGAAAAATTGATGGTTATGACCATTTGAATTTCCAGGTATTTTTGCCTCCGTTTCTTCATAAAAGTTGTGTAAAGTTAAAGATTTTAAATGGTACATATTTTTTTTATTTTGGAATTTTTCATTCCGTTACTAAGAAAATCCATAAAAACTAACAAATTTTTAAGTTAGTTTTTATGGATTTTCTCAATAACTAAGTGAATAGTTCGTAAATAAAACATACGTATCTTTAACTTTACACTTTCCCTGCTTTTATGGGAAACGGAGGTAAAAATACCTGGAAATTTAAACTGTCAACATGTAAACGGATAGTTTTTTTCAAAAATTCTTGTTGATGAGTTGTTCTGTGCCTGAGTGTAATTTATTTATCTATGATTTGCTTGTATTTAGAAACGTTTTAACGGGATCAGACAGCCGTGTGTGAGATGTGTCAAGTTATCATTATTATTACTGTTGTGGTGACATTGTGTGTGTTGATCCAAATGAAATAAAACTGATCTTATTTGAATTAACTTACCTACATTCTGCAGGAACTCAAACAGCCCACCGATGACATGGTCTTGTTGCTTTACTTGTATGTGCGATTGTGGGGCAAGGAGTACATTTCGGTTCATCACCAGAATAATAAAATGACCATTGTGGTAGAATGCAATGTTGTATGGTCTAAGTTATAAGTGGCGGTTTGCGGCTCGAGATATGTATGAGATATGTGTTGTCGCTGCATCAAAAACAGTTCATAATAAAAATGAGTTGATAGACATTATTATGACTAGGTATTCCAATCTTAGGCAAGCTTTTTTTAATAACAATAATAATAATGTTTATTTCAATCTGGCCTGTTTTGACGGGCCTGTTGGTCTAGTGGTTAGTGATCCTGATTGCTGAGCCAGAGGTCGTGGGCTCGAGTTCCACCCTGAACTAATAATTGTGTAATGAGCATGATCATTTGTTCTGTGTCCGGGTGGAATTTTTCTATAATATGTATGTATTTAGAAATATATAAGTACTTATGTTTATCAGCAGTCTGGTTACCATAGTACAGGCTCAGCCTAGTTTGGTATCAGATGGCCGTGTGTGAGATGTGTGAAGTTATTAACTTATTATTATATTCCCACAAAAAAAAAAAGTTTTACACGTACAAAAATGATATTGTCGAAAGTTTACGCGAATGTTACACATTGAAATAAAACTATTTTTAACGGATACTATCGCGATTTATTTGGTGTTATTTTACTATTTACACTTATCCCGACGTTTCAGTTGCTTTTCAGCAGCCATGGTCACGGGTAGACTAAGATGGTGGTCGTCTCATGTATCGAAGTGCAAAGTTATCTCAAAGTATCCGAAGTTTGTTGATTGTTGGTGTTACTATTTACGCAGAATGAGCTCAAAGTGTCTTGAAGCCTTGCTGTGTTTTGTATTTTCTTGGGTTTGAGTAAGTGAATAACCGGATCCCAAGCTGGTGGTACGTTCCAACCATCTTCTCTATTAAAATTAGGGTGTTTTTTAATTTCAATAGCCTCACGGAGCATCCTTGGTAGGAATCGGTGTTCTGCTGCTGAAAAGCAACTGAAACGTCGGGATCAGTGTAAATAGTAAAATAACACCAAATAAATCGCGATAGAGTATCCGTTAAAAATAGTTTTATTTCAATGTGTACATAAATGTTTCCATGGTTATGTTTTAAGATCCAACATTTGTGGGAGTCAGGAGTCCAAACTAGGATACATGCCAAAGTGTTATTGATATCCTTGATGGGTAAATATGTAATATTAAGACTTTAAAATGATGAGACATGGTTACAGTCATAAATAGTTTACAGGTTAACTTTACATAAAACAATTACAAAAAAAATATAGCGTTTTAATAAATGTCTATGGTTTAAACGATGAATGAGGATGCTTACCTCTTTTTCCTTGTACCATACGCCAAAGCTTTCACCGGTATACGTTGTACAAGACTTACCAACATTTAGTTACCTACTCGTGTGCCAGCGGTAGGTCAACGGCGCCTTATATCCTACTAGCAGCGCCCCGAGGTTTCACCCACGTAAGTCCCGATCCTGTGGGAATATCGGGATAAAAAGTAGCCTATGTCCCCACGTTAATCCAGGTCCCCAGCTATCCACATACCAAGTTTCATAGCATTCGGTTCAGTAGTTTTTGCGTGAAAGAGTAACAAACATCCATACATACATACATTCATACGTCCTCACAAACTTTCACGTTTATAATATTAGTAGGATTAATTATTGGTTAACATCCATCCATGACATCCATCCATCTATAGACTGAAAAGTTTCGCAGATATAAAGAAATATAAATAATATATAAGATGCTATAAAAACCATACATTTGGTTTTCTTAGCAAAGAATTAGGTATCTTAAAAAAAAAGCAAAATTTAAAATCCCCAGACTCAAAAATCCCTTCAACGATTAGAAAATCGAAAGAACACTCTCGATCAAGTCACCTTTCAATAAAAAAAAACTAATTCAAAATCTGTCTATACATATAGGAGCAATGATGCCACAGACATAAACAAATCTATGTATGTTGATAACTAGCAACCCGCCCCGGCTTCGCACAGGTAGGAGAGACATCTTCAACAATCATCAACATATTTCAACCAATGTACACACAATCTTAACAAATTATATACCTCTAAACCCTCCTCATGAATCGCTCTATCTGTTGGTGAAAACCGCATGAAAATCCATTAAGTAGTATTTGAGATTATCGCGAACAGATAGACGCGGCGGGGGACTTTGTTTTAAAATATACTAGCAACCCGCCCCGGCTTCGCACGGGTACAAATTATACACCTAAACCTTCCTCATGAATCGCTCTATCTGTTGGTGAAAACCGCATGAAAATCCGTTCAGTAGTATTTGAGTTTATTGACGCGGCGGGGGACTTTGTTTTGAAATATATAGTGATAATAAAGTTAAAGACGCACTAATCTCTGGCATGATTATTCAGATTTGAATTATTCTTTTTGTGTTGGACAGAGTAGTAGAGAGTCATTGAGGAAGGTTATAGACTTCATAACATCACGCTATGACTGCTAGCAGCGGAGCAGTGAACTTAAACGCAGGTGAAACTATGGGGTACGTCTAGTACACAGATACACACGTTAAACTCTAACAAGGAGGGGTCTTTTTACGTCTGGGGTTAAGATTAAACAATGACGTTACAAAATAAAGTAATAATTGAAATAATTTATTTGTTAATTGTTAATTTGTGGAGTGATGACCCCGTTGGGTGTTAGGTTACGGTCTGGCAGTTGCAACACATTATACTTTTATTGTACCAGTGGTCGCTAAAAGTAATAAGTTAAACTTTAGATAACGAATTAGAACAAATTGTCGCGTTCAAACCTTTAAGAAAAGAGCGTACTCCCTCCTTAAAGGCCGGCAACGCACTTGTGAACCTTGAGTTGCAGGTATCCATGGTCCGACTGTTCGTTTGCCCCCTGTCCCATTACCAAAATACGATAAGGATCCGTCGTTGTTAGAGGGCTCGGAGTGCTCGGACGGACCGGCTGTTGCCAGTTTGAGTGACAGGTATGCGACCGACCTGAAAGAAAGACAATGAATTTATTTAGTAAAACAAAGTATACAATTTATTTTAATAAAATATCATGTCTAAAAGACTCAAAATCAAAATCAAAATAAAAAAAAAGACAATTCAAAAATACCTAAAACGCATTTTAGGTATTTTTGAATTGTCAGGAGGAGTCAGTCAGTATAAGTCGGTCGTGAAGCTAGTTGCCTGTTCCAAAACGTAGATCCTATGGAGAAGAACAGGCAAGAAACTCCAAGGACACTCTTTTCCAACATGTTTTTTTTACAAAGTTATTTGTTACATTGCTAGTAATTACTAGTTCTCGAAGGTCAAGTGATATAAACAATCTGTGGTATGTTGAGTGAGTTGTTGACGTGGCGTGTACCTGCACAAGCTATTGTTTACACTTCCCGATCCGTCTGTATAAGCAAAATACCTTTTCTTCCATTGCTGTCCCTTCTGACCTATCTTTCCTTTTCAATATACTCTCAATCTTCACGTCTTTAATCCGTAATGACCTCTGTGGCTGTCTTCAATCCTCTAATAGTGTACAAGTGCCGTACGTTACATCTAGCGTGGGAATGTCAACATACCGAGTCTACAGGCGTTTAGCTTTCATATTTTTTGTACTACACTACAAAGCCTGTGTTTAGTAAACATATATCTTTCATTGCGATGTATTCATATTAGTTCTTCATAAATCCTACTAATATTATAAACGTGAAGGTTTGTGAGGATGTATGGATGTTTGTTACTCTTTCGCGCAAAAACTACGGAACTGATTGCAATGAAACTTGGTATGTAGATAGCTGGAGATCTGGATTAACATATAGGCTACTTTTTATCCCGATATTCCCACGGGATCGGCACTTACGCGGGTGAAACCGCGGGACGCAACTAGTAATATCATAAATGCGAATGAGTTTGTTGGTTACGCTTTAACGTCTTTTTTTAAAATCTTTATTTACGGAGCTTAGCCACAATTATGACTATGTCGCTTTAACGTCTTAACACTCTTAACTACTCAACCGGTCATTATAAAATTTGACAGAAAATGACATAGGCTACCTTCAGGAAATAATTTTTAAGCGAGCGAAGCGTGCACACGCTAGTAGAATTTAAAGTAAATTTCTAGATAAATGATAAATAAATTTATTTTGCGGTTTTCAGTCTGACTACGATACGGCCGAACTTTGATATTTTACATGGAGCGACTGCCATCATACCTCCACAAGCCAAGTACTAGGCGATATCGAAGTTCTGCAATTAGACCAAGTTGTCGGACTTTTTAGGGCTCGAACTACCGGTTGCAAATACCATAGATGTTTGTGTGGCACCCGGGACCGACGGTTTAACGTTCTCTTTGAGTCGCGGAGGGGTCTCAATGTGTTAAGAATGGTCACATATTCTAGACTGACCTGAATAGTATTACTTAACCTTGTAATGTGCTAGCCTACTCGGTTACCACTTAGCCACGAGCCCTTCTTTTAAGCTAGATGGTGCATTTCCTATGACTGGCCTTGAGAAGATACGCCGAAACAAACTCAAGGATCTAAATCTACATAACTCAAACTGTGCAAGTGCCATGTAGGCGTCCAGGGTTGTCTTTATACGAAAGAAGTGCCAGTTTTGAGCTGACCAGGCACTACATCCAGTAGACTAGATAAGTCGGTAATCGCGGAACTCAACCATATCTTAGAGAGCTCCACGACTCTAACCAGTCAGCACCGCAGTTAGACATTTGGAATCCCACTAATATTATAAATGTGAAAGTTTGGATGGATGGATGGATCTTTGTTACTCTTTCACGCAAAAACCACTGAATCGATTGCGATGAAACTTAATATGTAGATAGCTGAAGACCTGGATTAACGCATAGGCTACTTTTTATCCCGATATTCCCACGGGATCGGGACTTATGGGTGAAACCGCGGGGCGCTGCTAGTGGTCAATAAATTTGGGATGGTTGAAAACAAGCGAAGAAGCGCAATTCAGTGAGCAGAAGTTTTTACTTCCTTACTTTACAGTTGAAAGTGTGGATTTTTGAGATGCGGAACAACATTGCTCCTTGTATGACTGATTCATCTATGGGTAGGTAATTCGTCTGTAGATATTCGAGCACCGTTGTGAGGAATATTCCGTTATTTACATTTAGCATTCATCTACGCTTGTTTAAGTGGCTGATGTCGTCTAATTTAGTAGTTCGACATGAAGTAAACTGGTATCTATATATTAATACGTGAAGCGAAAACTTTGGATCCCTTTTTACGAAAATTGGGCGGACGGAGGAGTATGAAATTTCGCACACTTATAGTTTATACAGAGAAGAAGTGACGGATGCTAAAATTTTTGAACAATATTTGCCATACAGTTACAAAAAAAAAATGCAAAAACGGGTACATACAGCTATGAGTGTCCAGTATATATTTTGACCTGTCATGGTACAAAGGTCTATACAATAACAGGTCAAGTAATATTGGCCAATGAAATAAACCATCTAGTTTAATTAAAAACGTTAGCATTTAAAGGGATTTATAATATTAATATGCTGTTATCTAGACCCGAACACGAATATACATACTTTAGAAACATTTTTGAAGTGATAACTTCTTTAAGCACTTTTGCTATGGGGAAAAAGCACTAAACTCGCACCGTTACGATAATAGCACATATATAGATCCACTAGAGGGCGCTAATCTAAACATTGAGTTCTGTCAGCTCCTTATTAATTAATCTTTAAAAATATAATTAGTTCAATAAAGTACTTATTGTGTGCGCAATTCACATGGTAAAATAAACAAAGACATCATTGTAATTAAGGTGAAAATTTATAACGCCTATAGTGCTCAATACCGAAAACGCTAGCATTCGCTTGTAATGTAACGTCAGAGATTCGAGCATTACATCAGTGAGGGACGATACAATCTGTAATATTTTGATAAAACTTGTTAAACCGCCTGTGTTTCATTAGTTTTAAAATAGTTTTTGACACCACCTATTTAATAGTGTAATGAACAGTTTCTTCTGTTTTTCACGCAAATAACAATGTAATGCTAGAAATAGAATCATAAATCTGTACATTACACACGAATGCTCGTTATTCAGGGAAGCAGAGTCGCAACGTAATGCTCAAAATTTAATCATAAATGTTACATTACAGGCGAATGCTCCCGGTGAGGGAGGGAGCACCTTTACAAATATAGAAATTACGTCAAAATGGCTAAATCATATCACACACGTCCAGTATATGTCTTGACCTGTCATAGTACTTGAGCCTCTACAATGACAGTTCAAATTTATACTGGCCAAGAAATAAACCATGGTCGAAATTTGACCACCGGGCCATCTTTTTTTTATGGTATAGGGGGCAAACGAGCAGACGGATCACCTAATGGTAAATGACTACCGCCGCCCATGGGCACCTGCAACTCAAGAGTCACAAGTGCGTTACCGGCCTTTAAGGTGGGAATAGGGGAAGGGTGGAAGAGAGAGAGGGGGGAGGGAAGGGTTAAGGCCTCCGGTAACCTCACTCACTCGGCGGAAAGCAATGCAAGCATTGCTTCACTGCCGTTTTTCTGGGAGGCCGTGGTATCACTCCGATCGCCCATACGTGCCGAAGCATGGCTTTCCCATCATAAAATCATGTGTAGTTATTATTAATATTCTATTATAGAAGGCAGTCACCGCCTTAAATATCTCTCACAAGTCATTGTGTTATACTGAGTCACGCAATTGCATGTAGTCAAACCGTCCATTGTACATAATATTGCCAATTATGTTCCATGTTTACATTTCATATTATTATAATACATGTCTTTATATTTTGGCGTGCTCAATAATGGTTTTGGTCATGTTAATATGAGAAATAGTATTATTTGGTTTATTGTAATCATTTACAATGAACAATTGGACTCAACAAGAACTTATTTTACAGCATAATACTTGGTTATATTGGCAGACAATTAGCAATTAGCTGTCAGAACCGTCAGAACATATAGCAACAAAGGCATTGGCAGAATGTAATGACTCGACTGTCGAATCGGTCGTTCGTAAAGTAAAACTTCTTAAAACTAATTCGAACTGAGGTGACGTTAAAAAAAATGTAAAAAATCTATACTTATCTCTATTTTTTTTAAAGTGCAAATCTTCTTTAGCGGCGTTGTGCAATTTTTGTTGGGATGGGTAAAAAATGTTAAACTCACGTCAGGACACGTGACCCTGATCGAAAATTCGTAAGACGGAGCCGAGTTTCTTATCTATTTAAAAGTATATTTTTACGCCATCTGTGGATTCTGCGCAATATTACTGTAGTTTGATATATACTAATTATCTAAATATTAGTTAAGGCTTACTATAAGTGTTTATTTTGGTACAATTTATTTAATCCATTAAATGTATGTATATGAACTTCGTTCCAACCGGGCGTCCGAAGAATACCTCACGCTTTTCAAGTGAAAACCTCTTTAGGCACGTTTGTGCACTTTTGCTATGTGGAAAAAGCATTGAACTCGTTACCGTCACGCTAATAATACATATATATGTATTATATGGTATAGATCCACTAGAGGGCGCTAATCTAAACATTTAGTTTTGTCAGCTCCTTATTAAATAATTTAAAAAAATGTGTTTTCACTTCTGACGTGCAGTCCTATGACTGACAGTTTTTTTATTGCTGTAGTAGGTAATATGAAGGTAGTTTGTAATAGAGATAAGAGGAAGAAAACTTCCGGATGACAGTTTCTGTACCAACTCTGAAAAATAAGATTTAAAATTCATGTTTACTTATTTCAGAAAACTAAATAATTGTGGTTATATGCGTATTAAATTAACTTAACAGAACTAATTATGAAATTAAAAAAATCATACTTTTGGACTACATAATTGACATATCGACTGCCGCTACGAACAGTATCGAAACTACATATGGCTTATTTTACAGGGGAGCAATTTAAAGTTTAATTTTGACGTGAATTAATCAGTCTTAGAAATACTATAAAAGTAAGGCCTGTTATTAACATATATATTTTTACATACTTTTCTTTGAATTAAGTCAGATTATTTTAATTAAGGTATTTTCTTTAGATATTTCACATTCAATGATTTACCTTGTTATAAGAATCATGATTTTTATCGAAAGTGGTAGATTCGATAGTATTCAAGGTCCAAAATATGTTGACAATCATCGAAATTGGTAGTTTCAATAGTATTTGTAGTTCACAAAATTAAAACTAATATCGAAACTACTTGTTTTGACCAATCTTTTATCAAATTTTATAGAAATATAATGAAATTTGCACTTACGGGTCTCGTGGCTAAGTGGTAACCGAGTAGGTTAGCACATTAAAAAGTTAAGTAACACTAGCCTGGCTAGTCAGTCTTAAGATGGGTGACCATTCCTAACACATTGAAACTCCTCCGTGCCTCGGAGAGCACGTTAAGTCATCGGTCCCAGTTGCCATACGAACATCTGTGGTACTTACGGGTAGTTGGAGCTCTAAAAGTTCGAGAGCTTGGTCTAACTACAGAACTTTGATATCCCCTAGCACTTGGGTTGTGGAGGTCTGATGGCAGTCGTAAAATATCGAAGTTCGGCCGTATTGCAGTTACACTGAAAGCCAACACCAACTTAGGTGGGAAAAGGCGCGGAGGATGATGATACGTTTTAGTTAGGTAGTTAATTTTAAACTTAATATATTTGCATTTTTCTGTGACTAAAAATATACCTACTTCTTATCAAAATATTACCACATTAATTCTATTTACACATTTAATTATTAAGTTACAAAAAAAATACATGTTAGATATGTTGTTAACAATAACAGGTACTTTAAAACTAAGTAAATAAATTTTTTTTTTACTAAAATTAAAATAGTTGTTTGATTTTATAAATATTTTTTTGGTATTTAGTGTTTTCCGTTATGGTCACTGGCAGTGATACCACATTATTATCTAACCGGTTGTTTGCTGTACAAACAGGGCTACCAGTAAGGACAACTTATTTTATACCGCTGAGTCTTAGAACTTATACAAAATCAGGGTTGTACAATTATAATAGGTCACTATTTGGGGATTTCAATAAAAGGTTTTTTAACTTTAACTTAAAAGGATTTAATAGTGTACCACAGACATGACTTGTTTTAAGTATCTCTATGTGTATGTACGTACTTATTACGCTATAACATCAGTAATGACATTGTTTCCAATTATATAATGTAATCTAACTATACAAACAGGATACATAAAATAACCGAATTATTCAAATTTTGTATCCAATTATACAATCTGGCAGCCCTGTGTACAAATTGTTTGGTCCGATATAGATAGAGTACCATAAATCATCTTTAAACAAACTTGACTTTTGTAGGTAAGGGTAAGTAATATTTGAGGGAAAATTTCGTCTAGATGGATATTCGGTAATCATTCTTTTTTTTTCAGACCTTTTAGTGAATCTATTTTTGTACTCTTATTAGTTAATAATGATCGGATAATGACCAGAACTCATTAAATATCTTCTTTCGGAGGTTGTCTGGAAATCTTTCTGCGCACTGACTGGACATGGAGGTTTTATAGATTTTGCTGGGATAGTTTTACCTCTTTTGGAAAGGTATTGTTTCCCGGAATTTGTCATTAATTTTCATTCGTTGACCTGGATCAGTTTTATATATTGCTTTGCGTTTACGTATGGATGAAATGAGGGTAGTTACATTTTCGTTGTTAGTTTGTCGGATGTCGAAATATACTTAGAATGTTTATTAAAGATATTCAGTAACAGTAGGTGCGTTTTGAAAATCAATATTTTCCACGCAGGAGAAAGGTGATAGAATCGAGTATTGTCTTTGCTTCGGTCTTACTAAGGAAGGTGTAGTGGGAAATACATCTTTGAAAACTTTATTCAGAAACTTAAATTCTTTATCTGAATACTCTTTATATGGCACAGGGTAATCTATAAAAATAGAAAAAAAATTATAATGTTTGTCATAGGTACCAAGTAGTAAATTGAAGTAAGAATACTAAAACAAGTCTAATTTTACGTTTTGAATGGGGCTATTCAAATGGCACTCAGAAATCATAGAAAAACATGGTGACTATTAATTACTATTAAATACGAAAAACTCAAAAGTTGTTTTTAATTGAAAGTATCACATTTCAAAGTCTAAAAAATCGGAACTGCCACTTTCAATATCTTGTAAATGTTTATTAACCCAGTATACTATCGAAACCAGCACTTTCGATATTTGTTAAAAGTTTGTTAACCCAGTAAACTATCGAAACTAGCACTTTCGATATTTGTTAAAAGTTTGTTAACCCAGTATACTATCGAAACTAGCACTTTCGATATTTGTTAAAAGTTTGTTAACCCAGTATACTATTGAAACTACCCCTTTCCATAGTATTACCTGCTAGTCATCAATAAAGACTGGTTAGCAAGAAAAACTACATAATTATGCTGTGTTTCAAAATTATCTTAATCACTTAGTTCAATTACCTTTAATATAGGACATAAATTTACGGTGTAATGTACATTATTGAAATAATTACTTACCGAGACGATTGTCATGTTTTTCGTTTGGTACAGTTTCAGTTAGCTGTTAATTTTTTTTTCACTACATTATTTATATATCTACCTTAGCTTGCGATTCTTATACGAAATTTAAAAACAAACAAATAAAAACAAAAAATAATCTAATCAAGACGACACACTCGCGCGCTCTCAAATAGCGGCAAACACTATCGATTCGGGTAGTTTCGAAGTTCGTGTAGGTATCGTTGATTCAGAGTACTATCGAATGTGACACCTTCGATCATGTTCGTCCCTCAAGGTGTGTAGAATCGATTTTGTTCAATTCAAAACTAACTTTAAAAAAAAAAAAAATTTACCCAATTGTATATAATATATCCTAACGTTTAGTGCAATAAAAAAAATCGAGATTTTGCAGATTCGATACTGTTCGTAGCGGCAATCGATATTATAATTTATTTATGTTAACAATTTTTACATCATTCTATTTCAATGTTTTTGATTTACTTTTTTATGCTTGTAAACACCGGATAGTTGAGTCTGATTATGGTATTCAATACCTATCTATTAATACTTTAATCTATCACCAAAGTGCAGACTGCAAGGACGCGACGCAATGGGTAATAGTGGTCGCTTTAAATAAATAAATATATAAGTATGTTTATCAGCAGTCGGGTTACCATAGTACAGGCTCTGCCTAGTTTGGGATCAGACATTACTAGTAATCTCGTTAACCCCTCCAGCTAAGCTTAATGCTCGTGATAGGAGTGGGTTCACGTCGGTAGTGCACTGGGTGGGTTTCGAACCCGCAACCACTAACCACTACATATTATAAAACAAAGGCACCCACCAAGGTTTAGGTGTATAATTTGTTAAGATTTTGTGTAAATTGATTGAAGTATGTCGATGATTGTTGAAGATATCTTTGTTACCCTTGCGAAGCCGGGGCGGGTTCCTAGTTATAGATAAATTACAGCCAGACGCAGAACTATTTGTTCTGTGTCTGGGTCATGCTCACACAATTATATGTCCTGGATGGGAATCGAACCAACGCCTTTGGCTCGGCAGTTAGCATCACTAACCACTAGACCAACAGGCCAGTCAATTTACATGAGCGAAGCCGCGTTCAATAGCTAGTTTTGTATAATAAAAGTATTAAAAATAACACAATGCTCGGAATGGATAGAGCATATTATCTTGGCTCCTAACATCCCATTGTCTCTTCGCTCAAGGCTGATCACTGGTTATACAAATTTGAATGCCTATTACATTGTTATATTACATTTTCTTGATACTTTGTCTAATATAAAATTATAGTTATTTTACCGTTCAAATTTGACACTTTATCATCTGCCTGCTCTTTTCTTAATCATCGTTGGGGTCGGCGCAATGTCTAACGTTGCAAAGGATGACTGGCCTGTTGGTCTAGTGGTTAGTGACCGTGACTGCTATGCCATAGGTCGTGGGTTCGATTCCCGCCTGAGTCTGGGTGTTCTTTGTGTCTGTTGTTTGTATGTTTGTAAAGTCCCACGCGACACAGGAGTAATTCCTAATGCGAGAAAGGATTTTTGGCTGGTTTCTTCTATGGCCGGTCACATGCGTGACCCCAACCATCCTAGGGAATGTACTCGTTTCAAGACGGGAAAGAAGGCAGATTAAATTTGTATAAGGAAAAATGCGTAGGGAGAGAAACCTAGGATAAGGGACACCGCAAGTCTCGGATGCTGCAGTAGCTCGCAGAGCCGGGGTCGCGGACCCGAATGTCCTGTATTTCCTGTGGCTGGAGAGGCCATTAGGACAGGAACATCAGCTGGCATTGTTAAAATTTGACACTTAAACACAAAAATAACGTACATAAACTCACGCCTTTTTCCCTGCGGGGTAGACAGAGACACCAGCCCGCCCGTTATCTTATTTCCTGACACATCTCACGAGCGTCTTCTACTATTAAACCTTGCATACAAAATTAAAAAAAATACAAAGCCCTCCGAAGCCAAGTCATAAAAAAAGTGTGTATGTCAGCTCCAACGCACGTCTAGAGTTTACGATCTTGCGCCTCTCTCGTCTCCCTCTTTTCCCCAACTCTCGCCCTCCCTTTTTATATCTCCTACCCCTTCCCTCTCTCTAACTTTTATTCTACGCATGACTGAAGTTTACAATAAAATATAATTAAATTTACACACGCACTCTTATACACACACCTATATAATTTCAAAGTAACAGAAAGTGACTCCTCATAAAATTTTAATACCTGGGGACTTATATCAAAATCGTACTTAGTAAGTAAGTACTTAAACTCCAAAAAACGACGCTCTGTCAACGGCTACGGACATTCGAAGCTTTTCAAATACTTAGAGTATCTATCCCACTTTTAATGTTTACATAAATACTAGCTGACCCGACAGACGTTGTCTTGTCTTACCTTGAATATTGAATTCGAATTGGTATAATTAATAAAAAAAAATATTCCTAAAACATAGTTCCGACTGATGCATGTGTCAAAAGCGCTATGGTAAACGTTGTCCTGCTGGAACGTAAAAAATATTTTTCCTGTAACCCTATCGCAGTGCCATCTACAGGGTCCAATTGTAAATCTAAACCATTCTCGAATCCACCTGAAAGCGCAGAAAAAATTTCATTTAATCTTTCCATGCGTTTAGGAGGAGTTCAGTAACATACACACGCACAGAAGAAATATGTCTATATATTAATACGTGAAGCGAAAACTTTGGATCCCTTTTTACGAAAATTGAGCGGACGGAGGAGTATGAAATTTCGCACACTTATAGTTTATACAGAGAAGAAGTGGCGAATGCTAAAATTTTTGAACAATATTTGCTACAAAGTTATAAAAAATACAAAAACACATACAGCTATGAATGTCCAGTATATATTTTGACCTGTCTTTGTACAAAAGTCTATACAATGACATGTCAAGTAATATTGGCCAATGAAATAAACCATGGTCGAAATTCGACCACCACGCGATCTCTAGTATATGTAAAGATGTAAATAAATAGCAACCGTAATTATGCAAGCTCAACATAACTCGTGGTAATGTGTTCCACAAAAACATTTTAAGTAATTGAATATACTACTAGTGAGCAAAGGAGTAAATAAACTAAATTTTTTGTTTTTTGATTGAGCGATGATGAGTATGAGTCGTTTTGACGTGTCCAACAGGTTTGGTAACGATGGCCCTTTACTTTTTAATTCAGTTTGTTATTAAAACGTCTTTTTTAGGGTTCCGTACCTCGAAAGGAAAAACGGATCCCTTATAGGATCACTTTGTTGTCCGTCCGTCCGAACGTCTGTCTGTCTGTCAAGACCCTTTTTCTCAGGAACGTGTAGACGTATCAAGCTGGAATTTATATCAAATGCTCAGGTCTACTGTCCCTTAGAGCTGTGAAAAAACCAAACTTCTAAGCCAACGCAATCAAAAGATACAGCCGTTTATGCCGCAAATTTTCGACACTAGCAAGGGAATCAAAACCTACAGGGTACTTCTTGTGAACTCAGAATCTTGAAATTTGGTACGAAGCAACGTCTTATAGCACAGATAAAGGAAAACTTGCGAAAACCGTATATTTTTAGTTACATCATATAATAAAAATATTTTACGGAACCCTCGGTGCGCGAGTCCGACTCGCACTTGGCCGGTTTTTTTAGTTTAACCAAACTATAATTATTGTGATAAGGCTATTTGTTTTTGTACTTGTGTTTTTTTTATGTTCAAGTTTAAGTATTATTTATACTTACTTACTACATTAGTATAGACACAGTTCCTGTACCACAAGTATGATAATTTAGTTTCAGAGATATGTGGGAAAAAACTAACAGACAGATACGTGAAACAATGGCCGCCAATAATTAAGGCAACAATAGGTATTCTCAGGCTTTTTGCAATCAATGATTGTGTTACATTTAGACATAAAGTTAAGCAATCAGTCTAAGGTTGCGAAATTGATCATCAGTTCACAAGGTATTTTTCTGTTATATGTTTAGTTAATTTTATTATTACTATATATAAAGAGAGATGTATTAAAACCCACGGTTAGCTTACTATATTTTGGTCCCACTCATGTAATGGGGACAAGTTGACTGTGCCACTCTTCTATTTCTTTAATTTACCCAGTCTTCTAGTTCTTATGTTTTTTAATAAAATATAGAAAACGAATAATTCAGTAAACCATCTCGCACACCAGTAAGTAAAATATCCGTATCACAAAGGTAAGATATGCTACAATACACACACACATAAACTCACATTAACATGTACCTAAAATACGTGTTTTGCAATCATGCGCATAGTAATTAAACGACAATTTTTTGTCGATTCTCATTCCTAATTATTTTTATCTTTAAGCTGCATAATTTAACTAAAGAATTGTAAATATAAAATGTTGGAAGTAAATAAATGAATTGACTATTAAGTAAAATAAACCTCTTTAACTGTTAATTAAGGATGTGTGTATTTCGGGGATACCCGACTAGTTTTGGACCCAAAGGCGGCCCTCTATCAAGGGGTAAAGCGACCAACCGCGTCGCGTCATAAGGTCGTCTTACTTTGATAACAGCAAAAGCCGTTGAGCAAACTTCAGTACATAATATTGCAGTTTTGTTCATGCATAAATAAATTATAGTTTAGAAAAACTAAAAAACACGCTTAAATAACGAACTAAAATAAAAAGTAGAATAGAATTCCACTATCCACCTCTTGGATCCATCATTAGACCATCGTTACTAACTCCAATCTGTTGGGCTCGTCAAAACGAATATATGAGCCCAAACTCGAGGGGTTTACTAGTAGCCTCTGAAGAGTTACACTATTCACCTCCTGGCTTCATCATCAGATCAGCTCCAAGATGCCAAATTACAGTATTGTCATCCAAACTACACATACATACAAAGATGCATTTCGATACGACAATTAGACGTAGTAGTTTACATACTTAGTTACAAATGAAGCAATAAAACCGTGTTAAAAAGAGTTGGTCCGAGCATAGATACTTGAGACACGCTCATTTAAACAGATGCTCCAGAAAATCTTATAAGTACCATTTAAATCAACATAATTATTGTGTTCGATTGCTAAGATAAGAAGCAAGTAAATCAAGCACACAATCTTTAATATTATGCCTTAGTTTCCGCAGAAGTGTATCATGATTCATGATCAACGTAATCAAAAGGTTATGAGAGATCACAAAATACACCACTATCAATCAATCAGTCAGCCTATTGCAGTCCACTGGTGGACATAGGGCCTCTCTCTCCCGTTGTGTGCCATAGGACCCGTTCTCCTGCATCCGGTTTATTCTAGCTACCTTCTTATTCTTTCTTCATACACAAAGATCGTATTGTAAATAGCTCCAGGCTTTCGATTTCTATGAAGTTGGTTGTCTGACAACTTATTAGCATCACGATATCCATTGTTCAAAATTATATAAAATACATACATACATACATACATGTTATAAAATTACAACGAAAAGTGGCATTGATTTTTATATATATGGATGATATTTTGTCATCAGATTATTAAAAAAATACTTGAAATAGTTAACTTTGGCAGCTTTTTTATAATTGTTACTTTCTCTAAACTTTTGTTCGTGGGAGAGCCACGCATAGTCACGTATGGGCCGGCTCGACCGGAGTGATACCACGGCCTCACAGAAAACCGGCAGTGAAGAAATGATTGCATTACTTTTCGCCGCGTGAGTGAGGTTACCGGAGGCCATAACCCTTCCCTCTCCCCTATTCCCGTCCTTCCCCTCTCCTCCCCTCTTCCTGCTCTTCCCCCCTCTCCCCCTCTTCCCACCTTAAAAGGCGTGCCCATGGGCGGCGGTAGTCATTTACCATCAGGTGACCCGTCTGCTCGGTTGCCCATACCATAAAAAAAACTCTTGTGTATTTTAATTCATAGTTATTTACAAACTTTCACGTTTGAGGGACAAAGGGAATAGCTTTACTATAATAACACAAAATTGATGTAAGTTCATATTTAATGTAGAATTAGACGGAATTATTTCCCAACAACCTCTATGACATAACTGTTAGCAACCATCTCACCGCTGTTGCTATAAACTATGAAAATCACTAAATAACAGTAGCTGCTATGTTGTTCGTACCTCAATCAACATTCAAGTAATTGTTATCAACTTATAATGCATGCTTAGCCTTTTATCACCCCACCATCGTCAACCGACCAAAAGAGTACCATTACCGGTATAACTAGTCATATTAACTCATTTTTGTTAAATAGTGAACTGTTTTATCGTATATTTTGGCCCCTATTAAAAAAAATATACGAGTTTTTGATGTGGCGACAACATAACATATTACAATCTAAAAAATTCTCTCAAACACTTTTTCTGTAAAAACAATATATGCATCTCACTCACCCAATCATAATCCGCGTGGGCAGGAATGAAACAGCACGCGTTTTCCCATGCCAAGTGTGTAAAATCAATAATAAGAAAAATTAAGCATTCAGATAATCCATGGAATTTCCATCGACTATGCGTAATGTATTCGTGGCTTAGTGACTACTAAGTTGCGTATGCGCATATCAATATGTCGAAGAGTTTTAAAAGCTCCTTGCGCTTGATCGGTTTGTCCTAGGATCAATGACCGCCTGGATACATATTAATTGTGCGATCGTGTGTGCAAGTTGCTTTGCTTTGTACAGTGTATAAGTGCTACATTATTGATGTACTACATACATATATACAGTATCTTATATGTGCGTAAAAAAGTAATATAATAATAATAACTTGACACATCTCACGCACGACCGTCTGATCGCAAACTAGGCAGAGTCTGTACTATGGTAACCAGACTGCTGATAAACATAATTATATCTTTCTAAATACATACATACATATTATAAAACATAGCTTTTGTTTGTTTCTGTCTGTTCGCGATAAACTCAAAAACTACTGAACGGATTTTCATGCGGTTTTCTCCAATAGGAAAAGCAATTCATGAGGAAGGTTTAGGTATATAATTTGTTAAGGTTTTGTGTAAATTATGTAATGTATGAAAGATGTCTCTGCTACCCGTGCGAAGCCGGGGCGGGTTGATAGTTGTAGATAAATTATACCCAGACACAGAACAAATGATCATGGTATCATGGAAATCGAACCCACGACCTCTGGCTCAGCAGTCAGGGTTACTAACCACTAGACCAAAAGGCCAGGGTATATAAAATAAAAAATACAATTTGCTTTAAGCAACTCAAAACTAAAATTTGTAATATAATTAATTGAGGAGGTAAAATCTTTTAAGTGATTTAAGTCGGTTCGTAAACTCTAAATATGACCACTGATATTAACCACAGTCCAGGATAAACTTTGCCATAAACAAGTAAGGCCAACCGAAATCCTTTAGCTGAAATCTGATTACTGGCACAACCTTTCAATGGCATGAAGTGATACTTCGACACGTTTCGCCTCTACACACATTTTCGGGAACAAATGATTCTTAATCTTGCTTGCTCATCCTTTGGATTTAGAAACAGAGTGAGTGATGGGTTTTCCTTCCTGAGTTACTATAAATACGTTGAGAAAACGTTGTCTTTGTTCTGAGTAATGAATGCATTTGCTTATTTTTTGCCAGTGGAATATAAAAGTAAAATACTCCAGTATCTCTTGTATGTTTGTTTGTGTACATCAAGTCTAAACCCGAGTTAAGGCGAAACCAACTCGAGTTAACTCGCGTTAGTAAGTCGAGTTGACTCATCACTAATTCAAATAGGTACACTTCAAGATTTCAAGATTGAGAGCAATGGCGCTCGTTCCAATTGAAATGCGCGGCGACGGCGATTATTCAAGCGGCGCCCGCGCAACTTTATCGCATATAGGCTATAGATACAATGAATATAACCAGTATGTTCACTTGTAATTATTTTGTCAAGCTATTTGAAGGTCTGACAGGTTTAGATGATTAAATAATATTTCCAAAATACCAGTGTGTGGTATTCTTCTCCAAAACTAAGTGGGCTCACAAAGTAATTAATTAATTGCGGTAATTAATTACATAAAACAGTTACATTATTTTCGGTGCTGTGTTACTAAGACTTTGTTTTGTTTTGTCATTCTGCTCGTTTTGCCCCATACCATAAAATAAAGATTTCAGCTAAAAATTTAAACGACACTAACATTGAGGCACACAATTGTTTATAAAAATTAAAAAAAAAAAACAGTAAACTATGCAATAAGTTGAATATACAACCGAATTGAAAACCTCCTCCATTCGTAGGTTAAAAACCAGTCCAGTGTTGTGTAAAAAAGAATTCTATATTTGAAAGGTAAAAAAATCGGGGCCCGAGGAAAAAGAAAAATAAAAAATCATAAAAAAATATTATAAAGTACTTAACCAATGCATTCAGAATTCAAAACAGTTAGAAAATTATAGGGATATTAATTAAAAAGAATAATAAGTGGCAAAGCAGTATGGGAAATCATAAACCATACCATTGGAGACATAAGTAATAATACAGAAATAGACAAAATTTTATATGCCACTCCAGATGACATAAGCAATTTATTTAATAATTATTATATTAACTTGACAACAAGAATTACTTTAATTTAACATTGACAATATAAACAAGACCATGGACATTAATGATTCTAGTACTATATTTTTTGATCCCGACAGACCCATTGGAAATATATAAAATAAAAAAATATTAAAAAAACTAGCTCTGTTGGTAGTGATGACATTAACAGAAAGGATGATTAAACTTTGCGCAAAATTCATATGGAAACCCTTAAGCGTCATAATTAATATGTCACTTCAAGAAGGAACTTTTCCCGAGAACTTTAAATGTGCAATTGTCAGGCAATTTATAAAAAAGGAGATGATTTAAAAAGTAATACTTACAAGGCTATGATTTTGTTTCACGTCAGAAAATTTTGAAACAAGACCAATTAAGTTTCCAATAAAACAGCACTTCATTGGCATGCTTTCACTTTAATTAAGGAGATTACTAAGACAATTAATGACAAGATACCAGTAACGGCTCTTTTTCTAGATATGAGCAAAAGTATTTGATTTTGTGGATCACAAATTGCTACTTTTTAAATTAGAAAATATGGAATTAGAGGCGTAGTAATAACTGGATAAAAAGTTATCTAAGCAATCGTTATCAGTGTGTTGAAATATCCAAGATACAAAACAATATAAAGTGTACCAGTAGATCGCACTTTAAAATGAATAAATTTGGTGTCCCACAGGGGAGTGTGCTAGGACCCTTTTCATTGCTAATCTACATTAACGACTTCCCCAATGTTACTCATCATAAAACAATTTTATTTGCTGATGACACTACACTTGATAATAAAATGTGAAAATAAAGATACTTATGAGAATGACATAAATATAACGCTTAATAAAACAATTACATGGTTAAGTTATAATTATTTGAAAGTAAAGCTCAATAATACAATTCCAAAACTAAAGAAGGCCGCCAATTGACCTGAATGTAAATTATGAATGCAATGAAATAGAGGAAGGTAAATACAACAAACTTTCTAGGACTAATGCTTGATAAAAACTGTAACTGGAAGGCACGTGTAGAATTTGTTTTGCAATAAACTTACCGGTTCGTTTTTTGCTATTAAACGGTTAAGACAAACCGTGTCAACGGAAGTAGCACTTAGTGCATACCATGGATACGTATCGTCGGTTCTCTCTTACGGTCTTTTGGTCTTTTGTTATATGGGAACTCGGTTGAGATTGAGAAAGCATTTCGAGTGCAAAACAAATGTGTGAGAGCGATTTATGGAGCCTGGTCTACTGATAGCTGCAAACCACTGTTTAAAAAGTTTAGTATCCTTCCACTGGCTTGCATGTACATCAGGGAACTTTGTGTTTTTTGTTTAACTGCATCTACAGTATTTTAATACTTATTCAGAAGCTGTACGGATTAATTCTAGGAACAAATTTAAGCTTCATCGTCCCCGATGTCGCTTGAAAATATATGGAAAAAATGCTTACATAAAGTCCATATAAGTGTACAACAAATTACCCAATAAATTTTAAGATTTACCTGTTGCTAGAAAACTGTTTAAAGGGTTTTTATCACAAATAAGGAAAATTGATGTCAAAACATTTTGGAAATTAAATATCACACATAATTATTCTAGGTTGACATTTTATTTAATTTTAATTTTTTTGTCATAATTATAATTAATTATGAAATTGTCGAAAGTTTACGCGAATGTTACACATTGAAATAAAACTATTTTTCACGGATTCTATCGCGATATATTTGGTGTTATTTTACTATATATACTGATCCCGACGTTTCAGTTGCTTTCAGCAGCCATGGTCTGAATAACCGGATCCCAAGCTGGTGGTACGTACGTTCCAACCATCACCAAAAAAAAAAAAAAAACACTCTAATTTTAATTTTAATAGAGAAGATGGTTGGAACGTACCACCAGCTTGGGATCCGGTTATTTACTTACTCAAACCCAAGAAAATACAAAACACAGCAAGGCTTCAAGACACTTTGAGCTCATTTTGGCGTAAATAGTAACACAAACAATCAACAAACTTCG